>WNGS01028583.1:7227628-7267628 GCA_020271785.1 Procambarus virginalis | reverse complement strand
TCTGTAGTTGACAGAGACTGTCCCGCCCGCCGGCTGACAGCCTCTGGCTAGGCTGTCCTTAGCTCTGCTCCGCTGGCTGTTCCTCTGTCTTTTGCTCTGCTTCTCTTCCACTCGAATCGATAGCTCTCCGAGTATATATTGGGAGACCTAGCAACTAACTCCGCCCCCAAGGAGAAAGCCTCCGGCACTCTACCAAGCCACTCCTTAAACGTCGGCATGTTTGAAGGCTACCAGGCTACAATTATAAGATTAGCGGGAGCCAGGTGAGATCCGCATGATCTGACGTCAGGTCAACTCGGTGGTCATTAACACTTAGAGGGTGAGATCCAGGCCGGACAAGCTGATGCCTCTCGAAATCCTTGTCTGTGACTCATATATCTCCATGTATGTATTAAATAAAACTAAACCAAACACCTATGGTGTTACAGCGGGGACACTAAAAGCTCCGAAATCATCTCAAGATAACCTCAAGAAGGGGGCTCTATGACCCCGCCAACGGGGTCAAGTTGATAGAGGTCAGTAGAGTCTGTGCCTGCGACGCCATCTTGGCGCCACTGTGACGTCACACATCTCTTCCACACCCTCTTGGTGCCACTGTGATGTCACACATCCCTTCCACGCCATCTTGGTGCCACTGTGACGTCACACATCCCTTCCTCGCCATCTTGGCGCCACTGTGACGTCACACATCTCTTCCACACCCTCTTGGCGCCACTGTGACGTCACACATCGCTTCCACACCCTCTTGGCGCCACTGTGACGTCACACATCGCTTCCTCGCCATCTTGGCGCCACTGTGACGTCACACATCTCTTCCACACCCTCTTGGTGCCACTGTGATGTCACACATCCCTTCCACGCCATCTTGGTGCCACTGTGACGTCACACATCTCTTCCACACCCTCTTGGCGCCACTGTGACGTCACACATCGCTTCCTCGCCATCTTGGCGCCACTGTGACGTCACGCATCCCTTCCTCACCATATATGAAACACTTGTTTTCCTTTGGCTAGGATAGGATAGATTGTTAGGATGGCTCAAGTTAGGATCTATTAAGTTAGGTTGGCATAGCTTAGGTTGAAGAAGTATTGACGCTCCTGTTGCAAATATTGAGTTATTTGATTTGGGTAAAATACAGCCTATTTACACGTAAAATAATAAAAAAAAAAATCTAACAAATTATTATGTATGTTTATGTAAAAGTTATTTCAATGGAATAATACTAATATGAAGAATATAAAGCAAATTGCCAAAGGCGTATTAGTCCCCAACGAGTTAGTACCAATTTATATCTGCAAAAACTCACTCAAGTGTCTAACCTACGCTTGAAACAATCCATCAACTTCACAACTCTCATGTTACCCCGCGTAATTTGTTTGATAAAACTGCAACCCATATTTCTAAACCAGTATTTACCCAGGTCTCTCCTGGGAGGGTTGAAATTGGCTCAATTACGATCTATCGATTAGGGATGCATAGTACCATCACAAACAACTTAATTGAACTTATCTAATTTATGTACTGTCAAAGATGGCTTAGACAACAAGGGTCGTTTAATAGTTGATGTAAAGTATTTATGAACTTAAACTACTTTACATTACGAGGCCATTGATGCTACGTTACGAGGCCATTGATGCTACGTTACGAGACCATTGATGCTACGTTACGAGGCCATTGATGCTACGTTACGAGGCCATTGATGCTACGTTACGAGGCCATTGATGCTACGTTACGAGGCCATTGACGCTACGTTACGAGACCATTGACGCTACGTTACGAGGCCATTGATGCTACGTTACGAGGCCATTGACGCTACGTTACGAGGCCATTGATGCTACGTTACGAGGCCATTGACGCTACGTTACGAGGCCATTGCTGCTACGTTACGAGGCCATTGATGCTACATTACGAGGCCATTGATGCTACGTTACGAGGCCATTGACGCTTCGTTACGAGACCATTGACGCTACGTTACGAGGCCATTGACGCTTCGTTACGAGACCATTGACGCTACGTTACGAGGCCATTGACGCTACGTTACGAGGCCATTGACGCTACGTTACGAGACCATTGACGCTTCGTTACGAGGCCATTGACGCTACGTTACGAGACCATTGACGCTGTTCACTGCTTTAAATTTAACACAAATTGTTTTCATTTTTAATCTCTTCATCCCGGAGCGTGAGGAAGGTCACGCTCTAGGATGTTCCTCGATTCCCAGACTGTTGTTTAATCCTGGACACTACCTCCACTACAATCAGAAATCACCAGGGTTTTACGTAACTCCGCCCATGCAGGGGGGAGTTGTGTAAAACCCTGGTTTGTGCCTCGGAGAGGCTGCAGGATCCAGTAAGTTCAGTAGAACTTCTGGTTGGAACTCCTTTTGACCATGTCGTAGCTCAGTCGATTAAGGCAGTGTCTGGGATGCTCTCGGACGCAGGTTCGAATCCTCGTCACGGCCCTTGTGGATTTGTTCTACTTCCCACTCTCTTCTACTCTCTACCTCCTCTCTACTCTCCACTCTACACTGTCCTCTTTCCCCCCCCCCCTCTACCTCTACTGTCCCCTTCCCCTCTCCTCTCCTACACTGCCCCATTCCATTCTACTCCGACCCCTTCCCCCCTTTTCTCCACGTCGACCCTGTCCACTTTCACTCTGCTCTTAATCTCTACTCCACCTGTCTCTCCCCCTTCAGTGACGCCAATGATGGATGATGACCCGAGTGCCTCTTGGTGTTCCAAAATGAGCATCAATCTCTCTCTCTCTCTCTCTCTCTCTCTCTCTCTCTCTCTCTCTCTCTCTCTCTCTCTCTCTCTCTCTCTCTTCATCATCAATGCTCTATTGCACTTTTCAGCGGGTTCTGTCGGGCCATCAGTCGCCTCCGCCCTCAACAACGGTTTAAGGGAAGCAAGTGTTGGTGAACCGATCACTGGTCGAAGGATGAAACACTTTATTGTGTAGAGATGAAACACTTTCTTCGTTGTTTTCGTTAAGCAAGCCATCCCTGTTCCTCCACCGTGGAAATAGCCTATCACAACGCTCCTCCACCGTGGAAATAGCCTATCACAACGTGCTGATGGTGTGTGGCCAAATAGGTTGTCAAATGGCTTGGATTCATTCGTTTCTGGTTAGGACTTAAGGGAGCCGGTGGCTGAGCGGACAGAACACTGGACGCGTGATCCTGTGGTCCCGGGTTCGATCCCAGGCGCCGGCGAGAAACGATGGGCAGAGTTTCTTTCACCCTGATGCCCCTGTTACCTAGCAGTAAATAGGTACCTGGGAGTTAGTCAGCTGTCACAGGCTGCTTCCTGGGGGTAGAGGCCTGGTCGAGGACCGGGCCGCGGGGACACTAAAAGGCCTGAAATCATCTCAAGAGGACGTTGAATTTTGTACGCTGTGGCAATTTTAAAATAACAGTACTTATAGCAACTATCTGGTCAAGCGTACTAATATTTACTGTTAACCCCCTCCCCCCAAATGGTTCACGTTTCGTATTACTGAATTAGCCCCAAATGGCATTCTAGAAAATTGGGCTGTAACTAAGAAACGTAACCTAACCTGTTCAAGCAATCCTAGGCCTAACATAAGCGTTATTCTACGCCTAGCAATTTTTTAGTTTGGGTGTGTGGATTTTTTCGCACTCGATAAACAAATTAACAGTAGAAAACTTGAACGTTCTCTACGATCTTTTTCATCGTGTAACACCGTAAAGGCGTTTGGTTTAGTTTTAGTTAATTATACATATAGTTCATGAGTCACAGACAAGGATTTGAGAGGCGCCAGCTTGTCGGCCTCAATCTCACACCTCTAAGCGTTAATGACCTCAAATTGACCTGAGGTCAGCTCATGCGAATTTCACCTTGCTTCCGCTAATCTGATAATTGTAGCCTGATAGGTCGGTCAAACATGCCGACGTTTAAGGAGTGGCTTGGTAGAGTGCCTGAGGCTATCTACTTGTGGGCGGAGTTAGCTACTAGGTTTCCCAATATATACTGAGGGAGCTGTAGAGCATGGGAGAGAAGCAATAGGAGACCAGCCAGCAGAGCAGAAGCCAGCCGTCGAGATAGGCTGTTGCCGGACGGGGGGGGGGGGTGACGCTGCCTGACAACTGCAGACTCCCCCCTCCCTCCCTCCCTCTCAATCTAGCTATAGGCAGACACTTGGTGAGTTGAGCATGAAAGGTGACTTGGTCGTGTTTACAAGTGTTGTGTGAGGATCAGGGGCAGGAAGTTGTAGGGTTCTCGAATTCTTGGATGATGACGCACTTTGCATATAAATCTTGAACATTAAGTTCAATTGCTTAAATTATGATACTTATCATGTGAAATATAATTGAACTTATTATTTAAATTGTCTTTAACTTTGTTCCCTAGAGTTTTTGAGTTGAGGTGAGAAAGCCTCTGCGGTTACTGGTTTCATGATTTTAATGAGTACATGATACAGATGGAACATACTAATAATGACCTCGTGATAACATCTTTGAGAATGTTGTGATACAGACAAGTTCCATTCCTTGTCTGGTATGTAATGGTCTTGAATGGATGGTGGCAGCATTTCTTCTTCTACTATCTACTCTTCTACTTCTACTATCTACTTTTCTACTTCTACCTATCTACTTCTCCCCCTCCACCCCTCTCCGAACTCTCCCTTTCAACTGACGACCCTCCTCGCTCCTCCCACCTCTCTACCTCTCTCACCCCCAAACCCTCACTAATTACTTCATTATTCATCTCTTTCCTTTCGTTTCTCTTACACGTTTGTGGCAGTGAAATGTGTTCTAGAGTTCTCTAGGGTTTTCGGGTAGCTGATCAAGTTACGGCGCCTTGTAGTCCCCGCACCTAGGTAGTCGAGTACCTAGGTTTCAAGGTGTTGAACGAGAGAGGCTGCCGTAGGAACTCTGGAGGTGCTCTAGAATAGTTAGCTAACTGAGGGCGGAATAACGGACAAGAGAAAGCTGTTTCCTCCGATCTCGTTAGTTAACTGGAAGGTGGAATACTGGACTAGAGAGAGCTGTTTCCCCCGACCTCGTTAGTTAACTGGAAGGTGGAATACTGGACTAGAGAGAGCTCATTTCCCGCACCTCCCGTTACAATCGGCAAACTAAGCTGTTCTGACATTGTAGAATTAATTTAGGGTGAGTTTGTGTAGCATTAGCGCGTAGGCAAAAGTTTTAGGAGTCTTCTTTTGTTCTTCAAAAAGAGCAAAATTGTCTTCTTTTTCAGACTGCCAGCTTGATCAGGAATAATTACTCCACCGAGGTGTGAAGGGAAGTAGATTGCTGAAGGAATGACGGGTTAAGGTCTGGAAAAGGTTTAGGAAGGGAAGGGTTAATAAGGTCTGGAAGAGGTGTAGGGGAGGAAAGGGTTAAGGTCTGCGGGAAAAAAAAGTATAGCGAGGAAAGGAAAGTTTTGAAAACCAGTTCAAAACTTTTTTGTCCTAAGTTAATAAACTCATTAGTTCGTAATTAGTGGAGGCGCGTGTGATCCAGCAAGATTTGTGGCTTTTGTACCACCTAATGAGTTTTGATTACATTGTTTTGTCCGCTTTTTTGGTGGGAACATCTTGGGAATAATACATTCAAACATTTATTCAATTATACAGTAGTGGTACGTCATTCTGTTTTCTGTAATATATATTATTAATTAAATATTTTAATATTTTGTTGCTGTGTTTGTATTGTGTTGACTGTACTTCTGTGTGCATGTTTTTTTTACGAAATGCACATGTGTGTGTGTGTGCGCGCGCGCTCACCTACTTGTACTCACCTAATTGAGCTTGCAGGGGTTGAGCTCTGGCTCTCTGGTCCCGCCTCTCAACCGTCAATCAACAGGTGTACAGGTTCCTGAGCCTCTGTGTGTTGTGTGTGTGTGTGTGTGTGTGTGTGTGTGTGTGTGTGTGTGTGTGTGTGTGTGTGTGTGTGTGTTGTGTGTTTGTGTGTGCGCGCGTGTATTCACCTAGTTGTGTTTTGTTTGCGGGGGTTGAGCTTTGCTCTTTCGGTCTCAACTGTCAATCAACTGTTTACTAACTACTTTTTTTTCCACACCACATACACACCCCAGGAAGCAGCCCGTGACAGCTGACTAACTCCCAGGTACCTATTTACTGCTAGGTAACAGGGGCATTCAGGGTGAAAGAAACTTTGCCCATTTGTTTCTGCCTCGTGCGGGAATCGAACCCGCGCCACAGAATTACGAGTCCTGCGCGCTATCCACCAGACTACCAGGCCCCTAGCGTGTGTGTGTGTGTGTGTGTGTGTGTGTGTGTGTGTGTGTGTGTGTGTGTGTGTGTGTGTGTGTGTGTGTGCCAATGAAGGGTGATTGGATGGCAACATTGCCACACGGAGACCACACTGTAGGGTTTGACATACATGTAGGGTCTGGGTGTTAGACCACACTGTAGGGTCTGGGTGTTAGACCACACTGTAGGGTTTGGGTGCTAGACCACACTGTAGGGTCTGGGTGCTAGACCACACTGTAGGGTCTGGGTGCTAGACCACACTGTAGGGTCTGGGTGCTAGACCACACTGTAGGGTCTGGGTGTTAGACCACACACTGTAGGGTCTGGGTGTTAGACCACACTGTAGGGTCTGGTGTGTTAGACCCACACTGTAGGGTCTGGGTGTTAGACTACACTGTAAGATCTGGGTGTTAGACTACACTGTAAGGTCTGGGTGTTAGACCACACAGTAAGGTCTGGGTGTTAGACCACACTGTAAGGTCTGGGTGTTAGACCACACTGTAAGGTCTGGGTGCTAGACCACACTGTAAGGTCTGGGTGCTAGACCACACTGTAAGGTCTGGGTGCTAGACCACACTGTAAGGTTCGACCTATGATAGCCATTTTGGTTCTGTTATTGATTATTTCAATGCGTAGCTGAACCATTGAGAAAGGTACGTCTCGGGCGTAATCAGTCGAGTCGTTTGTAAGGCGTTTCTCGTTCGTAAACAAAGGGTTTAGCTGGTTTAACGAGCATTTCGCCATTGTTTATGAGGACGAAATGCAGTTTAGTGAGCAATCTGAGAGGGATATCGCGGCGCAGTAATGGGTGAAATTCCTATTTTAGCCCGAGAAAGCTAGACCATTATAGGTACATGTGTCTCCTGTTGTGATTGTGTGGGTCGGTGATTGACACCGTGAAATATGGAGTATTAGGCTACCTGAGTTTACCACTAATGAGGCTACATCCAGCAGAGTGGGAGGGAAGGGTGGGGGGAGGGGGACAAACAAGCTTAACTGTAGTAAGTTGGGTAAACTCGGGGATAAGCATATATATTCAGATGAGATAATCTACTCACTTTATCAAGGTAGCATAATTGTGTAACCTTGCACCCCTTGGGCTGGACGGTAGAGTGACGGTCTCGCTTTATGACGGTCGGCGTTCAATCCCCGACCATCCAAGTGGTTGGGCACTATTCCTTCCCCCCAGCCCTTCTCAAATCCTTATCCTAACCCCTTCCAAGTGCTATATAGTCGTAATGGCTTGGCGCTTTCCCCCTGACAGTTCCGTTCCGTTGCACCAGACACTGGACAGACATAGATGGTTTTGATAACAAAGTTTGCAGATGTAAGGTAGTGTTATTTACACTGTGCTCAAGTGTTATGTAAGGGTGAATATTTGAGATACAAGACATACGTAATGACCATGTTAGCGAGGTGTACGCAGCGAACAAGTCGCAATATCGTAGATCCGCAAAATCCGTAGATCTGATAACTGAGCCAAACAGTTTGCGACATGTTAAGGGGTCCTGGACGGGCCGAAACGTCGTCACTTTTCTGGCGGCTCGGATGTTTATATCCGAACATATTTATAATCCGAACATACCCGAATTTTCAGCGGGTACTGCGTGTACCCTCGACTTGTGCGTTGGCTGTTGTTTGCTTGTATATTTTTCACCTTTAAGGCATCAGTAAATTTCATGATGATTTGTTACCCCCTTAGCAGGACTAAAGTAAATTTGCTAGTTGGTTATACAGCCCGTCCTCCTAAGGTTTCTCAATGTCAAGAAACTGTTGTACTAAAGTGCCCTTATCCTAACCTACCAGAGAGAAAACAAAAATAACCATGCCATAACAGAAAACGGGACAGTATGTCAGTTTCGGGAGCCACAACCATTTTCTAGTACGACAATTTTTGCCTAAGGTAAGAGTATACGTCAAAACGCGACGTTCTATTATGAGGACGGGGTGGGTTATTAAACTATCATGATGGCTGTAATGACCCAACACAGCCCCGCTCCTGTGTCAGGTAAGTCTACTACGGGCTTACCATAGCCCGTGCTATTTGGAACGGGCTACTTGGAATGTTCCCAGTAGCTGAATCTTAAAACAAAATATAATGACCCTTCAGCGCTTGATAGGTCTAAAGCGCAATACCAAAACGTGTATCAGTTATCGTGGAGGATAACAGTAATTAATGATCCTTAAACATTTACAATAGTTTGTCTTGGTTGCCTTTCTAATGACACTTACCTTAAACACGCACTACTTAAACATTAACTCGTAGTCTACATTATTCATTGTTTTCCTAATACGGATGTTTTTCTAGTCATATTTTAGGGTAACATCCATATGTTGTTATATTCCCATGGAGTCTCACCTAAGCTGCCGTGCGGTGTGGACGTGTCGCCTGACCGCTCCGGTAGGTTGGGGTGTTTGCTGTTTTCGTGGGCAGGGGGTGTGGGTGTCTCTACCCTCCCTGCTGTCCCTGGCTGGTGTTGACGTGGCGCTTTTGCGATGAGCGGCCATCTTCCCCCTGTTGTGAGGGTAAACTCCGTAGGTTTGGAGTTTACCTGCCGTGCAGGGTATCCTCTCGTGGAGCAGGCCATATGTGACGTGCGTCATGTCCCGGTCATGGAGATCTACGGGGTTGAGCTGGTGACTGCTCGCCGGGTGATCATTAAGTTTGTAGGAGAGGCGGCGTACCGTGATTTTCTCCGGCAGTACGAGGGACGTACCTTGAAGTTGGTGGATGGCACTGGATCTGTGGCCATTTCTGATCGGAGTGGTGCCGTGATGTATGTGAGTGTTCATGGGGCCCCCATGGAGTTTCCCCGGCGTTTCCCCATGGAGTTTCCCTCCTCCGGCGTTTCTTAAAGAGATTTGGCTCCGTCGTCAGTGTGAGGATGCACAAGTTATCTTCTGGGAAGTATACGGGAGTGAAGACGAACATTCGTACCTTCGGGATGCGCCTGAGGTCGGACATTCCATCCTCTGTCCGACTTTTAGGGTACTACGTGCAGGTGTATTATGCCCCGCAACCCCGTACTTGTTTCCGGTGTGGCATGTTGGTGCATCAGGCTGCCAGTTGCACTGCGGATCCGGTTGCTTTGGTCAACTTGTTCGGGGAAGAGGATTTCCCACCGCTCCCTCTGGAGGAGGTCTCCGGGGATGAGGAGGTGAGCATCCAGTTAGCAGATGCGGCTCCTTCTGCGTAGCACGACGTTCCTCCGGTTGTTGCTGACCCTCCTTCGGGTCTTGCAGTGCCATCGGATGGTCTACATGCTCCTGTCACTGTCTCCGCTGCTTCCGTGGGCCTTCCTGGTGATCACTGTGAGGCGTCGCCATCTTCTCCCTTGTCTTCGGCTGCTGCGCCTTACCCTGTGTCCTCGCCTCGGGTCCCAGCTGAGCTGGGTGCTGGGGTGGCTGCGGAGCCTCCTGCTGTGTGTGGCCCGGTTTCCCCTCTGGTAGAAGCTGCTGCAGTTCTGCGTCAAGCGTCGGTTCGTCCGGCTGGTGGTGCCCGTGTTTCTGGGTCAGCTTCCGGCTCTGACGATATCCGGCCGGAGCCCAAACGTTCCAGGCGTTCGTCGTCTGCCTGGGCCAATGTTGGGGAATTCAGTGACTGTGGGTCTTCGGGAGTTGACGGTGTGGATGCGGATGCATCGATGGCTCCACGGTTGGTGGTGGTGGAGGTCCATGTGCCTGCTGGCGATGGTGTCCATGTCTCGGGTGTGCCTTCTGTTCTTTCTCCACCAGAGGATTCTCCGCGGTGGGGAGTGGTGGCCTCCGCTGCCAAGGATGGTGGGGATGCTGGTGTTGGGCGTGGCCTGGTGGTGACCTTACGGAAAGATGCACGCCGCTCGGTTTCCCGGCAGTCGTCCGGTGGTGTGCCCATGGACGCTGGTGCCCCTGTGGTGGTGCCCTCTGTCCGGTTCCCTCATAAGAGGTGGTGCATTGGGGACTTTGGGGACGTGTTGCCAGCGTCTTTGATGCCGTCGGGTCACTGGTTGGGGATAGCTGCGTTACCGATACACGAGGAGATGCGGGACTTTCATGATGGGGCGATTCCCTTGGTGTGGGAGCATGTGCCGATTACTCGCCTCAGGTGTGATACCATCTGGGGCCCCTGTTTGTGGGTGTTTGTTGCCACAGTTTCAGATGACATGGCGTCCTCGGTGGATAGTCCGGGCCCCTGGCAGTGGTTGCGCTGGGAGGCGTTCAATGTACGGTTCCCTCGGGTCATGTTTCCGGGCAAGTATGTCCGGTGATTTCCTAATTCTGTGCTTACTCGTGTCCTGTGTGCCCTTCTGGCTGTCTGTTTGCCCTCTTGTAGTTTGTGCCCGTGCCTCTCCCCTAGTTTGTGCGAGGCAGGTGGCTTGGTGTGTGTGTTATCATTCATGTATTTGTTATTATTTCATGTATTTGTTTTTTGTGTTACCTTGCCCTGTGTGTTTTATTCATGCTTTAAGTGTTGTGTTTGTTTTTTAATTTCTTTTGTTGTTAATGGCTTGTTGTATGATGTGATTTCTTGTTATATTTCATGTTGTTCATGCTGATGTGCTTTGTTGTCGGTCCTTCAGGCCGCGCTTCTGTTTTGTTTTATACTGTTTATACTGTTTTACATTGTTGCTATGTTTTCTTGTTTTGCTTGCATTGCTTGCTTGTTTGTAATTGTTTGCTGTTTTGTATTTTGATGTGTTTTTTCTCCTGCATTTACTATAACCTTCTCCAGTTTTGGTAATTGTTGTCCTGTCGGCCCTTCTGGCCGGCGGTTTCTTGTTTTGTTTTGTTATGTTTCATTTTGTTGTTTTTATTGTATTTAACTTGCATGCTTGCATGCAAAAATAAAAAATAAAATATTATATTCCCGTGGTGTAGTGGTAAGACATTCGCCTTACGCGAGCGCTTTGGGCTGGGTTCGTATCCTGGCCGGGAGATTTACTAGATTTACATTCCTTAACTGTAGTCTCTGTTCACCATATATATATATATATATATATATATATATATATATATATATATATATATATATATATATATATATATAATATGCAGAATAACCACATGTGAAAAATAAAGAATGCTTAACGCGTTTTCGGCTAATTCGCCTTCATCAGAGCAAAGTAGAATGAAGATCTTCATTCTACTTGCTCTGATGAAGGCTAATTAGCCGAAAACGCGTTAAGCATTCTTTATTTTTCACATGTGGTTATTCTGCATACTTGGATCAGTGTTTTTGTGATCATTGTTGCATATATATATATATATATATATATATATATATATATATATATATATATATATATATATAAATATATAATATATATATCTATATATATATATATACATACTCCAACTTTTCTGTTTTATAGCGACATGAGGTTCAATTCACGTAGCCTTTCCTCGTAACTCCTTCCCCATAACTCTGCAACAAGCCTCATAGCATACATTTGAACCGTCTCCAATTTTGTCTTGTAATTGACTAGATATAGATTCCACGTTGGAGCAGAATACCCCAGGATTGACTTGGTATATGTAATATACAACGTATATTACATAATATGAAATACGCATATTACAACTACTACACAGATCTGTAAACCACAGCTGGTCTGTTTTGTCATTCGTTCACTGCCGCTACAAACACCAGATAATAATAATTAATAACAAAATAAGTAATAAAGTAACCTGTATATGTTGACAGGGAAAGAGGACAACCGCCCGCCGCTCCTGGACCAAGATGGCGGCCACCGCACCCGCGTCCTCTCTCAGCTGTTGATGTGAGTTCCCTTTTTGCTTTAAGTTTTGTAAATAGCAATCTCGTAATTAATGCACAATTATATGTTGTCCTATTGCTTACTAGCTGGCTGGCTTGGGGCAACGCCAGCTGGTTCTGCAACACACACCATTCATACCTGGTGTTGACGTGCTGTATCCTTATGGTATCATGTACATTATGCAGCCATACTGTAACCCAACGCCAGGTCGTGTACTCACCTAGTTGTGTTTGCGGGGGTTGAGCTCTGGCTCTTTGGTCCCGCCTCTCAACCGTCAATCAACAGGTGTACAGTTTCCTGAACCTATTGGGCTCTATCATATCTACACTTGAAGCTGTGTATGGTGTCAGCCTCCACCACATCACTTCCTAATGTATTCCATTTGTCAACCACTCTGACACTAAAAAAGTTCTTTCTAATATCTCTGTGGCTCATTTGGGCACTCAGTTTCCACCTGTGTCCCCTTGTGCGTGTGCCCCTTGTGTTAAATAGCCTGTCTTTATCTACCCTATCTACCCTACTCAATTCCCTTCAGAATCTTGAATGTGGTGATCATGTCCCCCCCTAACTCTTCTGTCTTCCAGCGAAGTGAGGTGTAATTCCCGTAGTCTCTCCTCGTAGCTCATACCTCTCAGCTCGGGTATTAGTCTGGTGGCAAACCTTTGAACCTTTTCCAGTTTAGTCTTATGCTTGACTAGATATGGACTCCATGGGACTGCATACTCCATGCTGGGGCTGCATACTCCAGGATTGGTCTGACATATGTGGTATACAAAGTTCTGAATGATTCTTTACTCAAGTTTCTGAATGCCGTTCGTATGTTGGCCAGCCTGGCATATGCCGTTGATGTTATCCTCTTGATATGGGCTGCAGGAGACAGGTCTGGCGTGATATCAACCCCAAGTCTTTTTCTTTCTCTGACTCCTGAAGAATTTCCTCTTCTAGATGATACCTTGTATCTGGCCTCCTGCTCCCTACACCTATCTTCATTACATTACATTTGGTTGGGTTAAACTCGAACAACCATTTGTTCGACCATTCCTTCAGTTTGTGTAGGTCTTCATGAAACCTCAAACAGTCCTCTTCTGTCTTAATCCTTCTCATAATTTTGGCATCGTCCGCAAACATTGAGAGAAATGACTCTATACCCTCCGGGAGATCATTTACATATATAAAAACAAGATAGGACCGAGTACAGAGCCCTATGGGACTCCACTGGTGACTTCACGCCAATCGGAGGTCTCACCCCTCGCCGTAACTCTCTGCTTCCTATTGCTTAGGTACTCCCTTATCCACTGGAGCACCTTACCAGCTACACCTGCCTGTCTCTCCAGCTTATGTACCAGCCTCTTATGCGGTACTGTGTCAAAGGCTTTCCGACAATCCAAGAAAATGCAGTCCGCCCAGCCCTCTCTTTCTTGCTTAATCTTTGTCACCTGGTCGTAGAATTCTATTAAGCCAGTCAGGAAGATTTACCCTCCCTGAACCCATGTTGGCGATTTGTCACCAAGTCCCTTCTCTCCAGATGTGCTACCAGGTTTTTTCTCACGATCTTCTCCATCACCTTGCATGGTATACAAGTCAAGGACACTGGCCTGTAGTTCAGTGCCTCTTGCCTGTCGCCCTTTTTGTATATTGGGACCACATTAGCAGTATTCCATATTTCTGGTAGGTCTCCCGTTCCAGTGACCTACTATACACTATGGAGATTGGCAAGCAAAGTGTCTCTGCACACTCTTTCAGTACCCATGGCGAGATCCCGTCTGGACCAACAGCCTTTCTAACATCCAGATCCAGCAGGTGTCTCTTGACCACCTCTCTCGTAATTTCGAACTCTTCCAAGGCCGCCTGGTTTACTTCCCTTTCTCCTAGCACAGTGACCTAACCTTGTTCTGTTGTGAAGACCTCTTGGAACCTCTTGTTGAGTTCATCACACACCTCTTTGTCATTCTCTGTATACCTGTCCTCGCCTGTTCTAAGTTTCACTACCTGTTCTTTCACTGTTGTTTTCCTTCTGATGTGACTGTGGAGTAGCTTTGGTTCGGTCTTGGCTTTGTTTGCTATATCATTTCATAACTTTTCTCTGCTTCTCTTCTCACCCCGACATACTCATAACTGGTTCTCTGGTATCTCTCTCTGCTTTCTGGTGTTCTGTTATTCCGGAAGTTCCTCCAGGCCCTTTTGTTGAGTTTCTTTGCTTCCATACATGCCCTATTATACCATGGATTCTTCTTTTGCTTCTCGGATTTTACCTTTTGGGCCGGGATGTATCTGCTTACTGCCTCCTGACACTTTTGGGTCACATAGTCCATCATATCTTGTGCAGACTTAGCTCTGAGGTCTGTGTCCCAAGGTATTTCCTTTAGGAAACTTCTCATCTCATAAATTCCCTTTCGGTATGCCAGCCTTTTGTTTCGTAGTTCTTTTTCGGGGTGGATAATTCCTAGCTCTACCAGGTACTCAAAGTTCAGTACACTGTGGTCGCTCATTCCCAAGTGCGCTTCCATCTTGACTTCCCTTATATCCCACTCATTTAGGGTAAATATCAGATCAAGCATTGCTAGTTCATCTTCTCCTCTCATTCTTGTTGGTTCCTTGTTGGGTTGTGTGTGTGTGTGTGTGTGTGTGTTTTGCTTACAGGTTTGTTTCAGGATTTTGTTATATGGAACAGCGGTAGTGACAGCTGTGGTTAAGGCCACGTGGGCCCTTGACAGTCGTCTCTCACCCTGTGAAGAGGAGAGAGACGACTGGTCTTAACAAATATCCTCAACTATAGTTCCTGACATGGAACTCTCTTTACAAGAGACACGTGGATTGGCGAATGAATTTGCTAAGAATACAATTCACATTTACCTCTGCAATTTCTATACAATTCCAGGTCAGCTGTGTTCACCGCCTCTCACACATTGGTAGTAAACATAAGAGTCCTGGTAACCCAATCGGTAATTCCGGGTTCGAATCCCCGTAGGATCTGAAGTGATTGTGCGCGTTTCTTATCACTTGTGTCCTCTGTTCATCTAGCAGTAAATAAGTACCCCCAGGCGTCATCAGCCTGTTGTAAGGTTACGTATGTGGAGTGGCTCGTCCTTGGTAGGGAGGGGGGGAGGGCTTCAATATAAGCCTAACGTGTATGGATACACTGTCCGCCTGTCGTCTGTCCCCAGATATAAATTATTAATATTATTATTATTATTATTATTAAACATGTCAAAGAACATCTCTCGCGACACACATTAGTGTTTTAAGAATAACTTTGGTTATTCGAATAACCGTTTTTGTTGTATATTTTAATAAAATTTTGTCTATCTAAAGCATAGCCAATATTGTTATAAAATAATTATCCACATGTGATTATTTTCGTTTAATTTGTCCAGTATTTTGCTCAGCTCAGAAATTTGATATATGGAATCCGGGAAAAAAAATTGGGTGGGGGGGGGGGATCCGGCTAAAAAAAATGGAGAAAGGGGTCGAGAGAATTTTAATCGATTTTGTGTACTGTTGAATCCACCGTTAATGAACTTGTGATCTATTGCTGTTGATATTTACAGTCTCAACCCGTTTCAGGATATATCCTCGGTGGCTGGAGGAACGAGGACTGTGGCCACAAAAGCCTATTGCAACTCCATTCACTCACCGGGGCAATATTATGTGGCCGTCATGGGCTGTGGAGGCTGGCAGAAGCTGGAGAGAGTGTGAGGGAGTCAGTGTAGGCACCGATCAGGGTGACGAAGCAATCAGGAACAACGGCCAGGGTGAAAGGGCCAATAAGCACCAATCAGGGTGACGGAACCAGCAGAAGCAGTCTCAACCAGAATGTTGGAGGCAGCATGAACAGCGGCCAGGGTGACGGGTCCATCAGGAACAGCGGCCAGGGTGACGGGGCCATCAGGAACAGCGGCCAGGGTGACGGGGCCATCAGGAACAGCGGCCAGGGTGACGGGGCCATCAGGAACAGCGGCCAGGTGACGGGCCATCAGAACAGCGGCCAGGGTGACGGGTCCATCAGGAACAGCGGCCAGGGTGACGGAGAGAGGTGGCCCTGGGCAGCACGACATAGGACAACCAAGCGAGGCATCGGGCTCTTTTCCCTAGCCTATGCCCTGGCTCAGAAGCCTATCCGCCCTCCACGGTGAGTACTAACACTTGTTATAAACATTCATCCTCGTTTGGAAATATTTACTCCACCAAATATACCTAACATAATCTTGTAGAACAATGTAAGCTGCCTGCCATGTGTATATTTACACAATACGTCTACGAATGGTACTTACAATAAATTTCAAGTAGACGTGATTGAATATAATGACGTTTCGATTGCAAGGTAAAGTAAGGTAATTAAGAAAAAGAGAATGATGTTGACCAGACCACACACTAGAAAGTGAAGGGACGACGACGTTTCGGTCCGTCCTGGACCATTCTCAAGTCGATTGTAATGATTGAAGGAGAAGGCAATAATAAAAAAAGTGAGGTGGGTTATCAAGTGTTGAGTGAAGAAGTGTCCACTGACTTACGTGAACTATTGGGGATCGAACGTGACCCCTGCAATAAATATGTATGGTCATCGCTGTACCAACCGGATGGACGGGGCCTTTTCAAATATAGGGAGAAAGACAGCTAGGCTAGCGGCTTACAACAGGAAGAAAAGACAGTGAAATCAGGAAGGGAATATTATGTCATAATTGCTGTGTTTAATGGGTTCATTCAAGAAGTAGAAGGGGAAGGGGTTGCGGTAGCTATACAGTATATTCCTTTATTATGTCCGATAGTGTTGTATATTTTATGGTTGCAGTCTATATACTCGTAAATTCCTTCTCACATTCCATCTCTGTTCTATCTCACCCTCAATTTTCTATCCCTTCTCTTTCTCCCATTCCTTAACGGGCTGCCCTCTCACTCTCCTCGATCATTATTCCCTCTCGCCCTCTCCCAATCTATCCCAACCTCCCCAGAATGGCAGCAGCCAGCTGGGTCAATGTAATAAGAGTTTGATCAATGGAGAGAGATGTTGACAGTTTCTAGTGCGCCTTTTTAACCAATATGGAAGTAGTCGCCTAGTGCGAGGGATTTATGAATTTTACCTATTCATCATCCTCTGAGAACCATGGAATGATTTTAGTGTAAATAAAAGTGAAAAAAAAACTTGATTTTGTTTTGTTTAGAGTATAGTCTTGGGAGACAGAGAGTAAGGCCCACCGCAACCCGTCCTCGACTTAAGTCCGTACATAGAGCGGTCGACCCCCAAAGACGCATTCATAACTTTGTTTCATGCTGTTCACTCAAAACGGGAATTTTCTAAAAATATAAATTAATATTATAATAGCATATTGTGCATATATAGGCATAAATTAGGTTAGGTTAGGTGTTTAGGTTCTGTTGGCGATTATTTGTATTTGTAGTACGTGGGTGAAGCATTTACAGCATTGTGGTTCGAACAAAATTCGTCAGTGAAGCACTTGTTCCGGAAGTGCTCGAACGAAATCAGTTGTGAGTCGTGTGTAAACTGTTTTTCATTCATAAACAGGGGGGTTGGCGGGTGCACGGGAATCACTTGTGGGTCTTTGTTTGGAGGACGGGCTGTTTACAGCAACCCGTCCTCGACTCAAGTCCATTACATTCAGCGGTCGACCCCACAGACGCATTCATAAATTTTTACATGCTGTTCATTCAAAACGGGAATTTTCTCAAGTATAAATTAATATTATAATATATTGACATATTGTGTATATATAGGCATAGGATAGGTTAGGTCAGGTGTTTAGGTTCTGTTGGCGATTATTTGTATTTGTAGTACGTGGGTGAAGCATTTATAGCGTTGTGATTCGAACAAAATTCGTCAGTGAAGCACTTGATCCGGATATGTTCGAACGCCAGCAGTTGTGAGTCGTGTGTAAACCGCTTTTCATTCATAAACAGGGGGTTTGGCGGGTGCATGGAATCACTTTTGAGTCTTTGTTTGGAGAACGGGCTGGGTGGACACTCATTGGAAGGTTCGGGGCGACTGAGATCATTCATTGGAAATATTGAAGCCAGCCCGTCCTCCAAACAAAGACAAAGCAGCCCGTCCTCCAAACAAAGATCCAAAAGTGATTCCATGCACCCGCCAAACCCCCTGTTTATGAATGAAAAGCGGTTTACACACGACTCATAACTGCTGGCGTTCGAACATATCCGGAACAAGTGCTTCACTGACGAATTTTGTTCGAATCACAACGCTATAAACAGCCCGTCCTCCAAACAAATCCAGTCGTCGCAATTCTTTGCTCAAATTGTCACAAATTTAATTAATGATATTAATAAGTAGAATGGGTATTTGTAATAATATCTTTCATAAATAGCCACAAAACATTTAATATTTATTTATAAAAATGTGTAAGTGAAATCAACTCCACAGGACAATAATTTTGTTATATAGATACTAACGTTATTCGTTTGTATGCGTTCGCTACTTAAACTACACATGTCCTTTTCGTTCATAGAACACCGAACCCTACACACACTCTGATATATTGCTTAATTAATAGAGATTCACAAATAAAACTTATATTTGTATATGTTATCAGAACGGCAGAGATAAAAGTCTCCGTGGTGTAGTGGTAAGACACTCGCCTGGCGTTCCGCGAGCGCTATGTCATGGGTTCCTATCCTGGCCGGGGAGGATTTACTAGGCGCTATTCCTTAACTGTAGCCTCTGTTTAACTCAACAGTAAAATGTGTACTTGGATGAAAAAACGATTCTTCGCGGCAGGCGATCGTATTCCAGGGACCTGCCCGAAACGCTTTGCGTACTAGTGGTTGTACGAGAATGTAACAACTCTTGTATATATCTCAAAAAAAAAGAAGTTTTTGTGAATCCATCACAGAGATTATATCTTATTAGACAGGAAAGATATTCATATTTCAAACAAAATTTCTTGGCCGACGCTCTCCCTATCCATGGGAACTATGATCTTTCGAAGATCAATGTTAATTTAATCTAAATATTGTAATAAACGAAGTTTTCTATGTCATAATAAAGACAGAAATATAAGTTGCATGTTAATACTTTAGCATAAATATAACTGAAGTGAAAGTGAAGATATATGCCTTTTTACATTTACGTGATGGCTATCTCAGGGAGTGTGAAGGCCTGCAAACAAGTGAATTAATTGTGTAATCCATTTGCATATGTGCAAAGTAACATCAAAGGTCTATATGTCAGCATAAACAAAGATGTAGACGATAATGTGACTACATTTCAAGGAAAATATATCTTAAATGAAAGCCAAGACATGGTTAAATAAATAGCCAATACGACACCATCGCCGGTGTCCGGACACATTAAAACTTCCAATGCATCAGTGTCCTGCCAGGCGGCCAATACAGGCTTCACAATTCAGAAAAAAATTGTAATTCAGAGAGATGCGTTGATAAACGCAAAATGTTTTATATTTTAAATACAGATATAAACTTTGTTTTCAAACGTTTATTGTAACAATATCTCAAGTATAAGAATCAAGATATATTTTGGACTTGACAATTTCCTATAAAGTTGAAATGCTACCTTAATTGTATATGATCATCATCATATACAGACAGAAATTAACTTATAAAATGTTGAGGTAAAGATAGACGTATGTCAATTATGACACAGGATCGCTCTTAAGAACTTAATTATAAACCATAATATTATAATTATAATAATTCATTGTGTTGGGGGACAGGAAGCCACAGTATATTCATACACGATAGGCTTTTATCAAGGTCATCCTTAAGGTCGAATTACTGACCCCGCCCAGGATGCAACCCCCACAACAAGCTGACTAACTCCTGAGTATCTACTTACTGCTAGGTGAACAGTCGCATTACGTGAAAGGAAATTTTCCCAACCATTTCTGTCCCGCCCAGGATTCGAACACGGAATTCTCGATTGTGTGTCGAGAACGAACAAGACTAATACTGGAACCCCTATACATATGATGATATGTTTTATATTATCAGAAAATCGGAAACATAAAATATATTTGCAAATATTGGTCATTAAAGTCTTTTGGAAACAGAGGTGTATTTTAGTTATCTTAATATAGAGCAAGACATCATAGACTCATCCTGTGAATGGTAGCTTATTGTGCACCCCATACTCATCCTGTGAGTCCTGTTTACGTGCACCCCATACTCATCCTCTGTGCGGTAATTTATTGTGCAACCCATACTCATCCTGTGACCTGTAATTTATTGTGCAACCCATACTCATCCTGTTACCAGCAGTTTTGTTCAACCCATACCCATCATGTGACCTGTAATTTATTGTGTAACCCATATTCATCCTGTTATCAGTAGTTTGTGCACCCCATACTCATCNCAATTTTTTTTATTGGAGTTAAAATTAACGTAGTTGTATGACCGAACCTAACCAACCCTACCTAACCTAACCTAACCTATCTTTATAGGTTAGGTTAGGTAGGTAGCTGAAAAGTTAGGTTAGGTTAGGTTAGGTAGGTTAAGTAGGCGAAAAACAATTAATTCATGAAAACTTGGCTTATTAGGCAAATCGGGCCTTGCATAGTAGGCTGAGAAGTGCGTTCTGGCTACTAGGTACGACATATATATAATATATATATATATATATATATATATATATCTATATATATATATATATAATATATATCAACCTAATGTTACAACCTAGACTACCTGAGTGACAGTATCTTGTCTCTCAACCCCCTACTGTGTGACGGTACCAGTAGGTGAGGGACTACTGAGGAAGGTGAGGGACTACTGAGGAAGGTGAGGGACTACTGAGGAAGGTGAGGGACTACTGAGGAAGGTGAGGGACTACTGAGGAAGGTGAGGGACTACTGAGGAAGGTGAGAGACTACTGAGGAAGGTGAGAGACTACTGAGGAAAGTGAGGGACTACTGGGGAAGGTGAGGGACTACTGAGGAAGGTGAGAGACTACTGAGGAAGGTGAGACTCTACTGAGGAAGGTGAGAGACTACTGAGGAAGGTGAGAGACTACTGAGGAAGGTGAGGGACTACTGAGGAAGGTGAGAGACTACTGAGGAAGGTGAGGGACTACTGAGGAAGGTGAGGGACTACTGAGGAAGGTGAGGGACTACTGAGGAGGTGAGAGACTACTGAGGAAGGTGAGGGACTACTGAGGAAGGTGAGGGACTACTGAGGAAGGTGAGAGACTACTGAGGAAGGTGAGAGACTACTGAGGAAAGTGAGGGACTACTGGGGAAGGTGAGGGACTACTGAGGAAGGTGAGAGACTACTGAGGAAGGTGAGACTCTACTGAGGAAGGTGAGAGACTACTGAGGAAGGTGAGAGACTACTGAGGAAGGTGAGGGACTACTGAGGAAGGTGAGAGACTACTGAGGAAGGTGAGAGACTACTGAGGAAAGTGAGGGACTACTGGGGAAGGTGAGGGACTACTGAGGAAGGTGAGAGACTACTGAGGAAGGTGAGACTCTACTGAGGAAGGTGAGAGACTACTGAGGAAGGTGAGAGACTACTGAGGAGGTGAGGGACTACTGAGGAAGGTGAGAGACTACTGAGGAAGGTGAGGGACTACTGAGGAAGGTGAGGGACTACTGAGGAAGGTGAGGGACTACTGAGGAAGGTGAGAGACTACTGAGGAAGGTGAGGGACTACTGAGGAAGGTGAGAGACTACTGAGGAAGGTGAGAGACTGCTGAGGAAGGTGAGAGACTACTGAGGAAGGTGAGAGACTACTGAGGAAGGTGAGAGACTACTGAGGAAGGTGAGAGACTACTGAGGAAGGTGAGAGACTACTGAGGAAGGTGAGAGACTACTGAGGAAGGTGAGAGACTACTGAGGAAGGTGAGAGACTACTGAGGAAGGTGAGAGACTACTGAGGAAGGTGACAGACTTCTGAGGAAGGTGACAGACTTCTGAGGAAGGTGAGAGACTACTGAGGACGGTGAGGGACTACTGAGGACGGTGAGAGACTACTGAGGAAGGTGAGAGACTACTGAGGAAGGTGAGAGACTACTGAAGAAGGTGAGAGACTACTGAGGAAGGTGAGAGACTATTGAGGAAGGTGAGAGACTACTGAGGAAGGTGAGAGACTACTGAGGAAGGTGAGGGACTACTGAGGAAGGTGAGGGACTACTGAGGAAGGTGAGAGACTACTGAGGAAGGTGAGAGACTACTGAGGAAGGTGAGAGACTACTGAGGAAGGTGAGAGACTACTGAGGAAGGTGAGAGACTACTGAGGAAGGTGAGGGACTATTGAGGAAGGTGAGAGACTACTGAGGAAAGTGAGAGACTACTGAGGAAGGTGAGAGACTACTGAGGAAGGTGAGAGACAACTGAGGACGGTGAGAGACAACTGAGGACGGTGAGGGACTACTGAGGACGAAGAGAGACTACTGAGGACGGTGAGAGACAACTGAGGACGGTGAGAGACAACTGAGGACGGTGAGGGACTACTGAGGAAGGTGAGGGACTACTGAGGAAGGTGAGGGACTACTGAGGAAGGTTAGAGACTACTGAGGACGGTGAGACAACTGAGGACGGTGAGAGACTACTGAGGAAGGTGAGGGACTACTGAGGAAGGTGAGAGACTACTGAGGAAGGTGAGGGACTACTGAGGAAGGTGAGAGACTACTGAGGAAGGTGAGAGACTACTGAGGACGGTGAGACAACTGAGGACGGTGAGAGACTACTGAGGAAGGTGAGGGACTACTGAGGAAGGTGAGGGACTACTGAGGAAGGTGAGGGACTACTGAGGAAGGTGAGAGACTACTGAGGACGGTGAGACAACTGAGGAAGGTGAGAGATTACTGAGGAAGGTGAGAGACTACTGAGGAAGGTGAGAGACTACTGGGGAAGGTGAGAGACTACTGAGGAAGGTGAGAGACTACTGAGGAAGGTGAGAGACAACTGAGGACGGTGAGAGACAACTGAGGACGGTGAGAAACAACTGAGGACGGTGAGGGACTACTGAGGACGAAGAGAGACTACTGAGGACGGTGAGGGACAACTGAGGACGGTGAGAGACAACTGAGGACGGCGAGGGACTACTGAGGAAGGTGAGGGACTACTGAGGAAGGTGAGGGACTACTGAGGAAGGTGAGGGACTACTGAGGAAGGTGAGGGACTACTGAGGAAGGTGAGAGACTACTGAGGACGGTGAGACACTGAGGACGGTGAGACAACTGAGGACGGTGAGAGACTACTGAGGAAGGTGAGGGACTACTGAGGAAGGTGAGAGACTACTGAGGAAGGTGAGAGACTACTGAGGAAGGTGAGGGACTACTGAGGAAGGTGAGAGACTACTGAGGAAGGTGAGAGATTACTGAGGAAGGTGAGAGACTACTGAGGAAGGTGAGAGACTACTGAGGAAGGTGAGAGACTACTGGGGAAGGTGAGAGACTACTGAGGAAGGTGAGAGACTACTGAGGAAGGTGAGAGACTACTGAGGAAGCCGGACTGTCACTCTACCGTCCATCCCAAGTGGTTGGACAGGAAGTAATTCTTCTCCCCCGTCTCATCCCTAATCCTTATCCTGATCCCTTCCTAGTGCTATATAGTCTTAATGGTTTGGCCCTGGTATTGGAGAACTGAGGTTGTGAGGAGGGGAGGGGAGCAGCTGTGTTTATCAGGTTGTAGAATACTGTTTATCGTGGTTGTCAGCTTGTGTTTACTCTCATATTGGTCAACCTAAACAGTCTTCCTGTCCCCGACCGTGGAATATCATGTCTCCAGTGTGCCGAGATATTTGATAAGTTATCCATTCACTCCATTCTCTGAGTAAAATAGAAAATGGTCGAGAAAGGAAGATGGAAGACAAAGAAATATGTGCCGTACAATACATATTTCCATTGAACAGTAATTAATTCGTTTAATCGAAGGGTAGGAACCTTATATATACATATATATACATTTTTTAGCCATGTATAGATGTCCCCCCTACCCCACAAGGTCAAACTACTGACCTTCCCCAGAATACAACCCGACATTAGTTGCCAGAAGCCGGTTCACAGCGTTTCGGGATATATGAGAGGAAACCAAAAACTTAAAAACTAAAGTTTAATAATAATTGAGATCAAAAGCATGAAATTGAACTGAAATTGAACATACATCCTATTATACAGTCCTGAAATAAATGTCATTGTTCCCCCTATATGTTCGTCTATATGTAGGCTTACATGTTCGCTTCAGAGGGCCGTATATGCACACCTACGGAATTTATGTACTCGAGCATAAATACCTATGTGTGAGGTGGCCTCACACATAGGGCATATATATGTATCACGAGATGTGAGAGTAAGATGGATAGATACTGAGAGAAAGATAGAGATGCAGAAAGAGAGAGAGGGGGGGGGGAGTGAACACTGCATATATAAAATATACGCTGTGTTCACTCAAGTCCTTAAACTTTATTCAGAATTTAAGTAGGTTTACTGGAGCTTTAATAATGTTCTTGGAAATGATTGATAGGCCTAAATATCAACACCAATGCAGAAGCGATCTATGGTTTTCATGTGTACCAAAAGATGGCGCGGTAGCCACAACCCGTCCTCGACTCAAGTCCATTACATCCAGCGGTCGACCCCACAGACGTATTCATCAATTTTAACATGCTGTTCATTCAAAACGGGAATTTTCTCAAATATAAATTAATATTATATTATCAAATTGTGCATATATAGGCATAGGTTAGGTTAGGTGTTTAAGTTCTGTTGGTTATTTGTATTTGTAGTACGTGGGTGAAGCATTTACAGCGTTGTGGTTCGAACAAAATTCGTCAGTAAAGCACTTGTTCAGGAAGTGTTCGAACGTCAACGGTTGTGAGTCGTGTGTAAACCGTTTTTCATTGATAAACAGGGGGTTTGGCGGGTGGATGGAATCATTTTTGGGGCTTTGTTTGGAGGACGGGCTGCGACTCTCAGTCACAAGGTCCTTTGATTCGATTCCATGAAGACTGAATTATTTGATCCCAATTTCCTTTCGCCTAATGCCTCTGTTCTAGTAGCAGTAACTCGGTAGCCAGGAGTTAGATAACTGTTGTTGGTTGTATCGTGGAGAAAGTCAGTCCTTGGTGTTGTAACTATATTTCAATATATCATGTTTTTTACAGTATATCTAATTATGTTCATATATCGTTATCTCAGTCATTATGATATCATGCACCCGGGGATGGTGGAGGTCCACCCTGATGCTAAGGGTGGATTGGTTAGATCAGTTAAGGATTGGCGCCCAGTCCATCCTCCCTGGCCAGGATACGAACCAAGGCAAAAGCGCTCGCGAAATACCAGGCGAGTGTCTTACCACTACGCCATGGGGACTGCTCACTCATCACCTAATATCATCACCTTCAACCACCTACACTACACTCGAACCTCATCACTGTTGCTTGGGTACAAATATTACTGTGGAAATGGAACAGAAATGGAACGGGAGCTAATGATGATGACACCAAATGCAAATAATGTGGTAGGTTAGGTAAGGTCTTACAACCTCTCCCACTGTGTTCTTGATTGTCCGCTGATTGATGGCTATAGAACTACTGATTATTATATTATTATAATATCAGGGGGAAAAGCGCCAAGCCATTGCGACCATATAGCACTGGGAAGGGGTCAGGATAAGGATCTGGGATGGGACGGGGGGGAAAGGAATGGTGCCCAACCACTTGCCCGTTCGGGGATTGAACGCCGACCTGCATGAAGCAAGACCGTCGCTCTACCGTCCAGCCCAGGTGATTGGACTACTGAGATAAGGACTGTTCTCTGACACAAATAGCACAGATGGACTGACACAATAGCCTGGATGTGTCACAACGGAAAGATTGATGATATTCTGGAGAGATTCAAAATTTTTTGCACCAAGATTGTAACCTTTTGTTGAATTGTCTGAATGGCTGTTGCAAACTTATGTCATAGACATCAGTTGCAGTCAAAAGCATGACTAGATACTACGTGTATCTAGTCATAAATGTATTTGTGAACGTCTGGTATCATACTGCATTTGTAAAGGAAGAAATTTTTATGTTGATCAATCAGAATGTTCAGTAATATGTTCACGGTTTGTTGTCTGTGTGTGTGTGCTGACCTATTTGTGCTCTCCTATTTATGCCTACAGGATCGAGCATTGACTCTTGGATCCCGCCTTTCCAGCCGCCGGTTGTTTAAAGCAATAACTCCGGTCCTATTTTCCCTGTCATATCTAGTTTTAAAATAATGAATAGGATTTGCTTCCATAACCTGTTCCTTAAGTGTATTCCCTTTTCCCACTACTCTCACGCTATAAGAAAACTTCCTAACGTCTGTTATGATCTCAGCCTGCAGGAGAAACGAGTCTCACCCATGAGAGTTATTCAGCAAGCCTGACCTAACTGGAAGGTGCAGGAGTTATAGAGGCGATAACACAGATGTAAGATGGTGTGTTGGTTTTATATAAAAATTTGAGAATATGGGCAATGAACTAGAAAACAGATAAATGACTTGTTAGAAGATGTGGACAAGTTGCTGGAGCGTGAGGCTCGCTTTGGGAGAGCCTTGACCTCACTTGAGGCCAGACTTCGCAGGGGGAAAGCCGCGCTTCGTCAAGCTCCCGCCAGAAGGGACCCCTAGCGATATTATCTCCAAGAGAAGAAAAGGTGCAGACGTTCCAGCTGTTGAATCGAGCTGAAGACGTTGCGGTCTCAAGTCCTGGACGGCGAGGAGAGAGTATTAAGCCGCCCAGTGACAGTTTTGTGGGCTGTGACAAGCGCCCTGGTCAGACGTTGTCAGAGGGAGAAGCGCCCTCGACCAGATAATGTGGTAAGCCCGATTTAAGCCAGTTCATAGTGTTTGCTTGTAGTTGGTCGTGTGCCCAGCGACAGTAGCAATGTTTATTTACAAGTTAAACATGTTTGGTATGGCAGAGAGCCTAAAATAAGAGAGTGAAGTGGGAGGAGCGCGGAGCGACATCCACCTTCTCTGAGCGCTGGCGGGCAACTGAAGGAGCCCGGCTCCTGAGGGAGGAGGCCCCTCCCGGCGTGAGTGAGGCTCGCCCAGCGAGGTGGCGCATGGACTCGCCCACGGGGGAGTCCACTCTCGCTAAATGTTGAGGACAGATAGGGAGTGGAGGCAAAGATATTGTGTGATTAATTTTGTTTATGAGTTAAAGGGGAAACATTTTATTGGAGTGCAAATGGGTTGCAGGTTTGTCTTTGGGGGAAGAAGTTGCTGAGGACTTCGAAGCCAGCACAGAGGGAGTTGTTGATGAGACTCCAAGGCAGGGAAGGAGAGGACCTCGATCTGTGAGGAGAAGCAGTGAGGAGGAGTGTCACGTGCTTCTGCAGAGGTGGTGAAGTGCCACAGTTATTCGAGGAAACTTTATGGTGCAGCAGCCAGGAGAGCTGTGGATGATCCTAATAGGAGTAGGGAAGCACCATAGTTGTTCAAGGAATCTTCATGGTAGCAGCCTGGAGGAGCTGCAGAGGATCCTGGTGTTTAAGCCCTGAGGAACCTGAAGTTGTCAGGGTAGTGAAATAGTTCTAAATGATCACTTGTATGGAGGTGAGAGTATTTGTCATTAGCGTGAATGACGCAGTGAGAGGCGAGTGATCGTTTGCCATTTATGTGCCAANCCCAGTACCGTGTCCTAGTACTGGGCCCTGGTACTGTTAGGGGCCCCCGGTACTGCTAGGGGGCCCCGGTACTGCTAGGGGGGCCCCCGGTACTGCTAGGGGGGCCCCGGTACTGCTAGGGTGCCCCGGTACTGCTAGGGGGGCCCCCGGTACTGCTAGGGGGGCCCCCGGTACTGCTAGGGGGCCCCGGTACTGCTAGGGGGGCCCGGTACTGCTAGGGTGCCCCCGGTACTGCTAGGGGGGCCCCCGGTACTGCTAGGGGGGCCCCGGTACTGCTAGGGGGGCCCCGGTACTGCTAGGGGGCCCCGGTACTGCTAGGGGGCCCCGGTACTGCTAGGGGGCCCCGGTACTGCTAGGGGGCCCCGGTACTGCTAGGGGGGCCCCGGTACTGCTAGGGGGCCCCGGTACTGCTAGGGGGCCCCGGTACTGCTAGGGGGCCCCGGTACTGCTAGGGGGCCCCGGTACTGCTAGGGTGCCCTGGTACTGCTAGGGGGCCCGGTACTGCTAGGGTGCCCCGGTACTGCTAGGGTGCCCCGGTACTGCTAGGGTGCCCCGGTACTGCTAGGGTGCCCCGGTACTGCTAGGGTGCCCCGGTACTGCTAGGGTGCCCCGGTACTGCTAGGGTGCCCCGGTACTGCTAGGGGGCCCGGTACTGCTAGGGACCCCAGCAGCGGCACTCAGGAAGATGAGAGATTACAGTCCTGGGACCCCAACCAGAGTGTGAGAGGGAGGAGGGAGGGGTCTATCTGAGTGGGGTCCAATGGGAGGGGGGGGAGAGCACTGGGAGAGAAGGAGAGAGAGAGAGAGATGAAAGAATTCATTGCTCAGAAATGTGCAGATGCAACATTGCTGTTCAACCAACTGCAGAAGCAGGTGGAAGGGTAAAGCAAAGTCAACTCTTAGTTTCAATAGACAATTCAGTGACGCAAAGAAGAGTCAACTCTTGGTTCAGTAACGCAAAGAAGAGGACCAAAAAAAAGAGCCTTAGAAATTAGAGAGCTCTATGAAAATGCTCTAAAAGAGAACTACAAATTTAATACGCCCAAGTCAGGAGAGAAACTGAGCAGCCGGTTCACGCCCACGTTCCCAACGTCCAAAAATCTGTCGTACTAACCTGCCCTAACTTAACCCACCAGAGAACCCACGAACAGAAAACGGGACACTGTGTCAATTTCGCGAGCCGCTGCCTTGTCTTGTACATCAGATTTTGCTAACGAATACGTCAAAATGCGTCGTGCTATGAAGAGAACAGGTTGAACTGTGAACCTTCCATTCCTTAACCCCTTTCCCCTCCCCTCCCCCCCTGTCCCATCCCAAATCCTTATCCTGGCCCCTTCCCAGTGCTATAGTCGTGTAATGGCTTGACGCTTTCCCCTGAAAATTCCCTCTCCCCTTCCAGAATTTCCAGAAAAAGGGGCAAGCTACAGACCATTGTCACAGATAAGTATTCTGTGTAAAGTGGTGGAAAAAGTGATCAGGTTGAAAATAATTGAACACCTGGAGAGGATGAACTTTCCAACGAAATGGCAGCGGAGGTTTGGTAGAGTCGCACCAAATTGTGGAAACTAACTTTGAAGAGCCAATTTTTTTCTTTTTTTAACTTTTGCTTTCAAAGTGACGAAGAGCATAAGACGCAAAGAGAACATTCGTGTTAGGATCACATATAATAACTTCCTTTACAAGAAAGACATCTAAAATATATATATATTATACGAACAAGCCTGAATGGTCCCTAGGACTATATGCAACTGAAACTCACACCCCAGAAGTGACTCGAACCCATACTGCCAGGAGCACTCTGCTGGCGTACAGGATCCCTTAACCGCTCGACCAACACGACCGGACAAAAGAGGATGGTAGCCGAGGCTATTTCCATCCCCCCGCCGGCACTCGGTTGGTAATCTTGGGCACGGATTAGTTATATATATATATATATATATATATATATATATATATATATATATATATATATATATATATATATATATATATATATATATATTAAAGGGTGTGTATGTGTGTGTTTTGTTCTTGTCTAAATTAAATGAATACATCTAAATATATTTATAGCATTTTCAATTAGGTGGTGACTTGAATCCTCTCCACAAAGTGTTCAAATGCATTCCATTTCTCTTATCCGGCTCTGCTTAATTACTTTTGTGAAATTCTTGTTAAAAGCAAAAATAGAAATAACGTGAGAATTATTCAATAAATAAATAAATAAATTGTCAGGGAACTTGGGGGGGGGGGGAAACAAAAATTTCATCCATGTATTAGCATTTTTTTTTTAGGATAGCCAGAACTTGGAGAAAATTTTTCGCGGTTTGCCTGTGTACATTTTATTTCTGGTCAATTAAATCAGTATCGTTGGTAAATATGTTGCTCCTAGATATTGTTAGAGATGATCTTATATGTAAAATGTTCGCGACATCTTACATATTTCTCGAGTTGTGTTTGTTTTAACAGTTAATGTCCTAAACGAAGTCATTGGAATACATGTAGCGACATTTGAGTATCTGGTAGAGGCAGGGATATCTGGTAGTATCTGGTAGAGGCAGAGGGTTCGATCCCGGGCGCCGGCGAGAAACAATGGGCAGAGTTTCTTTCACCCTATGCCCCTGTTACCTAGCAGTAAAATAGGTACCTGGGGTGTTAGCTATCACGGGCTGCTTCCTGGGGGTGGAGGCCTGGTCGAGGACCGGGCCGCGGGGACACTAAAAAGCCCCGAAATCATCTCAAGATAACCTCAAGAAGGGATAATCTATCCAAGGATGGGATTGGACAGAAAAAGACTAAATTACCGAAGAGGAAAATATGACGAGATGAGGAACTTCCTAATGGGGAATACCATGGGAAACAGAACTCAGAGAAAAGACTGTACAGGATACGATGTTACAAACTGATCGCACCGGAAAATATTAGTGAATATGCAAGAATATCAGGCAAGATATCCGTCTGTATTTGTAAGCGTAAGTTCATCGTGGCTCAGTCGGTAGTGCGTGTGCTTGTGGAGCCCACATACGTTAGTTAGATCCCATCGCATGACCCTTTTGTTTTTGTTTTTTCATATGCATTTACACTCTCATGCCTCACCTCTGCTATTTCTCCCCCCTTGAACTTGAGCCACTAATTGATTTACAACCAGTTACCATTTACAAATGGGTGAACATGGGATAACAGTTATTAGTGGGAGTGACGTGGGCGAGTGACGTGGGCGAGTGACGTGGGCGAGTGACGTAGGCTATCGAAGCAGGATACAGCAATACAGTCCTTCTATATGTAACGTATCACAGCCGTATATGCGACAGCATTTCGACGACTCGTAGCCAGGCGGAGGAGTGCGGGGGCGGCTGGGTGCTGATATCCGCTCCTTCGGGAGGTAATCCTGGGGACAGATTCACGAAGCAGTTACGCAAGTACTTACGAACGTGTACATCTTTCCTCAATCTTTGACGGCTTTGGTTACATTTATTAAACAATTTACAAGTATGAAAACGTCTCAATCAACTGTTGGTAATGTTATAAACAGCCTCCTGGTGCTTCGGAGCTCATTATCTGTTTAATAATTGTAAACAAAGCTGCCAAAGATTGATAAAAGATGTACCAGGTTCGTAAGTGCTTGCGTAACTGCTTCAGAGAGGTCCTGACAAGTAGCGGCGCCATTCATCCCTATTTACAAGTGGCCCTCAGAACCAGCTGGTAATCTACGTGTATGTGTGTGTAAATATGTGTTTATACATACCTCCATTACTGCTCACGATTAGTTCCGTACAGGTGGTAAGTTATCCTCTTGCAAATGGGTACAAATGTTGTTCAACAAACGCGTATAGGAACGGGTGCCTCTATCTCCCTCCTCCTCACAGCTTGAAGATGGAGCTTAAAGGATTATGTCCCAAAACTCATTTCCTTGCAACAAATTGCTTGCAACTTAGTCACTCCCTTGGGCAAGTAAGTTTAAAAGTTAGACTCTGTGCAAAGTTACAGGGGATCGCAGAGGAATGGGGGAGGGGGGGGCGGGGGGGGAGAGGACTTATAGACTTGTCCGTCTTGACTGAAAACTTCCCGCAGCCAAAACCCAATTTTGATTGTTGGGTTGTCAAGCGTGTCAACCCGTTTTGTTACTAACTGTTGGCAGTTAGTGTGTCATTGCGGGTTGACTTTAACTTGCTGGGATTACCAGGTAGAGGGAGTGATGGAGCCTTACAGTGTGCTGCCAGGTAGAGGGAGTGATGGAGCCTTATAGTATGCTGCCAGGTAGAGGGAGTGATGGAGCCTTATAGTATGCTGCCAGGTAGAGGGAGTGATGGAGCCTTATAGTATGCTGCCAGGTAGAGGGAGTGATGGAGCCTTACAGTGTGCTGCCAGGTAGAGGGAGTGATGGAGCCTTACAGTGTGCTGCCAGGTAGAGGGAGTGAAGGAGCCTTATAGTAAGCTGCCAGGTAGAGGGAGTGATGGAGCCTTATAGTAAGCTACCAGGTAGAGGGAGTGATGGAGCCTTATAGTAAGCTGCCAGGTAGAGGGAGTGATGGAGCCTTATAGTAAGCTGCCAGGTAGAGGGAGTGATGGAGCCTTATAGTAAGCTGCCAGGTAGAGGGAGTGATGGAGCCTTATAGTAAGCTACCAGGTAGAGGAGTGATGGAGCCTTATAGTAAGCTACCAGGTAGAGGGAGTGATGGAGCCTTATAGTAAGCTGCCAGGTAGAGGGAGTGATGGAGCCTTATAGTAGCAGGTAGAAAATAGTCAGTGATATTCGAATGAATGTTTTAGCTGCTAAAGAAAACAGATTTTAATTAAATTCCTATGGATACCATCACATGTTGGCATCTCAAGGCATGACACTCTTGATATGCTTGCAAAGACAGCCTGTAGAAAATCAGTGGTAGAAATTGATATGGGTGTTCATTAGCAGTGACAAAGAGAAGACTTAAATATCTAATGAAAATCTCAGACCTAACAAATTCACAAAGACCTGAAAGTTGTAGCATTAAATATATGATAGATATCGTGAGGAGACATTCACATATGGACTAATAGAACAAGAACCCGGCAATGTGATGTTATAGTGGCCAGAATACGCCTGGGATATAGACGTATCTGGCAGCTTTCTCAAAACCCAAATGTCGAGTACACAATGTGTCAACTTTGTGAAAGAGAGAACATGCACTCTCTTGAACATTATATTGTAAATGTCCCATATTGACTGACTTTCACCCTCCTGGGCTGAGGTATGCTGAACTGTGTAACTACTATATAAATACTGGAAGACTTGATTATATATTGGACTTGTATCCTAGATTGACCATGTAATGTATCAATTATTCGATGTAATGTATGTGATGTAACTATATAACCTGAGCTTGTAAAAATAATTTGAATTACCTTCAGTGGTTAAGTGCTTAATAACGCGTTAGTTTCTCTGTCAATTATCTTACCCTCTCCGAGTAGGAGAGCCATAAATGTAGTGTATGTATGTATGCATATGGGATGTATGCATATGTATATGTACTATATATTATAATATATATATATAAGATATATATATATATATATATATATATGTACATATATTTATTTGTGTAACACTATGTAAAAGACACAATGACCACTTTATGTAGGCAGACGTAACTCTGTATCTATGTATTATGTCTGTAGGTTAGATTAGCATTTTAAAAGCACTACAATCACCTTCTATGGTTGATTATTCAATAAATCCCTGAAATATATGTTAACCGATCTCTCACCGTGTCCATGGAGGTCAGATGAAAATTGCATTTATGGGGTTAGCATTGTAAATGTGTGGCCACGTCTGTGGTAGAAAATAATAATAACAAAAAGGTAGCAAGCAAGGTTCGATATGTTCAATATTATTATCTGGGTGACAGTTTGTGGAGTTCACTGTATGTATGTATGTATGTATGTATGTATGTATGTATGTATGTATGACGTCTCATACAAACCCTTTCCCTACCCTTCCACCTCCTTCTCCACCCACTCGACGCCACTCCCGCGCGGACTGGGGAGGGACGCCGCGTGATGGCTGCCAGGCGATTCCCTGTGTTGCAGGAACCGACCCTCGAAGCTAATGAGAGCGCCGCGTGATTGGCTGCCAGACGCTCTCGCTGTGTTGCAGGAGCCGACCCTCGAAGCTAATGACGGCTGCTTGTCTATGGTGTTAGCGTACAAGAGCTCTCAGTCACCCGAGTCGGCCTCGTCGCTCGCTTAACGCTTTCATGTTCACCAAGGTGATTCCAGCTCTTAATATGTGCGATTTGGTGTGATGTTGCACGATTAGTGCTCTTCAGAGGTCGCCCTCAATTGGCAGGACGAAATACAAGCTAATTGAATGACTGTTGAACATTTATCAAGCCGGTTATACAATGTTTAGGCGATAAAATTGACTAAGTAAAGGAGAGGTTAAGAAACATTGAGGAATGTCAATTGATTTAAAATTGCTGTGGTAGGAACTGGAGTTTTCTTAGTGATGCAAGGATACACGGACACATACGCTAAGACACACGGACGCAGAAGCAGAGAGAGACGGACGCAGAAACAAAGACACACCACGGACACACACGGACATAAATGTGTCCGTGTGACCAAACACACCACCCAAGGACACGCATACACGAAAGCAAACACACCACGGACACAGAAGGCAAGGCGACACGAACACGCTCACGAGGACTAGGACAAAATGAGATCAAAGATCACTCATTAGAGCGAAGGACCATTCACCAGCCTCAGTCTCTCGACAGATACATCTCTGACCGGACCGGATTCTCTCGCAAACACTTCTGTGCTGATGCTGATTCCTGGGACACTGTGATGTTGTCCGGGTACACTGTGATTTGTCCATGGACACTGTGATGTCCTGGTACACTGTGATGCTGAGTCCTGATACACTGTGATGTCCTGGTACACTGTGATGTTGTCCTGTACACTGTGATGTTGTCCGGGACACTGTGATGTCCTGATACACTGTTGATGTTGTCCTAGTACACTGTGATGTTGTCCTGGTACACTGTGATGTTGTCCTGTACACTGTGATGTTGTCCTGGGACACTGTGATGTTGTCCAGGGACACTGTGATGTTGTCCTGGGACACTGTGATGTTGTCCAGGGACACTGTGATGTTGTCCTGGTACACTGTGATGTTGTCCTGGGACACTGCGATGTTGTCTTGGTACACTGTGATGTTGTCCTGGTACACTGTGATGTTGTCCAGGGACACTGTGATGTTGTCCAGGGACACTGTGATGTTGTCCAGGGACACTGTGATGTTTCCAGGGACACTGTGATGTCCTGGACACTGTGATGTTGTCCTGGGACACTGTAATGTTGTCCTGGTACACTGATGTGTTGTCCTGGGACACTGATGTTGTCCTGGGACACTGTGATGTTGTCCTGGTACACTGTGATGATGTCCTAGACACTGTTGCGCTACATGAGAATTCAAGCCAGCGCCCCCATGACTGGGATAAAATCCCAAGATTCAGAGCTTAACCAGACTCACGTTAGCCGGATAATATTCGCTCGAACGATGATGTTCGCTGGAAGTCTGTTACCTTCAGATGATTACATAAAATACGACCGCAAATATTGCTGTTTGTGCAGGTTTTAAGACTAAAAAGTGATAAGATTAATATTGGCATAATCAACAAAGCCCTAGATCAAGGCTCTGGTGATTGTGGGAATATTAATCTATTATCACTATTTATCCCTTGGTGAGGGGTATGGGATTCGAACTCTGCATTATCGAAACTGAAATCAAAAGGGGAGAAAATAGATTTGATGTGAGGAAGGAAGAGGAACAGAGAGAGGACGGTTGAAGGAAGAGGTGAGTGAGTCCAATTAATCCATCGCTTAAGAATAAATACATTGTCTTAAGAAATTTATGAAAGTATTGCACCATGTATACGAAACAGTCCACCTTCCTCAGTAGAGTCTCACCTTCATCAGTAGTCTCTCACCTTCCCCAGTAGTCCCTCACCTTCCCTCAGTAGTCTCTCACCTTCCTCAGTAGTGTCTCACCTTCCTCAGTAGTCTCTCACTTTCCTCAGTAGTCTCTCACTTTCCTCAGTAGTCTCTCACCTTCCTACAGTAGTCCCAGCACCTTCCTCAGTAGTCCCATCACCGTCCTCAGTGGTCCCTCACCTTCCTCAGTACTCCCTCACCTTCCTCAGTAGTCCCTCACCTTCCTCAGTAGTCTCTCACCTTCCTCAGTAGTCTCTCACCTTCCTCAGTAGTGTCTCACCTTCCTCAGTAGTCTCTCACCTTCCTCAGTAGTCCCTCACCTTCCCCAGTAGTCCCTCACTTTCCTCAGTAGTCTCTCACCTTCCTCAGTAGTCTCTCACCTTCCTCAGTAGTCCCTCACCTTCCTCACTAGTCCCTCACCTTCCTCAGTAGTCTCTAACCTTCCTCAGTAGTCCCTCACCTTCCTCAGTCGTCTCTCACCTTCCTCAGTAGTCCTCACCTACTGGTACCGTCACACAGTAGGGGGGTTGAGAGACAAGATACTGTCACTCAGGTAGTCTAGGTTGTAACATTAGGTTGTATATATATATCAGATATATATATTATATATTATATATATATATATATATATAATGTCGTACCTAGTAGCCAGAACGCACTTCTCAGCCTACCCTACTATGCAAGGCCCGATTTGCCTAATAAGCCAAGTTTTCATGAATTAATGTTTTTCGCCTACTTAACCTAACCTAACGTTCCTAAACCTAACCTAACTTTTTCAGCTACCTAACCTATAAAGATAGGTTAGGTTAGGTTAGGTAATGTTGGTTAGGGTTCGGTCATACAACACGTTAATTTTAACTCCAATAAAAAAACATTGACCTCATACATAATGAAAACGGTAGCTTTATCATTTCATAACGAAAAAAATTAGAGAAAATAAATAATTCATGAAAACTTGGCTTATAAGCAAATCGGGCCTTGCATAGTAGGGTAGGCTGAGAAGTGCGTTCTGCTACTAGTTACGACATATATATATATAATATATATATATATATATAATATATATATATATATATATATATATTAGTATATTTTTTTTTGGTAGCAGTCTTTCCTGTAGGACATATGTTATTAAATATGACCGAAAAAGTAAGATTAATAATTCTAACACGAATTTTCTCAATTTCCTTATGTTTGTTTTTACTGATGACGGTAAATTAAAATCAATTCTCCAAAATTCATTCTTTATTTCTTAGTCTGACGCGACACTTGAGCGCTTTTCGTAAACTATTACATTTTCAAAGACTTTAGTTACACACCACACAGAACAACTATAAACTGAACAGAGTTTAAATACCTGCATTGGGTGAGGTGACATGTTACCAAGGGTTTGGGGTTTGGTGAGAACAAACACAGAACACGAAACAATGGGTATAAGGGAAGAATAGATCTGTAACTGCAGAAGGCCTATTGGCCCGTATTTCTTGATGTTCTATATTGGAGCGGAGTCTTGAAGTGGGTAGAATATAGTAGTGCGTTAATTGGCTGTTGATTGCTGGTGTTGACTTCTTGATGTGTAGTGCCTCGCAGTTCTTGATGTGTAGTGCCGCCTGTTGTCGCTGTATCTATCCATGATTTCTGTGTTGTTTGTTAAGATTTCTCTGGTGATGGTTTGGTTGGGGAAGAGATTATATGTTCCTTGATAGAGCCCTGTTGGCTTATGCATCGTTAATCGCCTGAAAGAATGTTGTTGTCTTGCCTATATATTGAGTTCTTTGGGCTTACAGTCCCCAAGTGGGCATTGAAGGCATAGACGACATTGGTCCTTTCAAAGCGTTCTGCTTTGTGTCTGGAGAGTTTCTCATGAGTAGGTTGGCCGTTTTCTTGGTTTTATAGTAAATCGTCAATTGTATCTTCTGATTTTTGGTCTGTAGGGATAACGTTTCTATTAACATATCTTTCAGGACCCTTCTTCCTCCGTTTTATGAGCTGTGGAGAAGAAGTTCCTGTAAAATAGTCTAATAGGGGGTATAGGTGTTGTGTTAGTTGTATCTTAAGATGTTGCATGGCGTTTCACATTTCCTTCTTATGATGTCTTCAATGATTCCATTGGAGAAGCCGTTGTTGTTGACTAGGACCTGCCTTACTCTACAGAGTTCTTCGTCGACTTGCTTCCATCTGAGCTGTGGCTGAGAGCACGGTCGACATAAGCGTTAACAACACTCCTCTTGTACCTATCTGGGCAGTCACTGTTGGCATTTAGGCACATTCCTATGTTTGTTTCCTTAGTGTAGACTGTAGGGTGGAAACCCTCCGCTCCTTTCCATGACTGTTACATCTGAAAGGGCAGCTTCCCATCCTTCTCCATCTCGTAAGTGAAACGTTACACAGAATTCTGCTCAAACGCTTCTTTCAGCTCCTGCAGATGTCTGACATCAGGTACCTGTGTAAAAATGTCGTCAACATACCTGCAGTATATGGCCGGTTTCACGTTCAAGTCGACTAAGACTTCTCCCTCAATAGTACCCATGTAGAAGTTTGCAAACAGGACGCCTAGGGGAGAACCATAGCGGACCCCATCTACTTGCTTATACATGTGCCCATCCGGGCTCAAGAAGGGTGGCCTCTTAGTACAAGCTTGGAGTAGTTTCCCTCAGGATATTTTCTGGCAGTCAAGAGGGGTGTACAGGCCGGGTCTCGATACACTCGGTCCATTATCATCCCGATTGTTTCATCCACAGGTACGTTGGTGACACAGTGATTCTACGTCCAACGTTGCTCTTATCCCTGTAGCCCGTGTTCCCCGCAGTAAGTCAAACAATTCCTTCGGGGGATTTCCAGGCTGAAGTTGCACCGGAACATAAGGAGTCAGTAAGCGTGAGTCGTTTCGCCAGTCTGTCGTGGGTGGTGGGTATCTGGCTGATACTGGCCGAAGTGGGTTTCCAGGCTTATGCGTCTTGACGTTTCCATACGCATATCCAGGTTTATATTCTCCAATAATCTTTGGCAGGTGGAGTCCGGATTTCTTGGCATTCACAGTTTCAATCAACTTGTTGACCTTTGTTTTCAATTCGGCTGTAGGGTCCTTCGTTACCCTTTGGAATTTAGTTTGGTCAGAGAGTATGTGGTTCATTTTCGCCAGATATTCGTCTTTCTTAAGGATGACGTATATTGGCGACTTGTCGCCTCTCCTGACTGAATTTTGGAGAATGATTTTTAATTTACCGTCATCAGTAAAAACAAACATAAGGAAAATTGAGAAAATTCCTGTTAGAATTATTAATCTTACTTTTTCGGTCATATTTAATAACATATATATATATATAATATATATATATAATATATATATATATATCTATATATATATATATATGAATGCATAGATGAAGGAGCGCGGCCACCGACCCTGGGAACACCAACCCGCTACACAACATAAAGCATTACATTTTAATATCAGTAAGTGCATCAGTCTACACAGTTCTCTGTTAGAGCCCTTCCTGCGTCACGCCCCACCAGCCCGGCTGCCACTCACGGAAGGAATTGTGCCCGGAACTGTACCTCTGAACTCGCGAGTGAACCCACTCCCCCTCACAAGTCAGTGTTGAGTGCCTCCTTCCGTTGGCACTTGGGGCAAGTCAAGGGAAGTGGAGGTAAAAGGAAGAAGGTGAAGAAGCCGAGGAGTGGGAAGGAAGCAGCACCCTCCTCCCCCTCACATACCAGCGTCACGGTAGAGCTGAAGGTCTACCTTCATGCAGGTCGGGGTTCAATCCCCGACCGTCCATAAGTGGTTGGACACCATTCCTGTCCTTCCCCCCTTCAGTCCCATCCCAAATCCTTATCCTGACCCCTTCCCAGTGCTACAAAACGTAATATCTTGGCGCTTTCCCCTGATAATTCAGGGAACCCCTGATAATTCTTTCCCCGTCTCCCCCCCCCCCCTCCACGCCATAGTAACAGGCATAGTATGCTCGGAAATTGTCATGTCAATTGTCAAAAAAATTGTCAAAAAATTGTCAAAAACAAAAAAATAACATTTTTCAGAAAGTTGTGCTTTGTTGCCCTATGATAACAAGATGGAGGGCGGGTGTGAGGATCAAAGTGAGGGAAGAGAAGGAACTTAAAACATCGCTTTTACATCCATTACTCCCAGCACTCATAGCTCAAGCCTTTGTATCTGCTTTTCATCTCAACATGAATAGGGGAAAATGTTACATGAATATGTGGAGGGAGAGAGAGGCAGAGAGAGAGAGGAGAGAGAGCGAGCGAGCAGAGGACGAGGACGGAGAGACAGAGAGAGAGAGACAGAGAGCAGAGAGAGAGAGGGCAGACAGAGACAGAGCACAGAGAACACGATACATACAGAAACAGAGACAGAGAGATAGAGGAGAGAGAGAATTCTTACCTATGTATACGTGCAGGTAGGAGATTTAGCTCATGGGAGAATGGTTTAC
>WNGS01028583.1:7208548-7223258 GCA_020271785.1 Procambarus virginalis | reverse complement strand
TAAAGATTTATGAGAACATAGCCACAATCTCTCTACCTACGCACTTACGTATTAATAATTGTTTATTTTAATCTCTTTAATTCCGTACTTCCTTCGCCTCTATACTTTCCTCTCCAATTATCTCTTCCACTCTGATTCTTCCTCTTCTTTCACTCCTCTTTCGTAAGTCTCTCCTCTGTAATAGCGTGTCTTGGGAGAGTTTTCTGTCCACAAAAATATCCAATATTTTCACTAATGTTGTTCAATCCCCGACCGCCCATAAGTGGTTGGGCACCATCCCCTCCCCTCCCCCGTCCCATCCCAATCCTTATCCTGACCATTTCTCAGTGCTATATAGTCGTCGTGGCTTGACGCTTGTTCCTGATTCCTCCTACACCCTTCCCACCTTCGGTACAATGTGTAAGAGCTCAACCTGTTGGGCAAGGGTGTTAAGCTCTTCTGTTGGAGAAGTTGTCGAGTCCTGTTGGCGGGATCACCGTTTACACACGCCTCTCTTCCCTTTACCTCTTCCTTGGCCTCTTACCTCACTTGGCCTCTTACCTCACCTTGGCCTCTACCTCACCTTGGCCTCTTACCTCACCTTGCCTCTACCTCACCCTTGCCTCTCCCTCCCCTCCTCCTCCTCACTCAAGCCTTTAGCCTGTGCCGAGACATCATCCGACTTAATTAGGACAAAACATCACTATAAAACACATTAAATAAGAACTGTGGCAGAGGCTGATTATAAGACGGGCGTGAGGTGGAGTCTGACATGTGTCACCCCCCCCTCCCGTCTCTCTCTGTCTCTGGGGTCGTGGCATGTCTGTCACCACCCCCCGTCTGTCTCTCTGGGGTCGTACACCTCTGTTACCCCTCAACGTCTCTGTCTCCGGGGTCGTGGCGCATCTGTTGTGGACGCCACACGAACGACAACTAATGGCTGGAAGTGAAGATCGAGAAGAGGGGGCGGGGGTGGATAAAGAAGTGGAGTGAGGTGGATAAAGGCGTGGAATAAGGTGGATAAAGCCGTGCAGTAAGATCAAGTGAAGCACACATGGAGTAGAGCGCCCCGTGTTCGCACCAAGTGAACACCGCCCAAGAACAATATCTGCCTTCACACCTTCCATTAATTTACTACAACATACAGAACACGGGGGGGTATTAAAACGCACCAACCCTAGCCTCCCACCTAACCCAAACAACAACAACAACAACGTATGCATGGCAAAAGAAAGATTAAGATATATATAACCCAATACTTTCCATAGTACCCCTTATTTTATACGCTGGGGAACACGAGACATATTAGCTAAGAGGACGGACGGTTCCTCTGCTGTCTTGTATTAAGTAAATTAGAGCCTTGAACCACAACCTTATAATAAAGCGTCCACCATACAGCAGGAAGATCGGATACAGGAGGTTAAAATACATTATTTACTGATTTCAGTATTTTGTAAATGTGTAAATTAAATCTTAATTAGATTTACGAAATCCTCTCAGGAACAGTGATTTGAAAAGTGATTTTTTTAAATTGGTTCCCCCAACAGTCTAGGGATTAATATACATTATTCAGTGCAACAGTGCCAGCTTCCCCAAGCAACATTGAGGGCGCTGAGAACGACCGCCTCGCTGAGAACGACCACCTCGCTGAGAACGACCGCCTCACTGAGAACGACCGCCTCACTGAGAACGACCGCCTCACTGAGAACGACCGCCTCACTGAGAACGACCACCTCGCTGAGAACGACCGCCTCGCTGAGAACGACCGCCTCGCTGAGAACGACCGCCTCGCTGAGAACGACAGCCTCGCTGAGAACGACAGCCTCGCTGAGAATGACAGCCTCGCTGAGAACGACCGCCTCGCTGAGAACGACAGCCTCGCTGAGAACGACCGCCTCGCTGAGAACGACCGCCTCGCTGAGAACGACCGCCTCGCTGAGAACGACCGCCTCACTGAGAACGACCGCCTCACTGAGAACGACCACCTCGCTGAGAACGACCACCTCGCTGAGAACGACCACCTCGCTGAGAACGACCACCTCACTGAGAACGACCACCTCGCTGAGAACGACCACCTCGCTGAGAACGACCACCTCGCTGAGAACGACCACCTCGCTGAGAACGACCACCTCGCTGAGAACGACCACCTCGCTGAGAACGACAACCTCACTGAGAACGACCACCTCGCTGAGAACGACAACCTCACTGAGAACGACAACCTCACTGAGAACGACCGCCTCGCTGAGAACGACAACCTCACTGAGAACGACAACCTCGCTGAGAACGACCGCCTCACTGAGAACGACCACCTGAGAACGACCGCCTCACTGAGAACGACCACCTGAGAACGACCGCCTCACTGAGAACGACCACCTGAGAACGACCACCTGAGAACGACCACCTGAGAACGACCACCTGAGAACGACCACCTGAGAACGACCACCTGAGAACGACCGCCTCACTGAGAACGACCACCTGAGAACAACCACCTGAGAACGACCACTTCACTGACATGTGTGCCCATTGTGTCATTCGTGTGTCGCGAGGACACGAAAGGTGCCTTTGGCCTTGTATCTTTATCTAATCATCTGAAAATATGGCTTCGGGTGAGCTTCAACCAATTTCTCACGAGTTATTGCTGTTGGGTACGAGCCCAACATGGGCGAGTTGGGACTGGTGTCAAATAAAACAGTACCATTTGACACTGTCATCATTTTATAGGCCCGAGTTCGAATCTCCAGTGAAGCGTAACTTCGAGAATTAAATATGACGCTGTGGTATTGTGTTAATTTATTTAATTTACCTTCAAAGAGGACTGTATATTGAATGTTTGTTAATAGGGGGGAGTTATAGTGGCAATATTAACTGGGATTGAACAGGATTATTAACTTATAAATGTAAATTTTAAGTATTTATTTATTGCTTTCATTTAACAGTCTGGTTACTCTCGTGGTGTGTGGCTACGAGTGGCAATTGTATTCAGGGTGAACAAACCCACAAGGGCCGTGACGAGGATTCGAACCTGCGTCCGGGAGCATCCCAGACACTGCCTTAATCGACTGAGCTACGACAGGGGTTAAAAAAAAAGAGTTGAAACCGAAGTTCTACTGAACTTACTGGCTCCTGCAGCCTCTCCGAGACACAAACCAGGGGTTTTACACAACTCCCCCTGCACCAGAGGTATGTCAATAGGCCGTTCTCCCACTTCGCCCTTACATCATCATCACACAGATCACCAGACTAGTACCCGAGCTGAGAGGTATGAGCTACGAGGAGAGACTACGAGAATTAAACCTCACTTCGTTGGAAGACAGAAGAGTTAAGGGGGACATGATCACCACATTCAAGATTCTCAGGGGAATCGCACTAACGTGATGCATCAAATGAACAAATCCACCAGGGCCGTGACCAGGATTCAAGGTGTTATTGTATTCAGTGTGTGTGTGGATGCTGCTCAGAATTACATTTCACCTTTGTAAACGCACATTAATGACACTGTAAAAAAGACACCTCGACCACTGTTTATGTAGGACAGACGTAAATCTGTGTATTTATGTCTGTAGGTTACATTAGCGTTTCAAAAGCACTACAATCACCTGTGATTGATCAATACATCACTGAACTATGCATTTAACTCTCACCTTGTCCATAGAGGACAGAAGAAAATGTATATATATGCTGGTTAGCGTTGTAAATGTCTGGCCACGTCTGTGGTAGAAAAACAAATAAAATAAACAAATAGCATCTAAAACATCAACTGTAGTTATTTCATCGAGTTAACATGATTAATTTAGTTAACTCATACTGATGACTTATATTAGTGTGACGACACAAGCGTTCCCTCTGCCATTATATGATCTGAATAATGTAATGACAGTTATAACACCTCATAAAGATTTGATTTATGTATTAATACATTTGTTAGTACTAGTTTGAGCCTAACACAAGACGAATGTTACTAGTTGTGAGGTATTGTACAGTTAATATGTAATAATTTTTATGTATTTATTAAGTTATTTATGTAAGTGGGACGAATATCACTCAGATGGCACTGGTCGCGACACGAGGCACTACCACTCAGTGGCACTGGTCGCGACGCGAGGCACTACCCCTCAGTGGCACTGGTCGCGGCACTACCACTCAACGAGACACTAAACGTAACTCAAGTGTCGACACTCATCTCCTGGGCGGTGGTTAACGAGGTGGAGTTGATGGAGTGAGGGTTGAAGAGGCAGTAATTGTGTGACGGCGGGGAGCAGTTGCCGGTTAACGAGGCCCAGTGGAGGGAAGGAGATGGTTAACGAGGCCCAGGGGATGGAAGCAGATGATTAACGAGGCCTAGTGGAGGGAAGCTGATGATTAACGAGGCCTAGTGGAGGTAAGCAGATGGTTAACGAGGCCCAGTGGAGGTAAGCAGATGGTTAACGAGGCCTAGTGGAGGTAAGCAGATGGTTAACGAGGCTTAGAGAAGAAGCAGCAGATGGTTAACGAGGCCTAGTGGAGGTAAGCAGATGGTTAACGAGGCCTAGTGGAGGGAAGCAGATGGATAACGAGGCCTAGTGGAGGTAAGCAGATGGTTAACGAGGCCTAGTGGAGGTAAACAGATGGTTAACGAGGCCTAGTGGAGGTAAGCAGATGGTTAACGAGGCCTAGTGGAGGTAAGCAGATGGTTAACGAGGCTTAGAGAAGAAGCAGCAGATGGTTAACGAGGCCTAGTGGAGGTAAGCTGATGATTAACGAGCCCTAATGGATGAAAAACAGATGATTAACAAGTCGTCACCATCTCGTTAACTCTATTCAGCTAAAGTCACACTCAAATCATCATTAGTCTCAGAACTGAAACTGCAATATAAAATAAATAAATTCATAAATTTAAATAAATAAAGTAAATAAATTCCATAAATAAATGAATCTTACTAAATTAATTCTATAGTCAATAAAGAGTTGACATTAAACCCGTTCCTTTACCTTTATTTTATTTAGGGAAGGGAATTACCAGGGGGGGGGAAAGCGCCAAGCCATTACGACTATATATTGCAATGGAAAGGGTCAGGATAAGGATTTGGGATGGGACGGGGGAAAGGAATGGTGCCCCCACCAACTACTTATGAACGGTCGAGGATTGAACGCCGACCTGCACTGAAGCGAGACCGTCGCCCAAGCAGGAGGGAAGCCATCATGGTGGGGGTTGGTGGAACTTCAGAATGCAGACAATTACTCCTGCAAGTCCACAGAACGCAGACAATTACTCCAACAAGTTCACAGAACGCAGACAATTACTCCAACAAGTCCACAGAACGCAGACAATTACTCCAACAAGTCCACAGAACGCAGACAATTACTCCAACAAGTCCCCAGAACGCAGACAATTACTCCAACAAGTCCCCAGAACGCAGACAATTACTCCAACAAGTCCACAGAACGCAGACAATTACTCCAACAAGTCCCCAGAACGCAGACAATTACTCCAACAAGTCCACAGAACGCAGACAATTACTCCAACAAGTCACAGAACGCAGACAATTGCTCCAACAAGTCCACAGAACGCAGACAATTACTCCAACAAGTCCACAGAACGCAGACAATTACCCCAACAAGTCCACAGAACGCAGACAATTACTCCAGCAAGTCCACAGAACGCAGACAATTACCCCAACAAGTCCACAGGACGCAGACAATTACTCCAAGTCCACAGAACGCAGACAATTACTCCAACAAGTCCCAGAACGCAGACAATTACTCCAACAAGTCCCCAGAACGCAGACAATTACTCCAACAAGTCCCCAGAACGCAGACAATTACTCCAACAAGTCCACAGAACGCAGACAAATTACTCCAACAAGTCCACAGAACGCAGACAAATTACTCCAACAAGTCCACAGAACGCAGACAATTACTCCAACAAGTCCCCAGAACGCAGACAATTACTCCAACAAGTCCCCAGAACGCAGACAATTACTCCCAGCAAGTCCCAGACGCAGACAATTACTCTCAACAAGTCCACAGAACGCAGACAATTACTCCAACAAGTCCCCAGAACGCAGACAATTACTCCAACAAGTCCCCAGAACGCAGACAATTACTCCAACAAGTCCACAGAACGCAGACAATTACTCACTCCAACAAGTCCACAGAACAAACACAATTACTCCAACAAGTCCACAGAACGCAGACAATTACTCCACAAGTCCACAGAACGCAGACAATTACTCCAACAAGTCCACAGAACGCAACAATTACTCCACAAGTCCACAGAACGCACATTACTCCCAACAAGTCCACAGAACGCAGACAATTACTCCAACAAGTCCACAGAACGCAGACAATTACTCCAACAAGTCCACAAACGCAGACAATTACTCCACCACAAGTCCACAGAACGCAGCGTGACTTACATTACTACTAGCAGTGCAGGTACTACTAGCAGGTAGCAGTACTACTAGCAGGTAGCAGTACTACTAGCAGGTAGCAGTTATACTAGCAGGTAGCAGTACTACTAGCAGCTAGCAGGTACTACTAGCAGGTAGCAGGTACTACTAGCAGTAGCAGTACTACTAGCAGGTAGCAGTAATACTAGCAGGTAGCAGTATACTAGCAGGTAGCAGTACTACTAGCAGGTAGCAGGTACTACTAGCAGGTAGCAGTACTATCAAGCAGGTAGCAGTACTACTAGCAGGTAGCAGTACTACTAGCAGGTAGCAGTACTACTAGCAGGTAGCAGGTACTACTAGCCAGGTAGCAGTACTACTCGCAGGTAGCAGGTACTACTAGCAGTAGCAGTACTACTAGCAGGTAGCAGGTACTACTAGCAGGTAGCAGTACTACTACTAGCAGGCATACTACTAGCAGGTAGCAGTACTACTAGCAGCTAGCAGATACTACTAGCAGGTAGCAGTACTACTAGCAGGTAGCAGTAATACTAGCAGGTAGCAGTACTACTACTAGCAGGTAGCAGGTACTACTAGCAGGTAGCAGTACTACTAGCAGGTAGCAGGTACTATTAGCAGGTAGCAGTACTACTAGCAGGTAGCAGGTACTACTAGCAGGTAGCAGTACTACTAGCAGGTAGCAGTACTACTAGCAGTAGCAGTACTACTAGCAGGTAGCAGTACTACTAGCAGGTAGCAGTACTATCAAGCAGGTAGCAGTACTACTAGCAGGTAGCAGTACTACTAGCAGGTAGCAGTACTACTAGCAGGTAGCAGTACTACTAGCAGGTAGCAGGTACTACTAGCAGGTAGCAGTACTACTAGCAGGTAGCAGTACTACTAGCAGGTAGCAGTACTATCAAGCAGGTAGCAGGTACTACTAGCAGCTAGCAGGTACTACTAGCAGGTAGCAGTACTACTAGCAGTAGCAGTACTACTAGCAGGTAGCAGTACTACTAGCAGGTAGCAGTACTACTAGCAGGTAGCAGTACTACTAGCAGGTAGCAGTACTACTAGCAGCTAGCAGTACTACTAGCAGGTAGCAGTACTACTAGCAGTTAGCAGTACTATCAAGCAGGTAGCAGTACTACTAGCAGCTAGCAGATACTACTAGCAGGTAGCAGTACTACTAGCAGGTAGCAGTACTACTAGCAGTAGCAGTACTACTAGCAGGTAGCAGTACTACTAGCAGCTAGCAGGTACTACTAGCAGTAGCAGTACTACTAGCAGGTAGCAGTACTACTATAGCAGGTAGCAGTACTATCAAGCAGGTAGCAGTACTACTAGCAGCTAGCAGGTACTACTAGCAGGTAGCAGTACTATCAAGCAGGTAGCAGGTACTACTAGCAGGTAGCAGTACTACTAGCAGCTAGCAGGTACTACTAGCAGGTACAGTACTACTAGCAGGTAGCAGGTACTACTAGCAGTAGCAGTACTACTAGCAGGTAGCAGTACTACTAGCAGGTAGCAGTACTATCAAGCAGGTAGCAGTACTACTAGCAGGTAGCAGTACTACAAGCAGGTAGCAGTACTACTAGCAGGTAGCAGTACTACTAGCAGGTAGCAGTACATTAGCAGGTAGCAGTACTATCAAGCAGGTAGCAGTACTACTAGCAGGTAGCAGTACTACTAGCAGTAGCAGTACTACTAGCAGGTAGCAGTACTACTAGCAGGTAGCAGTACTACTAGCAAGGTAGCAGTACTACTAGCAGGTACAGTACTACTACTAGCAGGTAGCAGTACTACTAGCAGTAGCATACTATCAAGCAGGTAGCAGTACTACTAGCAGTAGCAGTACTACAGCAGGTAGCAGGTACTACTAGCAGGTACTACTATTAGCAGTAGCAGTACTACTAAGCAGGTAGAGGTACTACTAGCAGGTAGCAATTACTATTAGCAGGTAGCAGTACTACTAGCAGGTAGCAGGTACTACTAGCAGGTAGCAGTACTACTAGCAGGTAGCAGTACTACTAGCGGTAGTACTATTAGCAGGTAGCAGTACTACTAGCAGGTAGCAGTACTACTAGCAGGTAGCAGGTACTACTAGCAGGTAGCAGTACTATTAGCAGGTAGCAGTACTACTAGCAGGTAGCAGTACTACTAGCAGGTAGCAGTACTACTAGCAGGTAGCAGTACTATTAGCAGGTAGCAGTACTACTAGCAGTAGCAGTACTACTAGCAGGTACAGGTACTACTAGCAGGTACAGTACTATTAGCAGGTAGCAGTACTACTAGCAGGTAGGTACTACTCAGGTAGCAGTACTACTAGCAGTAGCCGTACTACTAGCAGGTAGCAGTACTATCAAGCAGGTAGCAGTACTATCAAGCAGGTAGCATACTGCTAGCAGGTAGCAGTACTGCTAGCAGGTAGCAGTACTGCTAGCAGGTAGCAGTACTATCAAGCAGGTAGCAGTANCGAAAGCCTTTGACACAGTACCGCATAAGAGGCTGGTACATAAGCTGGAGAGAGGCAGGTGTAGCTGGTAAGGTGCTCCAGTGGATAAGGGAGTACCTAAGCAATAGGAAGCAGAGAGTTACGGTGAGGGGTGGAGACCTCCGATTGGCGTGAAGTCACCAGTGGAGTCCCACAGGGCTCTGCACTCGGTCCTATCTTGTTTCTGATATATGAAAATGATCTCCCGGAGGGTATAGATTCATTTCTCTCAATGTTTGCGGACGATGCCAAAATTATGAGAAGGAGTAAGACAGAAGAGGACTGTTTGAGACTTCAAGAAGACCTAGACAAACTGAAGGAATGGTCGAACAAATGGTTGTTAGAGTTTAACCCAAGCAAATGTAATTTAATGAAGATAGGTGTAGGGAGCAGGAGGCCAGATACAAGGTATCATCTAGGAGAGGAAATTCTTCAGAAGTCAGAGAAAGAAAAGACTTGGGGGTTGATATCACGCCAGACCTGTCTCCTACAGCCCATATCAAGAGGATAACATCAGCAGCATATGCCAGGCTGGCCCACATACGAACAGCATTCAGAAACTTGTGTAAAGAATCATTCAGAACTTTGTATACCACATATGTCAGGCCAATCCTGGAGTATGCAGCCCCAGCATGGAGCCCATATCTAGTCAAGGATAAGACTAAACTGGAAAAGGTTCAAAGGTTTACCACCAGACTAGTACCCGAGCTGAGAGGTATGAGCTACGAGGAGAGACTACGGGAATTAAACCTCACTTCGCTGAAGATAGAAGAGTGAGGGGGATATGATCACCACATTCAAGATTCTGAAGAGAATTGATAGGGTAGATAAAGACAGGCTATTTAACACAAGGGCACACGCACAAGGGGACACAGGTGGAAACTGAGTGTCCAAATGAGCCACAGAGATATTAGAAAGAACTTTTTTAGTGTCAGAGTGGTTGACAAATGGAATGCATTAGGCAGTGATGTGGTGGAGGCTGACTCCATACATAGTTTCAAATGTAGATGTGATAGAGCCCAATAGGCTCAGGAATCTGTGCACCTGTTGATTGACGGTGAGAGGCGGGACCAAAGAGCCAGAGCTCAACCCCGCAAACACAACTAGGTGAGTACACACACACACACACACACACACACACACACACACACACACACACACACCACACACACACACACACCTGTATACAGGTAACACAATGTAAATGTATATCCCAGTAGTTGCCATTTACGTGGGAGCTTGACCGAGAAATAAAGTATCCAAGGAGCGTAGCAAATAGTGAACAAGTCGCCGGCGACGGCAGTTAATGTGGTTAGCAATAACTGTACCCTTAAGTGTGACCATAACGACTCCAAGAGTAATTGGACGAGCGGTCAACACGACCCCTTGCTCTTACTGCGAGATGTGGGCAGCCCATTATTATTTCCCCCCCCTCCTAGCGTGGTTTCCCCCCCCCCTTGCCTGTGTTGGCTCGCAGGGCGAGTTTCAGCTCCTCAGACCCGCCTCGAAATCCGAATGTATCTTGGAGTTCCTCTTTTTATTTCTGTATATTCCTCCCTTGTCACCTCCCTACCCTCCCCCCCCCAGCTCTCGTGTTCGTGTAGTGGGGGATCTGGGAAAGGGGGGGGGGAGGGGGGGTTGGGGTGAGAATGGTCATTAGTGTGTCGCATCAGAGGAGTGATCTGGCTCTGTACAGCATCCCTCACTGTCAACGCTTCGTCCAATGCCTTGTCTCACACACACACACACACACACACACACACACACACACACACACACACACACACACACCACACACACACACACACACACAGGGGCCCCGCTCCTACGAGGCGGGGCCTCGTAGCCTGGTGGATAGCGCGCAGGATTCGTAATTCTGTGGCGCGGGTTCGATTCCCGCACGAGGCAGAAACAAATGGGCAAAGTTTCTTTCACCCTGAATGCCCCTGTTACCTAGCAGTAAATAGGTACCTGGGAATTAGTCAGCTGTTACGGGCTGCTTCCTGGGGTGTGTGTGGTGCGTGGAGAGAAAAAAAAGTAGTTAGCAAACAGTTGATTGACAGTTGAGAGGCGGGCCGAAAGAGCAAAGCTCAACCCCCGCAAACACAACTAGGTGAATACACACACACACACACAATCAACTAGTTGACTGACAGTTGAGAGGCGGAACCAAAGAGCCAGAGCTCAACCCCCGCAAGCACAAATACACACGCACGCACGATACATCATACATAATGCGAATACAGCCTCGTTTAACCCCCACATTACATCTTCAGTAAAGACATCTATGCAACTCTGCTCCCAACTTTGAGGCATTAAAGTAGTGAGAACACGAAGATAAACACTCAGATATCTTGGTTTATCAATAAAAAATAAGAAATTGTGCAAAAATACCACAAATTTGAAAACAATGTTACCATATCTAACAAAAATTACTTCAGATCTCAGGACCTTGATTTTTTTTCCATGTAAGCCGTCTTCATACTGCTAAAGACTGTATTCCCATTAATACTCAACGTGTAAATAATCCTTCTGTATCTTGTAACACTATAATGCACATGATCAATAAGATTAACTTGCCTATATTTCAGCATTTCTAGGACAAATACTTTCTATATTTAACATTCATTGTTTAATATATTCCACTGTTTACTATGCTGTCCTATTAAACTGGAACTACCAATTATAGCTATTAAACTGGAAACTACCAATTATACATATTAAACTGGAAACTACCAATTACATATTAAACTGGAAACTACCAATTATACATATTAAACTGGAAACTACCAATTATACATATTAAACTGGAAACTACCAATTATATCTATTAAACTGGAAACTACCAATTATATCTATTAAACTGGAAACTACCAATTATATCTATTAAACTGGAAACTACCAATCAGACCTATTAAACTGGAAAGTACCAATCAGACCTGTTAAACTGGAAAGTACCAATCAGACCTATTAAACTGGAAAGTACCAATCAGACCTATTAAACTGGAAACTATCAGACCTATTAAACTGGAAACTACCAATCAGACCCATTAAACTGGAAACTACCAATCAGACCTATTAAACTGGAAACTACCAATCAGACCTATTAAACTGGAAAGTACCAATCAGACCTATTAAACTGGAAACTACCAATCAAACCTATTAAATTGCAAACTACCAGACCTATTAAATTGGAAACTACCAATCAGACCTATTAAACTGGGAACCTACCTGTCACAAGTGCGTTATAATAAACACGAACGTTCTTATCGGGTTCTAGACAAGATGTTTAGAGAAAGTTTTAAAGATAAGGAACTTATGAAGGCTCAATTCATTACTGGAATCTTTCAGATATATCAAGTTTATGTTGACATTCAAATTTGCTTGGTTAGAACTATCTGTCATTCATTATCCCCGTCTTATTTTAGATTGAAAATTTCTATTTCAAGTTCAATTCAGTACTAAATGAGAAGTAATGAGAATTAATCCTCATCTATAATTAATTATTCCATCATATGTCTTATTTATCCATTATTCCCCGTTATTTCCTTTTGCTAATTATATATATATATATATATATATATATATATATATATATATATATATATATATATATATATATAAATAAAGGGGTACCACGTCTGGTGCAAGTGTAGGGACCCATAGCCTCGGAGAAGAAAATAAAGAGTACTCAGAAAAGACCTTGTGGATCCTTACTGAACACTTTGATATTTTCTTCTCCTACCACCTCTATTCTTTTAGTGTGTGTGTGTGTATATATATCTAACTTTATTCTAAAATTTCATTACACAAAAAAGGTTTACAACATTCGTTACATGCCAGGTACAAGACTACTTATCACAAGTTGTATAGCTCCTCCAACTCCTCAGAAGGCGGGCAGGAACCATGGATGCAGTGAGCATTTCCTCTCTGGATCGCCACACTAAGGCGCTGTTTCCTGTGTATATATATATATATATAATATATAATATATAATATATATATATATATATATATATATATATATATATATATATATATATATATATATATATATCAGGTTATCAAAATGGTACTTGAACCAAATAGATATAAACTGCATTGGATTCCGTCAGTTAGATAGCATATTCCCCCATATAGATAACCATGAATTTTGTAAACGGATCGTAACAGCCGAATGCTCAGATCTTCTCGCTAATTGACCCCTTATAAAGAGAAGCGCGGCTCAAGGGATACGCCCTCAATCATCAACTATAATTGAACATTGCAGCAACAACAAATTGTCCAGTGCAATGATGGGCAATATTCATTAGTGTATTATACAATATTGGCTTTATTGTTTCAGGGGGGAGGAGGGGGGGGGTGCTTTGTCGTTTCCCTTAACTGTTTCCTGCTCGTTCTGCTTCAATATCATGCATTACTGCTTGTTTCTTGGCCTGCGTCATCATCTTGCGTCACTGCTTGCTTCAACATCATGTTCCCTGGTCTGCTTCAACATCATGTTCCCTGGTTTGCTTCAACAGCATGTTCCCTGGTCTGCTTCATTCAAAATGTAATTTGAAGGCATAGCCATAAAAGTCTACGGATTCACATTGCCATATTTGAATATCAAATTTCATCAGGCCAATTCCCTGTCATCTACTAGGACACGACTGTCTACAACATCTACTTTTTCTACTTGAAAAAATCTAATAAATATCGCTGCCTTAAATAGGCAGATATCTACTTAAATAGGGATGTTATAAAACCATTATAACTTTGCATACATATATATAAAATGGGAACAAGAATTACGTTTAAGTTGGAAATCCGTACTGAATTAACTACATTTACAGACATCAGCACTTAAGCCATGGAGAAGCTGGTCTTCCTTTCCTAAGTACAGCTGCCAGACAGAAGCCACCTTAACTACCTGTTAAGGGGGTTGTGATTAAGGTTCAACAAGCCACCCGTTGGCTTATATGTATATTTAGAAATAATTTTAAGCACATTTATATATAAAAAGTATGAATGACTGTAGTGTTGGAGGATTTAAGAGTGTTTGGATTTAAGAGTGGGAGGATTTAAGAGTGGGAGGATTTATGCTTTATGAATATCTTTCCAAAATGAAGATTGCCACAACTCGTTTTCTTTAATGGTGACATTATTTTAGAATTATACACCACCGGGTATCGAACGACGCCCGTAGAAGCGGTGCTATTCGCTCCTTAGTCATGCGATGATTTTTAATATTTTCTTAACATTGTTACTTTTGTGGTTCTCGATTAAATGTGGATTAATTGTTTATATGAAGTAGCCTCCAGATGTTACCTGGTGCTAGGAACCTGTCAGAACTCTCACTAGGTGCATGAACACACACCTGTTCAGGAACCTGTACACCTGTTGATTGACAATTGAGAAGCCGGACCAAAGAGCCAGAGCTCAACCCTCGCAAGCACAATTAAATGAGTACAATTAGGTGAGCACACACACACACACACACCTCCAGCGCCGAGAACGCCTGGAACACACTCTCCAGCGCTGAGAACGCCTGGAGCACTCTCTCCAGCGTCGAGAACGCCTGGGGCACTTCTCTCCAGCGCCTAGAACGCCTGGGGCACTTCTCCAGCGCCAGAAACGCCTGGGGCACTCTCTCCAGCGCCGAGAACGCCTGGAGCACTCTCTCCAGCGTCGAGAATGCCTGGGGGGCACTCTCTCTCAGCGCCGAGAACGCCTGGAGCACTCTCTTCAGCGCCGAGAACGCCTGGAGCACTCTCTCCAGCGCAAGAACGCCTGGAGCACCACCTCCAGCGCCAGAACGCCTGGAGCACTCTCTCCAGCGCCAAGAACGCCTGGAACACACTCTCCAGCGCTGAGAACGCCTGGAGCA
>WNGS01028583.1:7187829-7200541 GCA_020271785.1 Procambarus virginalis | reverse complement strand
GTGTTGCGGACTCCTTCGGGCTCCGAGCCCAGTAAGTTTACAGCCCCCGCTCCTGGGCCAGGTAAGTCCACTACGGGATCACCATACCCGTGCTACTTGCAACTTTTTGTTCCAGTAGTTGAATCTAAACAACAACAGGCTCGAGGTGTTTGGAGCTGTCTTGTCATGGACGGCGAAGATGATGACTGTGTTACTTAGAATTGGTACAGAATTGGTACAGAACTGGTACAGAAGAGGCGAATGCTGCCCCCCCAAAAAAAAAAACGTCCGCAGGTTATGTTTGTCCAAACAGGGGTTCGACCCCCTCACCAATCGGTCATCCAAGCAGGGGGGGCCACGACAGGGAGGGGGGGGGGGATTACCCTACCAAAACACATACCGTGTATTCCAAATCTGCCTTTTCTCTAATAAAATTAATAGTACCTATTACCACTTTGGATATAGTTAGGCTTAGATATGAATTTTATATGTAAAATTCAAGATTTTATAAATGTCAGGCCATGTAATCAAAGAAAATTCAATTCTATATGCAAACAGCAAGTCACAACAACGTGACTTAACATGAAGCAAGTGACCAATATCAAGTGATTTAAGTCCTTCAACATACAGCAATACGAATCATGAAAGCATTGAACTATATATGTCACTACGGGCTCACCATAGCCCGTGCTACTTGGAACTTTGTTCCAAGTAGCGAATCTTTAACAACAACAACAACAACATTGAACTATATGTTGATACGTTGTGAGACGCCGTGAAAGCTATTGAGAGTTTTCTTGTGGTAAGGAAGAAGATAATTAATGAATTAGACAAAAAATCATCTCAGTTTAAGGTAATGTCTTGAAGATCTTGTAAATATTCAAGGAATTATCTTGGCATGAACCCCCCCCCAATCATCTTTAATTGCTTGTTTTCTATACAGAATTTTCTGTATAATCGTAATTGCGTTTACAGACCAAGTAGAATTATCACAAACTAGAAAAGGAAAAAGGTAGAGCACTTTCGACCCTTTCAAGTCATTGACAAAGGCCTGAGAAGGGCTCGAAATCACTCTAGCAATTATTTACTTTTTAACGTGTTTATTCTACATTTAACAGATCAAAAAATGATTGATTAGTGTTGCCTTGTAGGTCATTTATGTGACGTTATGAACGGTCTCCAATAGGGTAATTTATTCCATTTCAGTTATACTCGTCTGCTTTAGGTACAAAAACTCTTGGCGTCAGGTTCTTTATAACGTGAACATTTCTTGTCTGTTCATCTGACACCAGACTGTCAGCTCCTAGTTGCTGCAGGTGTTGCTGGGACTATGAAACAAACAATGAACAGCTGTGTGATGTTTACTGGTACAATGAACAAACAATGAACACCTGTCTGTTGTTAACTGGGATAATGGACAAAGAACGTCAGCTGTCTACTCTCTCTCTCTTTCTTTCTCTTTCTGTCTCTGTCTCTGTCTCTCTCTCTCTTTCTCTCTTTCTCTCTCTTCCTCTCTCTCTCCTCTCTCTCTCTCTCTCTCTCTCTCTCTCTCTCTCTCTCTCTCTCTCTCTCTCTCTCTCTCTCTCTCTCTCTCTCTCTCTCTCTCTCTCTCTTTCTCTCTTTCTCTCCCTCCCACTAGCAAATACATATTATGCTTACATATTTTCTTCCAAGCTTCGACTAAGCTACATATTCACTCATGTTGTGAAGGTGGGAAGTGATCAATCAGGTGATCAACCAGATGTCGTGATCATTAAGATACACGGTATCTGATCATGATTGATCGGTTTAACCGACCTTAGGTGTCAAGGCGATGAATCCTTAGTGCTACTCGCGATGGTAATCAATCATTCAGGGTTGATGATTGACGTGTTGAATGGAGGAATGACGCGTGTCGAGGTTCGAATCCCGACCTTATGTAGTGGGTAGTTTGGGACCATTTCCCAAAGGAAGTGTGGGGGGGAGGGGGGGGGGCATGGTAAGCCAGTTCAACCATTGCAGTTATGTATTCGGATTGTCCATAGTTATACATAATGCATAGAGATTCTGCAGAAGTATCATTCAGATCTACTAATGTATTATTTTGGCTACTCTATGTATACACATGTACATGAATCATACAAGAGAGTATGACGCTACGGTGACTTTTCGAGCATACGATGAGACGTAGGCTACTTCTCATGACGTAAGCCACGTCAGTAGACGTAACTAGCTTACTACCGCCAAGTATGGACTGACGTCAGTCATAACTCGGCTCTTATTGGCCAATAAATAATAATAAAGAAGCCAATTAGCATTTATCAATATCATTTGCGATTCGCAACGTCTTATATAGCTATATATATATATATATATATATATATATATATATATATATATATATATATATATATATAAAAAACAAAAGAAGTCGACCTTTTCAGTGGGAAGATAGTGATAGTCTGACTGGCCTAACCCTCCTATCCTCTACCCTGGCAAACCCGCCCTTAAGCAACCCGTGCGTAAGACAGACAATTGCCCAACCCACGTGCTAGTTCCCCTCCCTACGAAGAGGACTATAATTAACATGGCCCCTCCCTCCTCCCCCTCCCCCTCTCTCTCATTCCCTGTGTTAAATCCAATTTCCTTTTTTAAGTGGCCGTTTTCCACGGCACTTGAACTCTGTTGGCTCTTCCACTTGAGGTTAGAGCTACTCCTTCACTCGACGAAGCAGGCGTGACAAGACTCTCTGTGACGTGTAACTGTTCCTTGGTCACCGGCCGACGGTTGTTACTTTGAGAGTCGGGGTGCGTGGTCAGCCTTGTTTAATGTCTAAGAGTTAATGAGATTCAAGAGTTTTCGAACCATTCACGAGCAAGAGTTATATATATATAATACATATATATATATATATATATATATATATATATATATATATATATATATATATATATATATATATATATATAATTCGGAATCTCCAAGAGGAAAGTTTGAAAAGTAAATTGAAACTGTCTGTTTCACAAGAGAGAGAGAGAGAGAGAGGAGAGAGAGAGGAGAGAGAGAGGGAGAGAGAGAGAGAGAGAGAGAGAGAGACAGAGAGAGAGACAGAGAGAGAGGGTGAGATTGTTGTTTTTGTCATGTGATATTTAATTTTTTAAAGAAAGAAACATTTTTGACAAACTATATCGCGTCTCCCAGCCACACAAACCTTCCAAGAGGGAGGGACCAAAATTCAGCTTTAACGCACATTAAATGCGTAAATGCGTGGTGAGAGAGAGAGAGAGGCTCTGTTAGTTAGTATATATATATATATATATCTATGTGAACAAGCCTGAATGGTCCCTAGGCAATATGCAACTGAAAATGGTCCCTAGCATATATGCAACTGAAAACTCACACCATAGAAGTGACTCGAACCCATACTGCCAGGAGTAGTATATATATATATATATAATATATATATATTATATAATATATATATATGTATATATATAGCCTTGAAGGAGAGAGGTAGGTGCCCAGGCCCCTCTCCCGCCAGCCACCTGTGGGGCTCACACGAGCTCATATCAATTCAGGGAGAGCGCTGGAGGCACCTCGATCAATTGAGCGGGCAGAGTTGAGAGCAAGACGGATGGAGTCCTAAATGCCGACGCCCCCCCCTCTAAACTGGAGTTTGGGGGTGGGGTGGGGTGATGGGGGAAGCTCTACGTTATCCAGACGCGACATAGAGCTCCTCCAGGAGAGACACTGAGCTCTAGTGGAAGGACACTGAGCCCCAGCAGTGAAATATTAAGCTTCAGCAGAGGGACACTGAACACCAACAGAGCCACAGTGAGCTCTAGCAGAGGGACATTGAAACTCGACAGAACCATAGAGCCCCGTGAGGGAGACATAGAGCCCCCGTGAGAGAGACACTGAGCCCCAGCGGTGAACACCCACAGGCGGTACCTGAACTACAACATTGCTGAACACACAAAGGAGCCAAAGTCCTCCTGGAATCACCAAAGCCTCAACTCACCCACCAGGCAAACTTGTCCAGTTCACTGGCATAGTTCTGCATCTCTCTCTCTCTCTCTCTCTCTCTCTCTCTCTCTCTCTCTCTCTCTCTCTCTCTCTGTGCTGGATAGCGTGGGTTTTGATGCCCGTTGTGTTGCAACGTTTCACAGTTGCAGTATTGACTCAAATTGCATGGGGGGGGCCATTAAAGAGTATTATTTGACTCGAAATTTCACAGTTAACTCGACAGCAGTGAGATTCGACAATGGCAATGTTGACAGAGTTGCACAGGCGCGCACGGTGTTGCAGAGGCCTGTACAGTGTTACACAGGCTTGCGCAGTGTTGCACAGGCTTGTACAGTGTTACACAGGCTTGCACAGGCTTGCGAAGTGTTACAGAGGCTTGCACAATGATGCACAGGCTTGCACAGTGTCGTATTGACCGCCACATAGAGCTCCCACGCCTCTGCCCACCGCAGGCTACAGCCGTTCAGGAAGCCTGGGAAAAATCCTGGATTTCCATTCACAGTCGCTACTTTCCTTGATTACTGTGACTGTAAATGCTACTTTCCTTCATTACTTTTATCTATACCAGCTACTTTCCTTGATGCGACAGATCTATATTCATGCCTAAATATATATATATATATATATATATATATATATATATATATATATATATATATATATATATATATATATAGCCATCGTATGAGGTTTGACTTGATTATAGTGGCTGCCCCAATCTGTCGTCGAAAATTGATATAGCATCTTATAGAACCTGTTGCAGGTATTGTACCTGTTGCAGGTATTGTACCTGTTGCAGGTATTGTACCTGTTGCAGGTATTGCTCATGTTGCACCTGTTGCTCAAACACTCACAAATTTACTCGGGGAATCAGCTAATATTTTCCACTGCTAATTATTCAGAGGGCTCAAGAAAGAAGGCAAAATCCCCCAAAGCTAATCTTTCTTTGGCATAATAAAGCACTTGTACGTGTTAAATTAGGCCTAAGCTGGAGTATGTTGGGCTTATACGATTTAGACCTAGGGTACGAGTGGGTTGTATAGTTAGGTACCACTTTTACGCATGACACATATGGGGGTTGGGACCTCCAATAGTACATAACGTTAACTTTTTTAAGATTCAATATTTCATTTTCGAACGTTCGACCCATAGTCGAGCGTTCGAAAATAAACAGTTCGAATGTAAAATGCAAATTCGATAATTTTAGGAGCCTGAGGGGTAGGGGGTGGTATTTATTCTGTGTGGTTTAAAGCCAAGTACACTTGCCACAGGGGAAAATTCATTAATACTTTCTCCATAGTGGTGCTCTCTTTCTTATGGACTGCTCTAAGGACCTTCACTGGAGACGCTGGCATCATGCGGGAACTCAAATTTGAGCTCCTTATCAAGCTTCCAGAGCTCCTGGAATTTGACAATTGGCAATTAGCAGATTATCCAGATGATCCATGGATGCTGATGCTTGCCATCTCTGAGCTCTTCAGATAATATCCTTTACGTTTGAGGTATTTGATTTTTCGGCACTCTGGCACTACTGGCACTCTGGCTGCCTGCATGCCTTATCTAGTCGTGCCATTTGTATTCTCGTATCCTCTATCTGGTTGTTAGCACTTTAAACGCTATTAATTTCTTAATTAAAACATCAGTCTTTGAGTTTTATAAATACCATAATATTATAAAAACAAAATTTGGACAAAATCATGTAAATATCCATATGATTACAAATAAAACTAACTGTTAACTCGCTAATTAATATATATATATATATATATATATATATATATATATATATATATATATATATATATATATATATATATATATGTATGTACTCACCTATTTGTACTCACCTATTTGTGCTTGCGGGGGTTGAGCTTTGGCTCTTTGGTCCCGCCTCTCAACTGTCAATCAACCGGTGTACAGATTCCCGAGCCTACTGGGCTCTATCATATCTACCCTTGAAACTGTGTATGGAGTCAGCCTCCACCACATCACTGCCTAATGCATTCCATCCGTTAACTACTCTGACACTGAAAAAGTTCCTTCTAACGTCTCTGTGGCTCATGTGGGTACTCAGTTTCCACCTGTGTCCCCTTGTTCGCGTCCCCCCAGTGTTGAATAGTTTGTCCTTGTCTACCCGGTCGATTCCTCTGAGGATTTTGTAGGTTGTGATCATATCTCCCCTTACTCTTCTGTCTTCCAGTGTCGTAAGGTGCATTTCCCGCAGCCTTTCCTCGTAACTCATGCCTCTTAGTTCTGGGACTAGTCTAGTGGCATACCTTTGGACTTTTTCCAGCTTCGTCTTGTGCTTGACAAGGTACGGGCTCCATGCTGGGGCTGCATACTCCAGGATTGGTCTTACATATGTGGTGTACAAGATTCTGAATGATTCCTTACACAGGTTCCTGAACGCTGTTCTGATGTTAGCCAGCCTCGCATATGCCGCAGATGTTATCCTTTTTATGTGGGCTTCAGGAGACAGGTTTGGTGTGATATCAACTCCTAGATCTTTCTCTCTGTCCGTTTCATTAAGTACTTCATCTCCTATTCTGTATCCTGTGTCTGGCCTCCTGTTTCCACTGCCTAGTTTCATTACTTTGCATTTACTCGGGTTGAACTTCAACAGCCATTTGTTGGACCATTCACTCAGTCTGTCTAGGTCGTCTTGTAGCCTCCTACTATCGTCCTCAGTTTCAATCCTCCTCATAATTTTTGCATCATCGGCAAACATTGAGAGAAACGATTCTATACCCTCTGGGAGATCATTTACATATATCAGAAACAGTATAGGTCCAAGGACTGACCCCTGCGGGACTCCACTTGTAACGTCTCGCCAATCTGAGACCTCACCCCTCACACTGACTCTTTGTCTCCTGTTGCTTAGGTACTCCTGTATCCAACGGAGTACCTTCCCTTTCACTCCAGCCTGCATCTCGAGCTTTTTCACTAGCCTCTTGTGTGGCACTGTATCAAAGGCTTTCTGACAATCCAAAAATATGCAGTCTGCCCACCCTTCTCTTTCTTGCCTGTATTTTTGTTGTCTTATGTGTGTGTGTGTGTGTGTGTGTGTGTGTGTGTGTGTGTGTGTGTGTGTGTGTGTGTGGTGTGTGTGTGTGTGTGTGTGTGTGTGTGTGTGTGTGTGGATACCTCCCGAGTCATCGCATCCAGTGTATTGTTGATCTTTGTGGCCCAAAGTTTACACACAGGGAGAGTTTGTTGAGTGTGTTGGCACATGTGTGAGAGGCTGCGGGTCCCTCATCAGTTTAGAGAATAGTCAAGGGAGTTGAAGCGGTTCCTGGATATCGCCTTTGTCAAAGGCGATATTTCTTTGCTGACTTCCTCGTGATAGATGCGTCTCTGTGTCTCTCTTCTCTCTATACACTTATGTCCCCCCTCTCTTTTCCCATTCTCTCTCTCTCTCTCTCTCTCTATCCTATCTTTCTCTCTCTGCTTTTCTTCCTCTCAGTAGAAGAGACAAATGACCTTCGCGGATGCTGCATGCTCTCCTGCACTCTGGAAATGTCTCTCTTTTATAGGTTTATGATGTAAAATTGGAGACTCTTCTTCATGGTCAGCAAAAGTCTCCCGGAAATGGGTGGCTCCTCCAGCTGGGACAATAGCCAAGAATGGTGTTGAATCCTAAGGTGGGGCGACACCAGAAAGGTGTTAAATCCTCAGCTGGAACAACACCCACCAGGTGTTGGTAAACAGGAAATATTGTTCTATTTAACACACTTAACTACTGAAATCTTTAGAAGTTTTGAAAGCTTTTCCTGTCGGGGGGATTCAAACGCTAACAGGACTATACTGATCTAGGCGTCTGCAAAGAAATCCTTGCATATTTTAAGCTGACGGGGCCCTGAGGCCTGTAATAGGCTTTCAGAGGTTCCCCTCTACGCCAACTAAAGGGTTCGGTCAACAAGAAACACACTCCCATATTACAGTGGGTTTAGTTAAGATCTTGTACTCCTGAAGGAGATGTCGTCTTGCAGTAAACTATGGTAAGGAGGTCAGAGCATTACTTGCTACATCTCTCTCTGGGGAAGTTTCAACCCCTGGGGCTTCAGACTAACACTTCCGACATCTCGGGGAGTTTCAACCCACTGGGGCTTCACACTAACACTTCCGACACTCTGGGGGGAGTTTTCAACCCACTGGGGCTTCACACTAACACTTCCGACATCTCTGGGGGAGTTTTCAACCCACTGGGGCTTCACACTAACACTTCCGACATCTCTGGGGGAGTTTTCAACCCACTGGGGCTTCAGACTAACACTTCCGACATCTCTGGGGGAGTTTTCAACCCACTGGCGCGTCACAGGACAACTTGATGCATCTCTGGGGAGATTTGCGGCAAATGTGACCTCATAAAACAGCTTGAGACATCATTCTGGAGAATTTGGAGTCCACTGCCCCGGTCGACCTTGGCTGTTTGTTGGGCTTGCCTCCTACACAGAGGTCGCCAGCAATTAATTAATACCACTGCTGCAAGTGCTCCTCGAGGCCAGAGCTTGACATACCAGAGCCTGGTGGCGCTGTGCCCCGTCCTCGAGGGATCAATCCCAGTGCCTTCCTGGGCCCGCCGAGGTAAGGGGGAGAGAGTGGCGGCGCTGCATGGTGGAGTTGGAGTAAGAGATGCAGGTTGACTAGGAGTGATAATCCAGCTGTGGTTATATTCTGTTTGTACTTGCCGGATTGTCGAGTGATTGTTGGAGAGTCGAGTGTTTTGATGTGACTCGAAGCATAGTGGGATTGTTTATATAGTGCCAAGTGATTTTGTCGTTCGAGTGCTGGTGAACACGGGGTGATTAATTGATCAGTCGGCATTAATATGCGAGCAGCCACGAAAAGATGATGTTGTTCGAGTCTACAAGTGAGAGAATACGAGTTCATATTCACTATGATATAATGGTGACAGTGCATAGGTTCATATATCATCTGTAACCTGATATTGGCTGTGTTCCCCCACAGGAGCACCCCACCCACACATCGTCCCCCACACCGTCCCCAAGAAAATTCTCGTGCCACTAGTGTACCAAAAACAGAATCACACAAATACACACACCAAAACATCCATTTATTTTCCTTTCAAGAACCTCTCTTTTTCTGGTACTTCACATTAGGAGCGTCTCTCCTGGTAAGACTCTCACCTGACATGGAGAAAGTAAAAAGAAAACTCCTTTGGACTCTGTCTCTTGGAGGTCCCGCTAAAGTGGAAGCAAGTGAAAGTTTCCCCGTTTAAAACATTTACGATCTGCTGGGAAATGGGCCCCCAGAAGAAAGTCAGAGTTAAACTAGTTTTGCTTTCTCTCTGAAGTCGCTTTTAAGGTGTAAGGATTTTCGCTGTCATTGACGTGTTATTTCATTTAGAGATGCTTAGCTTTCTCATAGTAAACATTAGCTTTCTCATGGAAAATGCAAGCTTTCTCCTTGTAATCCTTTGCTTGGTTGTGATAAACCTTAACTTTCTCATGATAAACCAAAGCTCTTTTATGATACACCTTAGGTTTTGTTTCATAACAGTTGTGTTCTGTTATCACTTTAACGTTGGATAATCATCCATAGCCAAAAAGCTTCTTTTACAATTTATTTGTTGGGGGTTTGTTGTCTGCGTTGATTTATTTAGCTTTCTCTTAGCTTTCTCTTAGCTTTCCTTTAGCTTTCTCTTAGCTTTCCTTTAATTTTCTCTTAGCTTTCTCTTAGCTTTCTCTTAGCTTTCCTTTAGCTTTCTCTTAGCTTTCTTTTAGCTTTCTCTTAGTTTTCTCTTAGCTTTCCTTTAGCTTTCTCTTAGCTTTCATTTAGCTTTCTCTTAGCTTTCCTTTAGCTTTCTCTTAGCTTTCCTTTAGCTTTCTCTTAGCTGGTACAATGTCAGTGTTGAGAGGGGCAAGCAAAATAATATATTGATGCTCGGGATATGTTATATTATAACATATAGCTATTACAAATAAAACAAAATTATTTGTATATATGCTTTGACATATATGTGCTGACATATACAAATAGGTATTGATATATATGCACTCTGACGTATGTACTCTGACAATACTCTGAAATATAAGCTCTGATATACACATTAAATATACACACTCTGATATACACAATGGGATATACTCAGTCTGATATATACTTATGTAAACACTGATATAAGATGCTGATATATCTAGTCTAATATACTCTGATATATGTACTNCGGTTGTCTCCTCCTCCGGCGCGAGACAATATATATGGCCGCTCACACTTGCTAAGCTTCTTCAGACTCTTTGCTTTATTTGCAACCACACCAGCATCATCCCTGGTAGAATCAGCATTATCCCAAGTAAAATCAGCATTATCCCAAGTAGAGTCAGCATCATGAGCAGCATCACAAGTAGCATCTCTAGCAGGAGAATAGGAACAGTACCTTAAAAGTATTCACCATAAGAGACACTAATTCATCTCGTATTCCATTACTCCGGTCGTGGTGAGGATAAAACGCTCGCTTCACTAGCCTGGAAAATCAAGGTGGCCCGGGTTCGAACCCTGTGCTGTGTGTGGGGGAGGACGTACGATATGAGTAACCAGTTTCCCATGTTATGACCCCTGTGCATCCGACAGTAATTTAGAACATGGATAAAAAACGATTGCCGGACCGTGTTTTGGAAAGCAAACAAGGAGGGGGTATTAAAGGCTGTTAAGCAAACAAGGAAGGTAAGGCTGTTAAACAAGTGAGAGCTTGTTTATCAGCCTGCAAGCATAGAGCCTTGGGAGAAAGAAAGAGAGAGAGAGAGAGCTCTTGGCCTGCAAGCACCGAGCTTTTATCCAGCAAACACTGGAAAGCATGTGGTAAATTACAGTTTTTAGAAGTTTACCCTTAATTTCACGGTCTGTGGGAAGGTTGTTCACACAGGAGGGTACCCTTCGCTATTTTAGTAATCACCTGAATCCACACACCTGAAAATGAGAGCGTCGTCACTGCAGATGTGTGGGCTGGGTGTACATGACACATCTGTCAGAAATGGGCTCTGTCCTTTTGTAACCTGTGAGTGGACAGGCTCATTGCAGCCCGTCCTCCTAAAATGACAGTACTTATAGTAACTATTTGGAGGAAAGTACCAATATGTAGCGATGGACCGCCAGAAAGAACCATTATGTAGTGACGGTCCATCACTACATATTGGTACTTCCTCCAAATGGTTGCTAAAAGTACTACCACTTCAAGAGGATGGATTGACACTGGTGGTAGTGACAAGTAAGTACTCTTGTAAGGACACACACACACACCTTACAAGGTGTGTGTCCCTATCTATTCAGCTGAAGCGTCTCAGATTGGAGACCAAAATAATCTGTGTTTCATTTGGTGTTGCTGGAGCTGGGAGGTGATCTCATTTGATCACTGTGACATTGTATTTTCGTTCCCATGTTATGCATGAGATGTATTTTTATATTTGGCGGCTATAATGACTCTTTTTGTGGGGTGTTAGAGAGGCATTTTAATCACTCAGTCGAGTCATTTTCCCCTTCCCGCCCGTCTTGTTTCCCCTCCATCAAGCATCTCTCCTCTCCAAGGTCATCTCCCAACCTCTCCCTTCATTTCCTCTGCTCTCAACCACTTAGAAATTACATCCCATAGTATCACCCAGCTTCCCTCGCACCCTCGACCGTGATTGGCTGACTCGTTGGCCGTTAACCAGCTTTACCTGTCGCACCCCATTAACAGTAACGAGCGGCCCGACCAGCTAATAACCGCCAGCCACTGCTCGTTACACCAGAGTCAACAGATTCCACGCTGGAGTCTCCTACTGGAAGCCTTCACTACGAGCGTTGGCCCAGTTGGCTACCACCCTTACCTCCCCCCCCCCTTCTCCCTCCCTCACTACAACCCGTCTTTACAACCTACCCAATTTCGTCCGCCATCCCAACTGGGTAGTTAGCTCTTAATTACAGGCGACAATTATCCCTATGTTACCACCGGGGTGGCGTCGTCCAGGCGGAGATTGTGTCTGACTATTGGGCTTTACAACCTCTAATTCCGGATGGCTCTTTACGAGCCGTCAAGGGCTCTATCTCTCTCTCTTTCTCTCTCTCTCTCTCTCTCTTGTCTGTCAGAGACGTGCAACTCTCGCTTTGAATCCAGTTTTAACACTTATATATCACTTTTCACTTCTGATTATGTTATCGGATAGTAACGAGAAAATCCACCAGGTCCGTGAGGTGGGCTCGAACCCTCGACCCCGGCAGTTTAAGCCGCATACTCCATGCACCACTGGCATTGCCGGGATCTTAAGTATGTTCGTGCCCAGCTTAGCTCGAAAATCCACCCTAGCCCTAGTGAAATATATCTCATGGGTATATGGGATATATCTCATGAATATATCTCATGTTAGTGTGATTTCCGTGTGAATAATCTTGCTACGTTTGGTCTCTCTAAACCCAATGTTTTCTGAGACCGACATGATTTGATGTGTAACCTTATCACTCCGGCCTGTGTAGTGGCTTATATTCCGTAATCTCCATATACAATTTAACGTGTCAATAGTCTTTTTGTAACTAGTTTGGTTATCTTGATGGCGTGCACTTCCGTTAAGCCCTGGTGAGGGATATGAACCTTGTACGAAGTGGAGACGAAAGAAAACAGAATCTGTTCAACCAATGGCGTCCTTAACTTTATGAGCGAGTGGTCTTGGCACTCTACGTGCTAGAGACAGGCTCCTCACTGCAATATATGGGTGCCGGAATCCCATAGGCCTATATG
>WNGS01028583.1:7144071-7161125 GCA_020271785.1 Procambarus virginalis | reverse complement strand
TTCACTATCAAGTCCCTCACCATTACACCATTACATAGTGTACTCTCCATTACCCTGACCACCATTCACGGTCACTATCTTCACACTCATCATACATTAACCACATCCCCCTCTCACCACCTTACATATCACCATACACATACACCACCACCATATCATCCTTATCCTCTCGCCCTCACCCCATACGTTCCCTTCTCCTCATCACCACAGCCGTTCGGTCAGCAGGAGCCGGACAAAAACTACCGTTCGCGAGGTGACGATAATCCATCTGCCTAATCCGGAATGAAGTAAACCAGGAGACCTTCTTTCTCTTCTTCTCTCTCTCTCTCTCTCTCTTCTCTCTCTCTCTCTCTCTCTTTCTTTCTCAAGCCAGGAGCCCCAAAGATCTCTTCGTCTCACCGTACCAAAGGACTGTCTGAGTGAATCCCATTTGCGCGATCTAATCTCCTTTGTGCTGGGATTACTTTGATATTTCAGGCTTTTTATAGAGCGGATTACATCTATCAAGGGATATGCGAGTTTGGGTATATTTAAAGAATAAAATTCAGGGCTTTTGAGATAGACTTTCTTGCGAGACAGAATGTGGATTACCATACTAGAGTGTGATAGATAAATATTAAATTTCTTTGTAAAATTGACGCTAATTTACATAAACTGTAAAGCGCTCTAAACCATAAATGAACATTTCTTCCAGCTGGATCCACAGGGAGTTGAACTACGATCTGAACCTTGAACAGAGAGCACTCTTGGATCTGTCACTATGCAGGGCGGGGTTCGAATCCCACGAGAAGGGACTCTAATGAGCACAGTGTAAACACCTGTTGGGACAATGAACACGAGTACCCGGTGTTCAGACGTTGTGGGAACAAGAACATCTTATGGGATAGAAGTCGATGCCTTAAGATTACGTGTGCAATCTTAACAGTCAACCTAGACCAAACTGATGAGAGGCGGGACCAAAGAGCCAAAGCTCAACCCCCCGCAAGGACAACTAAGTGAGTATACACCACCTCCCTCTCCCAACCCCCCAATGCCCACACTCCCACATAAACCCCCGTCCCCTTAACCAACCACTTGGGCTGGACGGTAGAGCGACGGTCTCGCTTCATGCAGGTCGGCGTTCAATCCCCGACCGTCCAAGTAGTTGGGGAACCATTCCTTCCCTCCGTTCCATTCCAAAATCCTTATCCTGATCCCTTCCAAGTGCTATAAAGTCGTAATGGCTTGGCGCTTTCCTTGATAATTCCAATTCCAATTCCCCTTCCCCTTCTCACCACAATCCCACTGGTCAAAGGTGGTTCGGAAATCAACGTATTTAGCTAATGGCCACATGGAAACATCTTACTCCTGAATTGGTTACTTAGCAATTGCAAAAATTCTATTAGTTGAGGAGGATCGTCTGTTGCAGGACCCATCTTTATTATCCATTTAAGGTTGTTTCACTGCAGAAAGGTTGCAGACCCTCCCCTAATGGCTTCCGCTTTACCTGTCACCGCAGTCAGACTTATAGCAAACTAAAGAGAACATTTCCGAATCCCTCCCTTCCGTGACGGGGGGAGGAGTGCAGTGTAAGATTGAAAGACGCAGAGAGAGACAGAGAGAGAGAAACAGAGACAGAGAGACAGAGAGAGACAGACAGAGAGAGACAGACAGACAGAGACAGAAGAGGCCGACACTCAGCAACGCTCCAGTAGCAACGTAAAACCTTTCTTTGTGGTTCTTCTCCCCGAGAAGATTGTGTGTGTGTGTGTGTGTGTGTGTGTGTGTGTGTGTGTGTGTGTGTGTGTGTGTGTGTGTGTGTGTGTGTGTGTGTATGTGTGTGTGTTAACGTGTGCTTCCCCTAACACTGGGGAGAGAATGAAGCATGACAATCACCCCAGGTGAAGCATGACAATCACCCCCAGGTGAAGCATGACAATCACCCCCAGGTGAAGCATGACAATCACCCCAGGTGAAGCATGACAATCACCCCCAGGTGAAGCATGACAATCACCCCAGGTGAAGCATGACAATCACCCCCAGGTGAAGCATGACAATCACCCCAGGTGAAGCATGACAATCACCCCAGGTGAAGCATGACAATCACCCCAGGTGAAGCATGACAATCACCCCAGGTGAAGCATGACAATCACCCCAGGTGAAGCATGACAATCACCCCAGGTGAAGCATGACAATCACCCCAGGTGAAGCATGACAATCACCCCAGATGAAGCATGCCAATCACCCCAGGTGAAGCATGACAATCACCCCAGGTGAAGCATGACAATCACCCCCAGGTGAAGCATGACAATCACCCCAGGTGAAGCATGACAATCACCCCAGGTAAGAGCAACATACGCATCATTAAGTGTTTAAGAAGACATGAAACACGAGACTATAAGATAGACGGGATGAGGCCTAAGGCTCTCGTTCCCAGGTTACCTGATACTTGGGGCAGCAGCAACAGGTGGTGGGCATCCGTGCCCGGCCCAGGCCGCAGGGGTATGGAGGGCAGACGAGAGCTGAGGATCTCAACCTAAATCATCCCGTGTGCGAACAATCCGAAAGAATTAGGAACTTTATTTGTAACAACTAAACACCTGTTTAGTTTACTCTACATCAAAATTCAATTTCATTTTCAATTTCAAACTTACATTTTTGACATGAAATGAGTATAGCATTTACCTTACATTCTGCTATGTAATATATATATATATATATATATATATATATATATATATATATATATATATATATATATATATTAGAAAAACAAGGAGTATTTTAATACCATTAGGACAATATGGCAGCCAATGACAATTTATATATCATAGCATTAGGACTCGACTCACAATCGGGAATACGGGGTTCGATTTCCGGCGGGAACAGAAATGGCTAGGCACGTTTCCTTTCATCTAGGGAACCTGTTCAACTAGCAATTAATAGATACCAGCAATTAGGCAACTGCTAGGGAATGGTGGATTCCTGGGGGGAGGGGGGGTCAGTATTGCAACCTTGTGGGGATGACCTCAGCTCAAGCTTAAAGTATACATACATTAAGGCTTCCTGCCCCCCGACAGAGGGATGGGACTATCAGGGAAAAGCGCCAAGCCATACCGACTATATAGCACCACTGGGAAGGGGTCAGGATAAGAATTAAGGATGGGACGGGGCGGAAAGGAATGGTGTCCAACCCCCCTTGGACGGTCGGGAGGGACTGAACGCCGACCTGCATAAACCGAGACCGTCGCTCTACCGTCCAGCCCAAGTGTGCCCCCCCGACAGAACGCATTATAAACGTCTCTTGAACTAACCCAATGAAACGAAAGAACCAACAGTATATAAGCTAAAGTCTGAAGTCCAACACAAACAGACGGTACAATACAATGACTGCTAAGACCACCTGTAACAACATCATTTGAGACAGAGCAACGACTCAACACACTAGACCCAGACTGACCACTTATCGACCCAGCTTAACGAGGTGGTTCACCCCCCTAACGATCCAAACAAAGACTGTTTGGACGAGCTAACGAGTGATTGGACGAGCCAGTGAATGTTTGGACAAACGAAGCGAACTACTTATTATTATTAACATCTTTATTGACAAAATTAATTACAATTTTGCCTAATCTGAGGATTTTGATAGTCTTATCAAAGTGAGGATAACTACACACATCTAAGAATATGTTTGAAACTCGTGTCGCGTGATCTCGATAACAACCTTCCGACACCCTCTTAGTAGCTTGTGTTCTTGACTAGTTGTTCTTGACTAGCTGTTCTTGACTAGCTGTTCTTGCCTGGCTGTTCTTGCCTAGCTGTTCTTGCCTAGCTGTTTTGGCTAGCTGTTCTTACCTGGCTGTTCTTGGCTAGCTGTTCTTGACTAGCTGTTCTTGCCTGGCTGTTCTTGCCTAGCTGTTCTTGGCTAGCTGTTCTTGGCTAGCTGTTCTTGACTAGCTGTTCTTGCCTAGCTGTTCTTGCTAGCTGTTCTTGCCTATGTTGCTTGCTTCTGTTTCTTACCTGGCTATTCTTAATGTTCTTAGAGTAATGTTCTACATATATTTCTTAGGGTAATTGAGCAATCTAGCAGTTTTTTTTTATATAGTAGCTTTTCAGACTATTCTTCACTGATCGATAAATATTTGAAAAGATTTAAGGTCTATGGACTGTCAAGGGTCATGGAGGCTATTGACTGTCAGAAACATTAAGGCCTAATGACTGTCATAAACAGTAAGGGCTATGACTGTCAGAAACATTANGTGTGGTCTGCCACAGGCAGGGTGAGCGCAGTTTGAAGGCGAGTAGACTGACCAAATTCGTGCGTTTTTTACCAATAACTAATAAAAAAAAATTTCCTCAAGTGCAATTTAGTTTCAGGTCACGTTTCACGGTCACTTTATAGCCCTCGAGTTGGTTAGGCCGTGTGCTCTGGCTCCGTTGGTAAGGCCTTTCCTCGACACCACATGATGAAACAATGCGAGAGATATGCGTCTGACCTAAGCAGTTACTGAGACATTGTTAAGAGATAAGGTCGTACTATAAATATAATAATGTCGAACTGAACCAAAACCCTAACGTGCTCTAGGCTATACACACAATTTTAATATAAATCAACAAATCCACAAGGGCCGTGACGAGGATTCGAACCTACGTCCAGGAGCATCCCAGACACTGCCTTAATCGACTGAACTACGACATGGTCAAAAGAGTCACAAACCCTTGTGGATTTGTTCATTTGATGCATCGCGCTATTGTGATTTCTCTGTGTAATTTTAATATACATCAGTGTGTGTATATTGTTATACAAGAAAATTAGCTTTCGTCTGTACTTATAAAGCTAAAGGTGTTGGAAGTGACTTTGGGTTCAGTAGCAGCTCGGAAAGCCTAGGTTAGGTTAGGTTAGGTTAGGTTAGGTTATTCATTAAAAACGGAACGAATGCTAGATTGACGACGTTGGCCAGACCACAAACTAGAAAATGAAGAGACGACGACGTTTCGGTCCGTCCTGGATCAAGTCCATTGTGATGAGAGGAATCTTGAGATGATTTCGGGGCTTTTTAGTGTCCCCGCGGCCCGGTCCTCGACCAGGCCTCCACCCCCAGGAAGCAGCCCGTGACAGCTGGCTAACACCCAGGTACCTATTTTACTGCTGGGTAACAGGGGCATAGGGTGAAAGAAACTCTGCCCATTGTTTCTCGCCGGCGCCTGGGATCGAACCTGTGACCACAGGATCACAAGTCCAGCGTGCTGTCCGCTCGGCCGACCGGCTCCCGGAAGGAGGCAATGGCAATAAATTGGTTAGATTAACGCCCATTAGTTCAACAGTTACAAAGGCTAATAACAAAGGTTGTTGTTATGAACCTATACAGTCAACCATAGTGGTAGAGCTAAAGCTCTTGGACCCCATAGGACCGATGAACTTCATCGGGTCATACCGACACGTCATGCAAAGTTTAATTGAATTCTCTTCAAGGTTCAATCACTTGGGCTGGACGGTAGAGCGACGGTCTCGCTTCATGCAGGTCGGCGTTCAATCCCCGACCGTCCAAGTGGTTGGGCATCATTCCTATCCCCTTCAGTGCCATCCAAGTCCTTATCCTTACCCTTTCCAAGTGCTGTATAGTCGTAATGGCTTGGCGTGTTCTTGATAGTTCTCTTCTGTACTCCGAATGTATATAGAGCGCAAACAGACGTCCGGATTTATATAAGAAGATCTCACTATTGTATTGCACTGTATTATAAACTACTGTTTTTCCTTGTGTTATATAAAGATGCATCATTTCCTGCTATAAGCTTGTACTGTATTACTTTGATGGCATTGGATTGGATTGCACTATGATGCATTGCATTATTCTGCATTTGCTTTGATGAATCATGTTGCTTTTTTCATTGTATTTTGTTGCATTTTTCTGCACTGCATTTAAGTGCACACTACTGCAAAACATTGTCCGTTCAACGCAGCTACTGGTGGTCAGCGAGGACCTTTCGCTGCATGTTAAATCTTGCAGTATATTTGGAAACCAATCTGCATGTTAATTACCAAGTGGTGATTACTACACAAACTGAAGCCTTTACGACAAAATTCCTTTGTGATTAAACACAAAATTATGTCTGTTAATGCAAATGATACCAAATGTATACAAATGTATACCAAATGAATACAAATGTATAGAAATGTATACAAAACTCGAATTCAAAACGTAAAATGAAGAATAAAGACTTAAGGTTAAAGTATAAGGAATCAGTACATGAAAAGTTAGGCTCTAAGCAACGATTCAAAGTCAAATGTCATTTAAATTTGAAAACCAGCAATCAGAATCAAAATAAATTTTTTTACCATGATCAGATCATGAAGAATTCGTATCAAAGCAAGAAACCAGAATCAAAACCATGATAAACCAGAATCAAAACATGATAAACCAGGGTCAAAACATGATAAACCAGGGTCAAAACATGATAAACCAGAAAATCAGAAATCAGAAAAACAAATTACGACAAATGTTGCATTGATTCAAACACCTGCGAATAATCAGCAACATCCTCCTTGACTTTCAACACGAATATTCATTTTTTAAGTTCTTTGTCGCTTAAATACGATTAAATACCAGCCAAGGAGATATTGTGTTGTATGACTTCCGTTTTCTGGGTTTGAGATCTTGAGGATGATCTCAAACTTTCATAGCTGCGCCTTGTATGTATATGAGAAAATACGCCACAAATGGAATACTTGAGAGGAGAATTCTTGAGTTGGAGTGCTTTCGTAACCTTGACAATGTTTTGGAAATTTGCCTTGCAGCATTTCAAGAGTGACTGTAGAGACGTGGAGAGAACTCCAGACTTTAATATGAGTTAAAACACAAACTATTTTCGTTAGTATTTGGAAATTGCGAGTTTTATAGGGAAAACAATGGTTAACATTGTAATCAAATATAAGTCTATCAGAGCTGCGACAGGTAACAATTTTATTATGGTATATATATTATGCGCCCCATACCCATCCTGTGGGAGGTAATGAACCCCATATCCATCATGTGGGAGGTAGTGGACCCCATACTCATCCTATGGGAGGTAGGTGGACCTCATACCCATCCTATGGGAGGTAGGTGGACCCCATACTCATCCTATGGGAGGTAGTTGAAAAAAAAATCAGCCACATAATACCCTCAAGATCTGAACTTCTTAATATATAGAAAACAAATATTATCACACATATTTGTCCAAGCAAAGACACTGAACGACAACGAACTGCTCGAATGATCGGGAATCGAACCCTCAAGAAGAACCGAGATCGTCGCCCTACCAACCACACCAAAGAAACGAGATGTAATTATGTCGAGTCGTTAAGCTTGGCGCCGAAAACCCTAAGAAGACACCCGCGCTCTACCTACAACGATTTATTACTACCACAATCTATTACTGCCACGATCTATTCTTATCAGGAACTATTAACCCACTATCAGTGTTCACTACTTGATCAGGTTCGTTAATGTAACAACGATAAAACACACACCTTCGTTGCCATTACGTTATCAACGACGCTGCTCGCGTTAACTGGTGGCTGTTCTCTGACCGACCGACTGAAAAGTCGTCAATTTTAGGATGCAAGCGAGTCGTATGACCTCGTTAATGGGCTGTGGAATGGTATATTACCGAGTTCTAACGAGGGGAAAACTCTGGGTCAACTGGCCTGCGTGTTACACCTGTGGTCAGTCGTTAAGGGGTCTATGATCAATCGTTTAGCTCTGCGGTCAGCTGCAGAGCTCTGCGGTCAGCTGCAGAGCTCTGCGGTCAGCCTGCCCAGCTCTACGCTCCGCTCTGTGGTTTGATGTTGAGATCTTTCTCCCACTGCGAATTCCTGAGCATCGCGGAGAAGCGAAGAGTTTACTTATTAGTTTGGGAAAATGCTGAGTACGTTGATTTTCCAGTGAAGAATCGCTGGGTATAATTTTGATGGTGAAAAGTGTATCCAGTGCAGGTGGAGTGAGAGAGGAGGAATGCTGAGGAGCAATACTGGCCAGGACACATACAACTGGAAACATACAATATAACACTTGTGTTGTATGCGCGTGTATATTTTTGTATTTATTATTTGGGCCTGCAGAATCGGGCTATTAGCTCTTGGACCCCCGCCTTTCTTGTATATATCTTCTTTGTATTCACCAAATTGTGCTTGTGGGGGTTGAGCTCTGCTCTTTCGGGCCGCTTCTCAACTGTTACTAATTGTTTTTCCACACACATACACACCCACACACAGGAAGCAGCCCGTAACAGCTGTCTAACTCCCAGGTACCGATTTACTGGTAGGTAGCAGGGGCATCAGGGTGAAATAAGCTCTGCCCATTTTGTTTCTGCCTTCACCGGAGATTGAACCCGGACCCTAGGATTACAAGTTCAGAGCGCTATCCACTATCAGGCCCCCCATTTGTGTGTATATATATTTGCTCTATCTGTGTATATTTAACTCTGGAAAGGACCAACAACGTCGTGTATTTAGTTGTATTTTTGTACAAGTAGTTTAATATAATACAATGTACTGATGAAATGGAGGGAACATTGATGTAGAACAACAACGGCACATCTTGAGCCGCTGGTATATACTCTGTAGCACTTTGTAAACACGACTGATATTGCAACTCAAATTGAGCAACTTGAGCAACTCAAAAACCATCATTAAAGGTGACCTTGATACAGCTGCTTGCTCAAGGTGTATCAAGACATACAACTTGTATAAGAATGTTGGGGATGGGATCTGCCTGCCAGTATTTTCCAGGTATATGCTGTACCTGGATGGGGTTCTGAGAATTCCCCTCGCTTGACTTGTACGAGAGAGCGTGGTCCATCAGGCTGTTTTGCTTGGAGCGGCCCGCATGCCCTCAGTGATGACGTGCGATAAGGATTTCGATGAAGGGTTGGCAGTTGTATGCGTGCAAAGACTGGGCCTACAGCAATCTTCACGCTAATTATTATTTCTTTGAAATGTACTAAAGATATTAGATTATGAATTATTTGTATAAATCTTGCCCACACGTCGGGGGTAAGAGAGTTGAGGGTAAGAGGGTCACACTTAACCATCTCCTATAACTCTTCTAGTTAGCAGATAGTACTTACTGGAGGAATTGTACTCCAGTACTGTACTCCAATACAGTATTGGAGTACTTACTGTACTTACTGCCTCAGACTTCTGGTTGAACACCATTTTGAGGGAAATGCGCATTTATTGAACACTGGTTATATTATTATGCTAAATTCTTTCGAATTACTTATTAAAGTATGTATCTAGTTTCCTGAACTCATTATGTGACTGGTGTAGTCTTTTCAACTACCACCCATAGGGAGGGTATGGGGTCCACTACCACCCATAGGGAGGGGTATGGGGTCCACTACCACCCACAGGGAGGGGTATGGGGTCCACTACCACCCATAGGGAGGGGTATGGGGTCCACTACCACCCATATGGAGGGTATGGGGTCCACTACCACCCATAGGGATGGTATGGGGTCCACTACCACCCATAGGGAGGGTATGGGGTCCACTACCACCCATAGGGAGGGGTATGGGGTCCACTACCACCCATATGGAGGGTATGGGGCCCACTACCACCCACAGGGAGGGTATGGGGTCCACTACCGCCCATAGGGAGGGTATGGGGTCCACTACCACCCATAGGGAGGGGTATGGGGTCCACTACCACCCATAGGGAGGGGTATGGGGTCCACTACCACCCATATGGAGGGTATGGGGTCCACTACCACCCACAGGGAGGGTATGGGGTCCACTACCGCCCATAGGGAGGGTATGGGGTCCACTACCACCCATAGGGAGGGGTATGGGGTCCACTACCACCCATAGGGAGGGTATGGGGTCCACTACCACCCATAGGGAGGGGTATGGGGTCCACTACCACCCACAGGGAGGGGTATGGGGTCCACTACCACCCATAGGGATGGTATGGGGTCCACTACCACCCACAGGGAGGGTATGGGGTCCACTACCGCCCATAGGGAGGGTATGGGGTCCACTACCACCCATAGGGAGGGTATGGGGTCCACTACCACCCATAGGGAGGGGTATGGGGTCCACTACCACCCATATGGAGGGTATGGGGTCCACTACCACCCACAGGGAGGGTATGGGGTCCACTACCGCCCATAGGGATGGTATGGGGTCCACTACCGCCCATAGGGAGGGTATGGGGTCCACTACCGCCCATAGGGAGGGGTATGGGGTCCACTACCACCCATATGGAGGGTATGGGGCCCACTACCACCCACAGGGAGGGTATGGGGTCCACTACCACCCATAGGGAGGGTATGGGGTCCACTACCACCCACAGGGAGGGTATGGGGTCCACTATCACCCATAGGGAGGGTATGGGGTCCACTACCGCCCATAGGGATGGTATGGGGTCCACTACCACCCATAGGGATGGTATGGGGTCCACTACCGCCCATATGGAGGGTATGGGGTCCACTACCGCCCACAGGGAGGGGTATGGGGTCCACTACCGCCCATATGGAGGGTATGGGGTCCACTACCGCCCACAGGGAGGGTATGCTACACAATAAACGACATCTATTCAACATTGATGATGCGCCCTTTGGATATTGTCCCACTGGGTACCAAACTAAAAAAAATATATAAAAACCTACTCCCCATTTCTCTTCCAAGTTAAACTACATAACTAATCACACACATTTCAGCCGCCGTCAGCTACAATAATCATATAGTTACCCCCCACAAGAGAAACTGAAAATAAAAATGTTCTAAATGAATAAATAGCTTGATAGATCCCAAATATTTGACAAAGTAGTAAGATTCCATAATATTCGCTCTTTCCTCCCAGACCAGAGAACAAAAAACAATTTTAAATCTTACAGAAAAATGGGAACTTGGCAAACAAGTTCCGGGTATGTAGCAATTCGTCAAAAATAAAAAAAATTGCTCTTTTTTCTATAGACAAAAGTGTGTTTAAAACGATAAAAAAGATATGTATTAAGTTGTATGTCAACAGAAAACGAGAAGAGTGGAGGGGAGACTTGCCGCTTGCTAACGTCAAGTGGCACGCTGTAATTAAGCCATTCGTCCTTTTCGCTGCTCGGCGAGTATAATTTATGATCTATTAAAGGGCGATGGTCGTTAAGAAGATAATTGGATGCTGGCACTAACGAGATTTGTCGGCGGGAAGCGTTTGTTAATTGTGAAGTTCGTCCGTGAGAGAGAAGAGAGAGAGAGAGAGAGTGAGAGACAGAGACACAGGAAAGACAGAAACACAGGGAGAGACAGAGAGACGCCTGAACAAGGGACGATACCATGTTAGGAAGGGACGAGGTTCGACAAATGGTAATTCCCTGATTATCCTGACACAGGGGATGGTAATCTGGGGTTATTTTGGAGTTGATAAACGATTATATAGTGATTGTTTTGACACTCTCGATTATTATCATCATTGATGATTGTGTGACTTGATGAATTATTCAACCAATTTTTTGTTATATTTTAGTCGTAGAGGCTTCATTATTCAAACTTTGTCTAGACACGATTTATTTTTCCAATAAACGATTGTTTACAATTCCTCCGAGAGCGTGATTAGTGTTTATTGATTATCATGTTTCTGAATTATCTCAAATAGTCAATTCTAACATGATGAAAGTGCGTCATTAAATTATCCCGTTGAGTCTCTTTGACAATTAAAAAATTCTTTAATGACAGAGATTTCATCCATGAATAAATTGTGTTGCTCAATGGGTGACAGAACTGTGCCTGTTGCAACAATATAAGTAATTATTATTTATTTATCACTGAGTCGTGTCTGACGCAGCCAACAATGTGACTACATTATAGGATGACAATTTCATGAAATTAAATATGTTCTGTGCACCAGTTTTTAACTGGCTTAATTAATTTCCCTGTTTATAGAAGCATTGAAGATTATTGTAATTAGAATGGGTGTGTGTATGTATTTAATATTTGTGCCTGCAAAATCGGGCTATTAGCTCTTGGACCCCGCCTTTCCAACCAGTTATTTTTTTCTCTATTATGTCTACTACTTATATTTCTCTCTAACACACACACACACACATCCCCAGGAAGCAGCCCGTAGCAGCTGTCTAACTCCCAGGTACCTATTTACTGCTAGGTGAACGAGGGAATCATGGTGAAAGGAACTCTACCCATTTATTTCTGCTTCGGCCGGGAATTGAACCCGGGACCTTAGGACTACGACCCCCGAGCGCTGTCCACTCAGCCGCGAGGCCCGGAGTGTGTGTGTATGTGAGAGAGAGAGAGAGTGGGTGATGTTGGTTGTTCACACACACACCCACACAATAGTCCCAATATACAAGAAGGGTGACAGGCAAGAGGCACTGAACTACAGGCCAGTTTCCCTAACTTGTATACCATGCAAGGTGATGGAGAAGATCGTGAGGAAAAGGCTCGTAGAGCACCTGGAGGGAAATAGCTTTGTAACACACCACCAACATGGGTTCAGCGATGGTAAATCGTGCCTCACAGGTTTAATAGAATTCTATGACCAAGCAACAAAAATCAGACAAGAAAGAGAAGAGTGGGCAGACTGCATTTTCTTGGACTGTCAGAAAGTCTTTGACACTTTATCTCACTAAAAGCTGTTACAAAAGTTGGAGCAACAGACAGGAGTAAACGGTAAGGTGCTCCAGTGGATAAGGGAATATCTTAGCAACAGGAAACAGCGAGTAACTGTGAGGGGGGAGACATCAGAGTGGCGAGATGTCACCAGCGGAGTCCCACAGGACTCAGTACTTGGACCCATCCTGTTTCTAATATATGTAAACGACCTTCCAGAGGATATAGACTCATTCCTCTCAATGTTTGCTGATGATGCAAAAATTATGAGAAGAATCAAGACAGATTAAGATAGACAGAGATTACAGGATGACCTGGACAAACTGGAGAAATTGTCTAGAAAATGGCTACTAAAGTTCAACTCATGAAAGTATAAAGTAATGAAATTAAGCGAAGGGAGCAAAAGGCTGAACACAAGGTACCATCTGGGAGGTGAAATCCTGCAAGAGTTAAATAGAGAGAAAGATCTGGGATTTGATATCACACCAAACCTGTCTCCAGAAGCCCATATCAAAAGGATATCAGCGATATATGGTAGATTGGCCAGCATAAGAACTGCCTTTAGAAACTTGTGCAAGGAATCGTTCAGGACCCTGTATCCCACTTATGTCAGACCAATCCTAGAGTATGCAGCTCCAACCTGGAGTCCATACCTAGTTAAACACAAGACAAAGTTAGAGAAGATTCAGAGATATGCCACCAGACTGGTCCCGGAACTAAGAGGTATGAGCTACGGGGGAAAGGCTACGGGAATTAAACCTCACGTCCCTGGCAGACACAAGAGCAAGGGAAAACATGATCACCACCTACAAAGTTTTCAGAAGAACTGACAGGCTGGATAAAGGAAAACTATTTACCACGGGTGGGACGCGAACAAGGGGACACAGGTGGAAACTTAGTACCCAAATGAGCCACAGAGACATTGAAAAGAATTTTTTCAAATCGAATGCATTAGGCAGTGATGTGGTGGAGGCTGACTCCATACACAGTTTCAAGTGTAGATATGATAGAGCCCAATAGGCTCAGGAACCTGTATACCAGTTGACTGACAGTTCTGGCAGGATCAAAGAACCAGAGCTCAACCCTGGCAAGCACAACTAGGAGAGTACACGCACTCTGCCTGCTGGGCCTGACGGCTGGCCGGCTCTCAGCCTGATATAACCAGAGCTTGGCATTTCCCAGCCGCCGTCAACACTTCTCCACGTGTTGTCAAGATGAATATTCTGGTTACCGAGATTATATCTCTCGTTTCTGAAATTAATGCTTTTTCCGAGAGAGAGAGAGAGAGAGAGAGAGAGAGAGAGAGAGAGATGAGAGAGAGAGAGAGAGAGAGAGAGAGAGAGAGAGAGAGAGAGAGAGTGAGAGTGAAAAGAAGAGAGTGACAAAAAGTGAACATATACAAGTGTCAAGATAAGTAGGAAATAAGTGCATTGCACAAAGAGAGAGACAGAGAAGGAGAGTAATGAGAGTGAGATATGACAAGGAAGGAGATGGAAGAGGCGTCCACTGAACAATAAACTAATAATTAAATGTGATCTAAAGACAGGCCCGGATAGAGAGAGGGCGGGGGGGGGGGCTTGGGGGGGTGTTGTAGGGGGGGGGGGGGTTGGGGAAGGGTGGGGTGGGGGGAGAAATGTCAGGTGATCAGGTGTATTCTTACCCCCTCCTCCCCCTCCCTTTCCTTTCACCTCTACCCTCTCCTACTCTATTCAGGTAGCAGGATCCTTAACCCACCCCTCTTTCTCTCTCTCTCCTCTCTCTCTTCTCTCTTCTCTCTCTCTCTGCTTCTTTCTCTAACACATAGTCATTTCCCATATTTTTTCTTTCTTATTTCTCTCTTTCTTTCTCAAGAATATCAACACCACGATTGATCCCAGTTCGTATCCCGTTGGGTCGGGGCGCTAATGCTGTAATACAATGGTGGTAGAGACTAGTCTTTGTAAGACTTCAACGGCACGTAAGATCAAAAAGAGTATCTTTCTTTCAAAGGTTCAAAGTCTTGAGATAAGAGAGAGGAGAAGAGAGGGAGCAGAGAGAGACTGAGTAGAGGAGACAGAGTGAGAGAGACCAGGCATAAGACGAGAGATGGGACAAGTTATAGTGCACTTCTTTACAAAGAAACTATCACTAAAGACATAGAATTTAATTTAGGGAAGACACATATGCTTGAAAAAATCTTTATTCTCTACTGATATCGCGTTCGTTGAATATTATCGTAAAGTTGACAATTAAGCTTAAGCAACCGTGTGCATACATGAGTGTCTAAATAAGACAGGAGGACGTAGCCAAACCGGTTCTGTCATGACAAACTCGCCGTTGAGTCACCAGATGCTGTTGACAGACGGGCTGTCACCCGTCGTGTTGACAGATGTCACGTTTGATGCATGTAATTGCCTCGTTATAAAGTGCATTGAAACTGTTCAAAATAAAATAACCACTGAACTTTATCACACTAAACATAAAACTACAAACACACCATCACTGAACACACAACAACAACAACAACTACACTAACGAACAAGCAAGAACACACTCCTCCCTCCCCCCCTCACAGTAGCGTGCTAAACAGCTCCGACAACTACACAACCGAACAAATACACTAAACAAAGAAAGATCCAGAGTTACAGCCGGAAATAAATTTAAACAAAGTAGGGCAATAGAATTCTAAGATTCACTGTTAGATAATTCTATTTTTCTATTTGCTACGTCCTTTTCTAGATATACGTACACTTGTGTTCACAATATATGGAAAAAATATATTAATTAATCTTGCAAGATGTCGAATATAACAAAACAATCCATTATAATTTTCAAATGTGACTTTGATTTTTGATAAAAATTCTTTAATGTCAAATTAAATGTACAAAATATCTTTAATTTATATATAATATTTAAAAATATATTTTGTTTTTAGCAATAAAGCAACTGCGTTTTGCACCGTCTGCAAGAGCAGCTTATCAGACCAGGTAAAGCTGAGTTTCTCCATTTACTAGTTGGCACAATATTCCCAAAAAGCAACATGGCGATTCGACGTTTATTCGACGTTAATACGATGTTATTTCGACGTCGATATGACGTCGATTCGACGTTGTTCTTGGATGTTGGTGCGCACTGGGTTATGTATGTTAAATTAAATATTGGGTCAAGTACAATACCTGAAGTCCCAAACCCTTGAATGGTTTGCGAGTTCTATTGAACTTTATTCGTGTTTATCGAGGGAATTTGAGATAGGGAGCAATATAGTGGATAGAATGGAAACAGGATGGGAGGGAGAGAGAGAGAGAGAGGAGAAAGGAGAGTAGAAAGAGGAGGAATATCGAGATAGAGAGACACGCGCGCACGAACGCATTTCTTTGGGTCTCTCTCTCTCTCTCTCTCTCTCTCTCTCTCTCTCTCTCTCTGCGTTCTCTCTACTCACAACAACCGGTGAGTGAACTCCCTCCATCAGACGAGTCGCTTTTAATTTAGTTATGCTATCAAAGCCTTTTCCATTTTAAGACATCAGGCATACATCTCAGATGGAACCACTGCTCTCCATCTATTTTCACTCCCTCTCCCTTTCTATCCCCCCAAGGTCTCCCTCTCTCTTTATCTCCAGCACTCCCCATCTCCTTCTCTCTATCTTCAGCTCCTTCCCTCTCCCTCCATCTTTCTCTTCCTCTTTCACGTAAATATAGCGATAAATAATGTATATGTTCCTGTTTTTCATAGTGAGTACTTTACCAGACGAGAGTATCTAGCGTGCGGTCCTCTCCTGTGGCCTCCATCTAGATAGTGTATTCCTCTCCCGTGTGCCTCCATCTTGATAGTGTATTCCTCTCCTGTGGCCTCCATCTAGATAGTGTATTCCTCTCCGCCCTGTGGCCTCCATCTTAGTATAGTGTATTCTCTCCTGGCCTCTGATGGTCCTCTCGCCATCTAGAAATGTGTGTGTGTTTCTGTGGCTCCGTGTGTGTGTGTAGTGTCGTGTCGTGTGTGTGCTCTTTGTAGTGTGTGTGTGTGTGTGTGTGTTGTGTGTGTGTGTGTGTGTGTGTGAGTACTCACCTAGTTGTACTCACCTAGTTGTGCTTGCGGGGGTTGAGCTCTGGCTCTTTGGTCCCGCCTCTCAACCGTCAATCAACAAGTGTACAGTGTGTGTGTGTGTTGTGATGTAACTAGATGAGGACTTACCAATACGGTCCAAACTAGTGTAGAGAAACTTGGGAGTCGTTGTGAAGGTGTGTGTAGATCTTGCACAAAGGTGCAGCGAGGCACTCAGCCTCCGAGAGTCAAAGAAAATATTTGACGACACACTGAAAGGAAAAAAAATTCGTCACAGGAATTTACCAGTCAGACCAACTGGTTAATCGGGGTGGGGGAATAGGTAAGGGGTGGTGAAGGGGTAAAGGGTAGGGAAGGGGGGGTCCAGCTTCCTGTTTGGGGGGAAGGAGGGGTGTGTGACGGGGAGAGGGGGGGGGGGGAGGGATAGAGGGAGG
>WNGS01028583.1:7123344-7133667 GCA_020271785.1 Procambarus virginalis | reverse complement strand
ATTTATTGATTAACCTTCAAAACTTTTCATTGTATGGTTTTAGACTAAAAGAGAGCACCAGAGTCCTTATAAAAATGTCTGCACCTCTATTAATTTTTTAAAAAATTTATCAGTAATTTCATATATAATTTATTTCCTTCGTCCAATTGGTTTAGGATAGATGCAGTATCTTGAGAATTACATACATTGTTTTGGTTACACCATGATGGAGGTGTAACCAAAATTGGTGGTGTTTGGCGTTAGTTATGCAGTAACACCATGATGGTAGTTTTAGTTACTGCAGTAACAGTATCGTCGATGTATTAGGGCGATAGATTCGAATTTGCCCCAAAAATGCAATAAATGAAAACTCGTTCGATTTCAATCAAACTTTTTTGACAAGTTGTATATGAAAAGTGTTTCATCTGGTTCAAGTTTCAGCATCGTAGCATAAATAAGAAGGGAGAAAAAAAATATTGAAGTAGGTGTCAAAATTATGCCAAAATGGTCAAAAACGATTATGAAACAAGTGTCAACTGAATCATAGCTATGACTCTTTGCTATCACAATAGCATATATTAAACAAATATTATAATTAGTTTAATTAGAAAAAAATTTAAGTAAAAAAAAATTTTTTTGTTCAAAATTTTTTTTTACTTTTCTTTTTATCGGACGATTTGCATGACACTTATACACCTGACTGCACGTAGGCCTATCTGTAAGGGTGTCAATTTTGGAGGAAATTGGTTCATGTCAACCTCAGCCACAGATTTTAGAACCTTAGACTTTATTATTTGCTGTTTTTTTCAATTGACATAAACGTTCAAATAACTCTTCATTTTTTATTCAATTTACATGAAACTTACACAGTATATGTGGAGGGCATGTCTCTAAATTTGGTTGATAGCTTTTTTCTCTAATTTCATTTATTGATTTTATATTAGCAATAAACATGCCATATTTGGATATTTTTTGGGGAAACTTTGAAAATTTGTATTAGGAAAACTAAAGATGTTTTGGAAAATATCTATCGACCAATCCTTTATTATATGCTAATGTGTCAGAAAAGTGTCACAGAAAAATTATATCTGAAACGTGTGTTTATTTATTAAGACTTGAAAATGTGTAAAAGTAGTTAGGAAAAAAAATCTCCCTTTCTATTTACGCTGAAGTACTGAGACTTGGAACAATTGCAGCCCTTTTCATATACAACTAGTCATAAATATTGGTTGACATTGAACAACTTTTCTGCAACCAACCTATCGCCCCCTTAAGCACCCCAGACCAAACACAGAGGGCCAGAAATACAGAAATAACTAATCTTTAGTGACTTTACAATTCAAACAACTAGTTTTTGAGGATTTAAATATGTGTAATGGCAGGGTTTCCATAATTCTGTTATAACAATAACAGTGCTCATTTCAATTTAGAATTTTTTTAAGTTAAGAGTTGGTTTGCAATGAGTATTTGGGACAGTATGAAACAATACATATATGGAAGGTGATGTGGTATTGAAGCAGATCGGAGGGGGAATCGAATCCTAACTGGGGTACTTAATCTGACACCCATATATATCCTGCTCCTAAGATTTTATCGTAGATATATTACGGTTAGTGTCTTGTTGTATGTCAAGCCGTGTGAGGGATGGATTGTGAGTGGGTCTCTCTTGCCTCGTGGTGATACCCGGATCTATTCTTATCAATGGTGCTTCCACTGAAAGCGGTGACAAGATCTACAGGGCAGAAAACTTTAATATTGCTTCCTTCTCCTTCCGTTTACCGAATTGAATCACATATACCTGTCCTTTTGTTGCATACGTGTATAATATATATATATATATATATATATATATATATATATATATATATATATATATATATATTAGTAAATTAAGCAATTGATAAAATAATTTTAGTCATCCATCATCGCTCATATTCGAAGCTGAATTTACGATATATATATATATATATATATATATATATATATATATATATATATATATATATATATATATATATAATGTATTATATATATATATATATATATATATATATATATATATATATATATATATACATACATAATGGGTAAAAAAATGTGGAAGATCCAATGAGATATACATAGCAAGTTCATCAAGCGAGTCTCCTGCAGCAGTCCATGGTGCTTCCTTCCTCACTACAGCTGTAGCAGGGGGGGGGTAGTAGTGATACATTATCCTACCACAACCCATCTCCCTCCCCAATACAGCTGCATGAAGGAGCTTGGGATGGATGTAGATATAGGCTAAGCTATTCGCTGCATGTATCCAGAAAGCGGACTCTGGACAAGTTATGCAAAATTCACATATCTGAATAAAAAAAATGGAAAAAACTAATTCCTTTGGATTTCTGCGCACACACAATGCGTTCCTTTGCGCTTCTAAATGTTAATCACTTGCCATACGGCTCAAGCGTAGCAGAGTCTGACGTGACAACACCGAGAGCGTTACGTGGAGTCTCGAAGTACCAGTACTGCTCAACCACTGCTTGATACTGTAGTTACACCAACACTGACAGCTTCCGCCTAAGCTTAGAATTTCTCTAAGCTTTTCTTTTTTTTTCTTTTTATTGCCTTTATTTATAAAGATTCATTTTTGTTTAGACACTTGCACAAAAGCTGCGAGAAGTCAGAACACGACCGCTGCTTACAGCGACCTGCAGCACTGTTCACCAAGCACTGACGGAGCGACTCTTTTTTTTTCTGAATCACAGTTGCATACGTCACTGTCGCTCGGGGTGTCACTGTGGGAGGCGGCACCGGGGGCGGCCGTGGGCGTGGTAGACTGTGGGTGTGGGCGGAATGTGTGCGGGCCAATCCCTCGCGTGAGGCGTTGAGGACCAGGATTGTGGGTGGTTGTGGCATGGGGGATTGGTTGGATGGACTGAGGGTTTGGGACGAGGTCTGATCTGATGGACAAGAGTGCCAGGGTTGTCTCAGGGTGGAGGGGTAGGGGGGGGGGACGATACGGACCTTAAAAAAATAAGTCTGCAAAATAGACCTTATGAACAAGGGGCTACAAGCAGAGCAGGGACAGGGTTAGCTAGGCTTGTGCTAGGTAGTCTGGAGTGGTTAAGGCTACACTAGCTGCTTGGAATATATGGACGAGATCCAGCTAAAACTGACTGGGCGGGATAAAGATGGAGCTAGCAGCACTCGAGAGGAAAGGGAAGCTTGGAAAAGGGCATAGGTGTAGGGGCAGGGAAGTCCCATCCCTAGACAAAGTAAGTCTGGCCAGGGGGAGGAGGCTGTTCATCAGGAGGCGGGTGAAAGATCCAGCTGCGGGTGAGGTAGTCGGGGGCATCTCGCCGGAACAGAGGAGGTGCAGAGGGGCGAGAACCGCCCACGCCTGTCCCTTTTCCACCCGAAGAGGCAGTGGCCAAGGACTTGGGTTCAGCCAACGCAGAGAGAGTGGTGGCAGGCAGGAGTGTGGCTCTGACCTCACCACACTCGCTAACGCTCATGTATGTGTGGTCAGGCCCACCAGGGGAACCATGAGGCGATAGCCGCCCATTTTTCACTGCGTTAGTAGGAGCCGGGGACGGAGGCTTCTTAGGACTGTGTAACCAGGGGGGTGCCACGAGGTCTGGCCCCCCTCTCGATTCCCATGCCGTTTCTGTTACGTTGTGTCCAACGGCCGTTTCCCAATACGGATTAACGGTGAGAGACTTACTTGGGGTGTGCCCCAAGGTCTTGGTTTCTGGTAAAGGCCAAGATGGACCGTTCTGCTGTTCGGAGGCTACCAGCGGCTTGCTTGCTGCTCTCCCTCCGAGTGTCGCAGGAAGACCCGGACGCATGCGGCGCGAGCGTAAAGACGGCATCGCTCTGCGTAGCTTCTCCCAGAATCTCGGGTCACGCGGGTGAAGAGTTGTGCCAGCTGTTCGAACGATGGTGGCTAATTCAGGGTCAAGCTCTGACCTCGGCACATCTTCCAGCATGACTATGAGAATGTTTCGGTGCCGCAGTCCTCGCAAGGCGTCGACATGGGCACTCTTGAAGTCGTAACGGCACCACTCTGCATCCACCAGTCCTCTGGATATCACCATGACAACACGGCGGCTGCAGGAGATGCTCTCAGCTATCGCTCTCCCAGCCACAGGGGCTGAGAGAGCCGTACAGTCGCGATGGGCCACACAGAGACGATACCCCAGTGCTTCCAGCTCGGGAGCCATAAGACCACACACCCACGTAGAGTCCTTGGCGCTGTGAGTGACAAATGCGTCAAAAAGCTTCTCACGGTCCTCGACATAAGCAGAGGATTTCTCAAAGAGGCGCTTGCCATAGCGACTGACTGCCCAGAGCTTGAGACGCCTACGGTAAGCCACGACAGTGATGGCAGCAGCAAGCAGCAGCAACAACAGCACAGCTGTGATCAGCAGCAGCATTACGTAGTCATGAATTATGAGGTTATTAATCCTAGTTGTGGCGACATAGTGGTCACACCTCACAGGCGCATCAGAGAGTACTGCAGGACCAATGGCTCCGGTGCTGTTATGGTGGCAGCGTATGAGACTGGCATTGGTCGCTTTAATGCGGTTTGCCTCCAACCACGCTCTCAGGTTTGCCAAGTAACTACACTCACAACTCCAGGGGTTGTGGTAGAGACTAACTTCCAAGAGAAATGGATTAAGTGCTAGGTTCCACACGGGAAAAGTTGTCAAGAGGTTGTTATCTAAACGCAGGAGTTCAATTGCCCGAAGAGGAGACAACGATATGTTGCTAAGGTGCTTAAGGTGGTTATTCTGAAGATACAACTCCCGGAGGCCATGCAGGTCTACAAATTCATAACCATGAAGTGCCTCTAGCTTGTTATGGTCAAGCCGTAACACTTGCAAGTTCTTCAGTCCATTAAATGTACGATTTTGAATGACGGTGATGTCCGAGTGGTTAAGGTGAAGAACACGGAGGTTTTTCCTACCAATAAGAGCATGTGATGTAAGAGCCCCCATAGAGTTGCCGTCCATGAAGGCCTCGGTGACGTCCATGGGTACTCCAGAGGGCATGTGAGTCCATCCACCACCGCAGTCTACCACATTGTGCGACCACGTGTGGTCGTTGTAACACGTGCAGTTTCTGGGGCAAGTTTGTTCGCAGTCACATGCATCAAAGTCACAGCAATGGCAGAGCGTGAAGCAGTGTCTGCGGTAGGTGCAGAGAAACTGATGTGGCTGGACGATGATCAAGGGAACTATCACTTCCTGCCACAACCCCGGTAAACGGCACTCAACAGCCCCCACATCTCCCAAATGAGGCAATATAGAGCCCCCACTCAAAGGTACCCCTAGGACTGCTCCAGCAGCCCTCAGCAGCCAGTCTGTGGCACAGTTGCACTCAAGCGGGTTGTGGGAGAGAAGCAGGAGTGGCGGAGGTGCGTGTCTTTGCGAGAGTCTTAGTGCTGCCTCCTCTAGAATCACCACCATGTTGTACCGGAGGTCAATTAGCGAAACACTCATTTTGTCAAAAAATGTATTAGTGGCCACGTACGAAATCACATTATGTTGGAGATGCAGCTCCTCTATGCCATCAGGAACAATTGCTGCACTGATTTCAGATATGTTGTTGTGGGATGCATATAGCACCCTTAGTTCAAGAGACTTCTGGACTTCGTAGTAGTTTTCCAGTTTGCTTAATTGGTTGTAACTCAGATCAATCCACTCGAGGTTCTTAGGGATAAGAGCATAGTCAAACCACGTAATGCTGTTGTAGGATACGTTGAGCCAGGTCAGGTTCTGAAGCTGAGTCACCAAGCCATTGATGTCCCCCAGGTTGTTGTGGTGAAGGTCAAGACCCCACGAGTTTAGGGGTGGCGTCCAGTGCTTCGTACTCAATGTCTGTCAGGGCGTTGTAGGAGAGGTCAAGGTAGGTCAGCGACGAACTTCAGCCAGTGAGGCTTTACTCACGTTATTTATAACATTGTGATCAAGCTGGAGTTCTTGGAGGTGTATAAGGCCATGTAAAATTCCCTCCTCGAGATAAGAGATTTGATTATAGCTCAGGTCGAGAGTTCGCAAAAGTGGCGCTCGCTTCACAGCCTCTGGGAGGTCGTGCATCTCATTGTGGGCGAAACTCAGGTGGTGCAGAGATGAACAGTTGTCCAAGGCGGCCGTGTGAACACTCTCTAGCTGATTGTGGTCCACAGAGAGGTGAGTTAGGACAGCCAAGCCCTGGAGGGCTCGGCTGGACAGTGTTGACAGTTCGTTGTGGGATAGTTCCAGGGTGTGCAGGTTGGCCAGGCCGGCGAAGGTTGCATCAGAGAGATGACTCAATTGGTTATGCGCCAGTCGTAACACCTGAAGAGAATACAGGTCCCTGAAGGTATCAGGGCCGAGGTGAACCAGCAAATTGTGCGACACATCCAGAACCACCAGGCGAATAAGCCCAGTGAAGGGCTCAACGTTACTAGAGCCCAGACTTAGTTGGTTATAACTCAAGTCTAGCGTCTGCAACTGGCCTAGATTGCTGAATGCAGCGGGAGGTAGAACACTCAGAGAGTTGTTAGCGAGGCAGAGTTCTGTCAGTTGCAGAAGATCACTTAATGCAGACCGGGGAACAGCAACAAGGCGGTTATGAGACAGGTCCAGCTGTTTGAGTGAGCTTAAACCACCGAAGGCCCAGTCAGACAGGTGCGCTAACCGGTTGTGCCGTAGTGAGAGCGTCTGTAAGGCCTTAGCACTCGTGAAGGCTCGCTCTGGCACCTCAGCTACCTGGTTATGGGAGAGATCCAGGTGTTGCAGCGGTAACGAACACCCAGGAGACGTGTTACCTTCCTGCGCCTCATGGGGGCCCAGACCGAGGTCAGGCAGATGGTGGAGGCGGTTGTGCGTCAAATTGAGAGTGGTTAGTGAGGGCAGGTGGCACAAGACAGCTGGTGGCATGGACCAGAGGGCGTTGTGGGCCAGGTCCAGAGCCTCCAAGCGGCTGAGGTCAGCCAGGGCTTCAGGGTGAAGAGTGAGGGCCGCACCTGGCCAGTCCTGGTGATGAGCCCTGAGCATGAATCGCCGCAGGTGCGGCAGACCAGCCATCACATGCGACGGGAGCTCCGTCACCTTGCACCCCAGCACCTGCAGGTCCTCCAGTCTGGGGAAGACTGTGAACATCCCAGGTGTGATCTCAGACTCGAAGACCACTTGTCTGGCGCAGTGTAGGGTCAGCACCGTCACGTGTGTGGCGTGAGCCAGTGCTGACAACGACGTGTTGCCGCTGCCCTCCGTCAGCAGCACTCTACTCAGCGTCCTGACGTGGCAGCTGGTGCGGACCTGCTCGCTGCCGCCAGCTGTCACACCGGCGTTTTCCAGCTTCCATTCGCACTCCGGTGGGCGGCCGCCGACGCCGCCCACCAGCACTAGGAGGATAAGTAGCATCCCGGTGCGTTCCAGTGTGTGGGCGGCGACAGTGATGGGCGGCATAGGAACAAATGTGCAGGGCGGCAGATGCGCACACTGCTTCCTCACGTGTCCATGACAGGTGTCCTGAAGGGCCTCAGGGCCCGAGTGCCTGCCAGCCTCACCCGTCGTTACTGCCTTTCCGCATGCACTAAGCACACGTGAGAGCGCGCAGGTGTGAACACGTGGTAGGGGGTGAGGGGCGCGCGGCGCGTGTGCTGGCAGCCTGTGATCGATGTGAGAGAGTCAGGAGCAGTCAGGTCCGGGCGGCAGTGGCAGTCAGAGGTCAGCCAGACACCTGCCTCGCTCCCACACACACACACCTCGCACCCCTTCTCTAAGGCACGCCCCCCTCACTGCAAATATCTGTCAGTTCTTTAATGATGATGATGATGCTGTCAGCATCGCGGGAGAGCCACTATCAGCATCACGGAGTAGGCTACGTAGCGTGGGGACTGCTACTGGCTGCTACTGCTACTGTCGATTATTGATACCACAGCTGTGCTACCGTAGCTTGGGGCAGTCCCCCGTACACAAGGACTCTCCCTCAACACACACTAATCCCACTCTGAACATCACCAGATGATTCGCTACCTCCAGGAAGATTAGCGAAGCCTCGTTTCACATTTCAACGATCGCCCAAGGCTCCTCTCATATTTTAAAACTTATTTTTTTCCCTGAAACTGTCGTTACTTCGTTTGAGGTTTCAGAATGAAATGATCGCTCTGGGCATTTTCTCATATGTAACCTATTTTTCCCGTCCTGTTTTCAGAAAACACTGTTGAAATCTACACAGGTTGTTGGGACACTCTTGTATGTCATTAAATGCAAACATATTCCAAACACCATTTTTTTCTTTCATGTCAAACAAATAAACCAAAATTGCACGCTAATTTCAGACAATATGACTATGAAATGAAGCAATTTATATATAGATTTTTTTCTTCTTTGCAGTTCACAGATCTATTAGTAATTTTTTTTCTGTAGAGATTTACATGTCACAACTTTTATATATTTATATATATCCCGGCGCACAAGCGGTCTCATGCACCTGGTGGTGTAATCCAAGCTTGGCTGAGTTACAGTGATCACTAAGGACCTGGTGGTGTAACCAAGCTTGGCTGAGTTACAGCTGATCACTGTGGAGACTGGTGGTGTAATCCAAGCTTGGCTAGTTACAGCTTGAACACTCACTGTCTCTTTGCTGTAAATCCTTATGTGAGCGCCCGTCCATCTCTTGGCGCTCAGTTACTTGTTAACCAACTCCATTTTATCGGGGATATAACTCTAGTTAACTTCACTTGGTTCGTGTTCGTGAACAGCACTGTTCTACACAGGTTTCTGTTTATATACGTATATAGAACTCGCTGTTCTACGAAATGTATTCGAGTCTAAAAGACTGGTCAAGAGCACAGACAGCGAAGGGAGCGGACCTGGAGAGCGGGAAGCCAAGCAGCCCGTCCCTCACCACAGCTCAGCACTCACTGACTCCCCAGCTTGGAGCTCACCGAATATTTATTTATTATTGCCAGATGTCGCCAGACGGCGCGTTCATCTTCATGTTCCTCAACTCTCTACTCTTTTTAATTTATTTTTTTGGTATTTTGCCTTTTCTACGTCGAGAGGCTGCGCTTCTCTCCCAGCGGCAGTAGAGGCGACTCTTTAACAAGAATATGTCCTCCAACGATCTCCATGTTCAGTTAATATATATATATATATATATATATATATATATATATATATATATATATATATATATATATATATATATATATATATATATCATCCACTCTCAACCGCCGCCAGCATCTTGTATCTCAATGCAACGTTAACATTAATTCTCGCTTACTTTATAACCTCTTTAATCCAATTTAAGAACCGCTAAAAAAAATCCACTGATGCCAAAGAGCATTAATTTCCGCTCTCTCCCAGAAAAAAAAAAAACAAAGAGGAAATTTAACATAATTTTGAACTAAAAACACAAATTAATTACCTTGGGACGAAATTTTAGAACTGTTACATCCCTTGTTTTGTTTTTTTTGCTCGGTTTGTGGGGCAATATTTTAACCACTATTGTGAAATGCTTTATTTAATAAGATAAATTTGTATTTGTCGATATACAAACTGGAAAACAAATAAATAAACAAAAAGGGGTCACTGAGCAGTGGTTATCTTGTACAAAATTATGCACTATGATCATTTCTTCGAAAATTCATCATTAGTATGTTTGATATTGTATTTGTACATTGTATTCAGTTTCGTATCAACGATAATTTTGCTCTGAATGATAAGGGCTTGGATGTGTAGAAATGTTCTGTGACGAGTCTTGTATGGTGTTGGTGTGTCAGTGAGGCGATGGTGAGTGTGGTGGTGGTACTCAGCTCTTGTCCTCCGGCACTCGAAGCTGGCATTAATTCCAGTTGGGAGATAATCCTGGGAGAGGGAGAGATGAGGGGGGGGGAGATAAGTGTACAGGGGGAGGGAGATATGAGAGGAGATAATAGTGCCCTGGACACAACTATAGTACAATATTGTGAACACTGGTTGTTCAAAAATAGGTTCAATTGAAGGTACATTAACTAGTACCTCCAATTTATCCACAATTAACTAAGTGTGCTTATCACCAGTTAATGGTAACACTCTAGAAGGGACGTAAAATGCACAATGAAATCATTATAGCTGGCCTGGCCTGATCACTATAGGAGGCCTGGTCGACGACCGGGCCGCGGGGACGCTAAGCCCCGGAAGCACCTCAAGGTAACCTCAAGATAGCTAGATATATCTAAGGGGGGGGGGGACCTGTGGAGTACTGCGATGGAACCGAACGCGCGTCTCAGCTAAATTACCCCCAGACGCTGACCTCACTTTTGAAGTGAAATTATTTTGCGTTAAGTCCTATTTTTTTTGTAATGTTACAGAGTGAATA
>WNGS01028583.1:7070086-7082447 GCA_020271785.1 Procambarus virginalis | reverse complement strand
GGGAGATGAGGAAATGAGATGACTTTAAAAACACTATGGAGGTATCTTACTGTTTCCTGTCTTCCTCTCCGTGTGTGTACTCACCTAAAAGGTGCTGTTTGTAGGTCGAACGCAAGCTGTTGGGTCCCGTCATAGATTGAGCTGAACGCGTAATATTATAATTGAAGCAGTAATTGAAAAGTAGTAATTGAAGCAACCCGCTTCAGTTACTACTTTTTATTTCGTACTATCATTCCAAGTATTTCCTAACACATCTCTCGCTAATCTGTCTGCAGCATCCACCTCTCATCTCCCGTCCCACAGATCCCTCTCACCGGAGGGGAGAGAGAAGAGAGAGAGAAGACAGAGGAGAGAGAGAGAGAGAGAGAGAGAGAGAGAGAGAGAGAGAGAGAGAGAGAGAGAGAGAGAGAGAGAGAGAGAGAGAGTGTTCTCCAGCAGATAAACATGTTTAAACAGGGTGAGACGGAGAGGAGGCTCATCACTCATCATACAGGACCAGCAGCTCCACTTTTCTCCCGACCTTTCCTCACCCATTACTTCCACCTCTTTCATCTCACTTGAAGCGTCTCTCACCCGCCTCTTTATCTCACCTGAGACATATCTCTCACACACATCTCACACGAGACGTCTCTCGCATGCACATCTTCATCTTGCTTGAGACATCTCTCTCACGCATCTTTATCTCACCTGAGACATCTCTCTCTCACTCGTGTCTAAGTCTCAAATAAGACAGCTAATGTTATATATTGCTTTGATCCATGATGGTCTTCCCCTAATCACCCTCCATAACCTCCCCTCTCTCCCCTCCGATAAGGTCGAACTTCGGTCGAACTAAGGTTGATCCTTCCCGGATGCATCCCCCCCCCCACCCCAACCCTCCTCTGCATTTGCCACTTGGAGTGGACGGTAGAACGACGGTGTCGCTTCATGCAGGTCGGCGTTCAATCCCCCGACCGTCCAAGTGGTTGGGCACCATTCCTTTCCCACCCGTTCCATCCCAAATCCTTATCCTGACCCCTTCCAAGTGCTATATAGTCGTAATGGCTTGGCGCTTTCCCCCCCTGACAATTCCCTCCCTCCCTGGTATATCTTGTGACGGGTCATGGTATAGCAGCTATACTGAGCCAATATGCTATGCCTCTCCATCACACAAATAAAAAAAAATGCTGCTATTGGCCCTTGCAATGTGTAGGTCGCAGTTGGAAACAAATGCAAATCAAGAAAGAAATAATTAAAACAATTTACTGCAATATTAAATGAGCATAAATGACGCCCCGAAAACACTTGACGATCATATAATGCAAAGGTGGACAAGATAACATGAAGATTAATATAAGAATAGACCGGGCAAAAAAATTCAATGAAAAGAATAAATGAGTAAACACGGGTGTGTTGCTGAGGGCTACTGCTATACCTCTACGACGTCCAGCACCCGACGTAGGCTGGAGGCATGTTGCTGAAGGCTACTACTATACCTCTACGACGTCCAGCACCCGACGTAGGCTGGAGGCATGTTGCTGAAGGCTACTACTACCTCCACGACGTCCAGCACCGACGTAGGCTGGAGGCATGTTGCTGAAGGCTACTGCTATACCTCTACGTCGTCCAACACCCGACGTAGGCTGGAGGCATGTTGCTGAAGGCTACTGCTATACCTCTACGTCGTCCAACACCCGACGTAGGCTGGAGGCAGACGACGGGTGTGAGAGAGAGAGACCAAGGTGGTCCCAGAGCACTAAGAGAGAAAGACTGGGTCTCGAGGGAGGCGGAGCCCCTATATAGACCAGCGGTGAGTCCGTGTCAACGCAAGGTGGACATCTGGTCAACTAACAAACTAATCGTTTGTGGCTGGTGGCGCCTTCGTGCCGAGACGCCCCACTGCCAGTTGAAGGCGGCTAACTGCTTGTTTGTGAAGTCAAATTACCAGTTAGCGGAGACGTTCGGCTTGCCGCCAAGTCGCACCAGGCCCCGGAGAGGTGGCAAGGTTCACTGCTAACTCATCCAGTATTGAGACATTGAGGGTTAGTAGGAAAGGCAGTTCCACTGTTATGCAGAGGGATTCACGTGACAAGCTATTTTACTGCTAGGTGAACGGAGGGCATTAGGTAAAAGGAAACGTGCCCAGCCGTCTCTGTCCCGTTCGGGGACTTAGTCCAGGATCGAAAATGTTGCTTTAATAGTAAAATTTCGAGTTGCTGTTTGTTATATAAATTGTGTGCTTATAAAATATTTACCCGGACCCAGACTACCAAGAGATATGTATAGATAATAATGAGAGATAAGATAGATATCTATGAGGATAGATATCCTCGGGTAGATTTGATAGATATCCTCGAGTATCCTCGGGTATCCTCGGCTCGGGCAGATATCTGTGAGGATCCTATGATTATACAGGAGACTATATCTATGATGATCCTGTGATCATAAAACTGCTGAAATTTGTAAGGATTCTATGATCATAGAATGAATATAACAGCTTCTCTTCCATATCTACCTGCTGCATGGGTAACAGCTTCTCTTCCATATCTACCTGCTGCATGGGTAACAGCTTCTCTTCATATCTACCTGCTGCATGGGTAACAGCTTCTCTTCCATATCTACCTGCTGCATGGGTAACAGCTTCTCTTCCATATCTACCTGCTGCATGGGTAACAGCTTCTCTTCCATATCTACCTGCTGCATGGGTAACAGCTTCTCTCCATATCTACCTGCTGCATGGGTAACAGCTTCTCTTCCATATCGACCTGCTGCATGGGTAACAGCTTCTCTTCCATATCTACCTGCTGCATGGGTAACAGCTTCTCTTCCATATCGACCTGCTGCATGGGTAACAGCTTCTCTTCCATATCTACCTGCTGCATGGGTAACAGCTTCTCTTCCATATCGACCTGCTGCATGGGTAACAGCTTCTCCTCCTCTATATCTACCTGCTGCATGGGTAACAGCTTCTCTTTCATATCGACCTGCTGCATGGGTAACAGCTTCTCCTCCTCTATATCTACCTGCTGCATGGGTAACAGCTTCTCTTTCATATCGACCTGCTGCATGGGTAACAGCTTCTCCTCCTCTATATCTACCTGCTGCATGGGTAACAGCTTCTCCTCCTCCATATCTACCTGCTGCATGGGTAACAGCTTCTCCTCCTCCATATCTACCTGCTGCATGGGTAACAGCTTCTCCTCTTCCATATCTACCTGCTGCATGGGTATCAGCTTCTCCTCCTCCATATCTACCTGCTGCATGGGTAACAGCTTCTCTTCATATTACCTGCTGCATGGGTAACAGCTTCTCCTCCTCCATATCTACCTGCTGCATGGGTAACAGCTTCTCCTCCTCCATATCTACCTGCTGCATGGGTAACAGCTTCCTCCTCCATATCTACCTGCTGCATGGGTAACAGCTTCTCTTCCATATCTACCTGCTGCATGGGTAACAGCTTCTCCTCCATATCGACCTGCTGCATGAGTATCAGCTTGTGTATGTATCACTCACTGTGTATATCTGCATGTACTTTTCCCTAAATAATCATTATCATTGGTACTCTGGAGGGCAGTATACTTGGTCCACTCTTTCTTAATTACATCAACGATTTTCCAATTGCCACTCAACACCTGAAGACAATTCTATTTTCGATGGCACAGCTTTCATTTGCTCCCATGCTAACCCACTTGTTCTAAACGACACAGTGAATATTGAACTAATAAAAACTAGTCATTTGTAACTAATTTCTAACCAGTAGAACTCCAGGTTGTAAATCTTTTTGACCATGGCGTGGTTGTCTCGAGTGAATGCGAGGGGGAACACCCACCGTACAGGTTCGAATCCTCATCATGTTAGTGGGATTACTCTCTTTGTAATGAAATTATTATTATTGTTGTTAGGACCACGACCTAACTTAACGTCTGGACCACGACCCTAACTTGCCATCTAGCCTTTTCCAGCCGTACCCTCCACAGCAACTGTCTTGGGACGACCATTTTCTCTAAGTGTCCCAAGAAACAAAAACAAAAACTCCCCTCCCCCTTCTTAATACACATCTTGAGTAACTGTAGTCATGTTTTGTAACCCCTTACCGCCTTATCTCTCCCTGTAATCTCCACTACGTGCCTGTCTTGCCTTCTGCTTCAGACTAAATTTAGTAAAGGCGCAGAGGAACATGCAGGAGTTGCAAACACAAGTTTAAAGGTAATAATGGGAAGATAGGGAAAGAGGAGGAGATAAGAGATGAAAGAGAAGGAGCGGGATTGGGGAAGATGGAGGACTTGGGAAAGGTGGGGGTGGGAGGAGAGACCCCTGGAGACCACTAGAGAGAGGGGCGGGGCCCCTCAGGTAAATTTCACTGCACGAGCAAGACGACCCCACATGTACTCAACTATTTGTGCTTGTGGGGAAGTCTACACATAGCATATTCAGACGACGCGTTGCAAAAACGTGGCTGAAATATTAATCGACTTGAGAATGGTCCAGGACGGACCGAAACGTGGTCATAGACCCTTCACCTTCTAGTGTGTGGTCTGGTCAAAATACACATAGCATGGTGTGTATATAGGTGAGACTGTGAAGTCTCGCCTAGGTCTTACCGGACTGTGAAGTTGCGTAAACAGAAGCTACAGTTAAGGATTGACGCTCAGTAAATCCTCCCCGGCCAGGATACGAACCCCAGGACGAAGCGCTCGTGAAACGCCAGGCGAGTGTCTTACCACTACACCACGGAGACTGCTAAATCACTATATGTGTTTAGCCTTTGAATGTCTCCCACTCACTAACGAGGAGGGGGGAGGGAGGAGGGGCATTTACCTGTTTGAGCCTGGGGACCACAGACAGGGGTCCTGGTCTGATCTGGTCTTGGTGGCATTGTTTTGGGAAGTGAAAATGGCTGTTTCCCCTAAACCTTTTTTTGTATATAATGTATAACAAAGTATTATATAGGATCAGTTTATTGTCTTTATATAGTAAGTATTTCTAATATATCCCAAACAAGTATCTTCAATTTGCTTATTGTACGTATAACACTTATGTCTGTGTTACGAACCTGACTACATCCTCGGAACATGGAGCAGCGACGTCACCGCCATCTGTGAGTCTGCTCCCTAAAACCCCACAAAATGGACGACGCCATCTGGTGTTGGCAGTATGATACCTGCAAGAGGCTCTAGATTCCTCCTTTGGTCAGCCCGAAGAGTCGCTGTAGCTGACCTCTTGTGAGGTGGCGCCTCACCAGAGGTCAGCTACAGCACCATCTATTGTGATATGAGGTGTATGTCAATATCAGAGTCCGTAAGTGGTATTTCCTAGTTTCACAATGTACCGGCCAGTTTACTGATGACGTGTCTGTGTCCACAAGCGACGCAGGGCTGCGGTGGTACAAAGACAGTTTACCCAGGGCAGCCTATTATCTCTCTACTCTATTCTGCTTTACGTGAGCAGTGAGCCGCCGCCGAAGAGGAACCGAGTAGTATCTGCTGTCTGCCTGTGAAGTGGCAGTGACAGAATTCGGCGTGTCCCAGGACTGGATAGAGGCAGAGACGACCGACAGCGAGGTGCTACGGAGGAGAGGAACTAGCTAGTTGCAAGACGCTCCTGCCAGAGGTTCGCTACCCTTGTATTTGTTCGTGTAGAGGCCCAGCAGCGTGAGGCTGATGTTCTCTGCCAGCACCAGGCTGGAGAGTGATTTGTGGGCGTGCACAAGGAGCACCTAGTGAGACTGTAGACAGGTTGGCCCATGGCCAGGGTAGACTCGTGGGTGTTTCCCAGTACTGGTTGAGGACGGTACTGTGTGTTGAGGAAACACGGAAGTTGACACGGCTGCATTGCATGAGCATCGCGGAGCACTTAGTGTCCTATGAGAGCGACACCTGTGTATATATCTATACACAGGTGTATAGATATATACACGACTCTGACATATCAGTGTAGTAATACTTCGTTTTGATTCTATTTAAGGTGATGGAAAAGTGATATATCAATATATTGATAAAGGATGAAGTGTCGTATTCCTTTCAACTCCCCCCCTTGTGTTTTACTAGCATTACCAAGCTCACTCCTCGAAAGCCACTACCGACTTGGGGTCGGATACAAGTATTTTGGTTCCTCCAGCAAAGAACCCGGTTGTGACCCATAGTTGCCGTAACAGTCTGCTCTCCAATCATTAAAAAAAAGGTTAAGGAAAAGTCATTTTTACTTCCCAAAACAGTGCCGACAGGACCGGATCATATACATTAACCTGACGGCTGAGTGGACAGCGCTCGGGGTTCGTAGTCCTAAGGGTCCGGGCTCAATCCCCCGGCGGAAGGCGGAAACAAATGAGCAGGGTTTCTTTCACCCTGATTCCCCTGTTCACCTAGCAGTAAATAGGTACTTGGGAGTTAGACAGCTGCTCCGAGCTGCTTTGCCCCGGGGGACGAAGAGTCCTTGTGGCGAAGTGGAAACACACTCGCCTGGCGTTTCGCGAGCTCTTTGGCCTGGTTCGTATCCTGGCCGGGGAGGATTTACTGGGCGTCAATCCTTAACTGTTGCCTCTGTTCACCCAGCTGTGAATGGGTACCTGGTTGTTAAACGATTTACGAGTCGTATTCCGGGGAAAATTAGGATTAAGGATTGCCCGAAACGTTATTCGTGTAGTGGCTGCACAAGAATGTAACAACTCTATATATATAAATAAATATATATAAATCAAATGAATAATAATAATAAATATAAGATTGTTACACCGACCATAAAACAAAGCCTATTAAAGAATTACTATANAAGTTCCAAGTAGCACGGGCTACGGTGAGCCTTAATCCTACTTACAAGGATTTAAGTAGTGCATGTGTACACTGGGACTCTGCAATCCACTGCCAATACCTGTTTTTTTCCCTGGGATCAAATTCCATTTCAAAATATGTATAACGGAGAAAAAATTCCAATCCTGTTTCAAGATGATATAAATAGTAGTAGCAGACGTCCATCAATCTCAGGAGACTATGGAGTTGGCTCTAGTTATCGGTCTGAAGTAGGCCTCTCCAGGGCGCTAAGCCTGGGTTGATACGGGGGAGAGCTGTTACCCATGCAGCTGGTACCCCCGCCCCCTTACCTTAAACATAAGATGCATTATAATCCACACAACCTTAAACTACCATAACAGTCAACGCCAACGCCAATTCACATGTGTATCGTGCCCACTGGGTATAATATATACCCCCTCAGACCTTCAGACTCCCACAGCACCGCTCCTGTGCCAGGTAAGTCCATTACGGGCTCACCATAGCCCGTGCTACTTGCCCCGCTCCTGTGCCAGGTAAGTTACGGGCTCACCATAGCCCGTGCTACTTGGAACTTGTTCCGAGTAGCTGAATCTATAACAACAACAACCTTCAGACTCCCCTTTTAGAATAATACATCACCTGCCACTAACCAGAGAGTCATAGGGAATAGAAAGAGAGCTACAAACAGCTTACACTTCAAAGCTCGTCACAAAAACGTGGTTGAAAAAATATCAACGCACACACAGCATCAATTGGCGTCGTTTTGGAGTTGAGGGCGGATCGAACTGTCGTCATTTGTAACCCAGTGGGCATGTGAGGCACAAAATGTAAATGTAACGTTAGTTTAAAATGTTGAAACAACATTATTAGCATGAACAAATTCACAAGGGCCGTGACTAGGGTTCGAACCTACGTCCGAGAGGATCCCAGACGCTGCCTAATCGACTGAGCTACGACATGGTAAAAAGAACATAATCAGCGTTGAAAACAATGTTATTAATGCAGATTTGACTAACACCATTTACCCAGATTTGCCCTGAAAGGGGAGGAAGGGAGGGAGGGATATTTCCTTCCCTATGTGGGGGGGGGGGCGGGGGAATATTTGTTGATCTTACTTTTGTTGTTATGGAATAAATAGGGCCAAGAAATGGGGGAAATAGAGGGGAGGTGAGGTGAGGGAGGTGAGGTGAGGTGAGGGAGGTGAGGGGAGGTGAGGGGAGGTGAGGGGAGGTGAGGGAGGTGAGGTGAAGGGAGGGGAGGTGAGGGGAGGTGAGGTGAAGGGAGGGGAGGTGAGGGGAAGGGAGGTGAGGGGAGGTGAGGGAGAGGGGAGGGATTGTAGTGTAAATAATCATATTTTTAGCAACAGTCCACATTTCGCACATTTCATGCACAGTCGCTAATGGTACGAACATTTATTTCATGTTTCAGGCCATTTTGGAGCTGATGAATACATTCATGAGGGGTCAGCAGCTATATATATATTATATATATATAATATATATATATATATATATATATATATATATATATATATCGGAAAAAAGGTTGTAATATAAACTTTTGGCGTCATATTTATGTCTCAACAAAAAAAAACCACAATTATCATCCTTACAAAACCTGCCTCGGATTATACGAGGCAATTCTGGTCACCATAATTCTAGTGATGGCTATTAACGCCCTCGAAGCCATTCACAGATGACATATAGATTCCCAGGAATGAACAATATGTCTTGAAGCCAGATTAGTGACCACTCAAGTTCGACTCCTTGCAAGGGGGTATCAGGAGCACCGGAGAGTTGATGGAGGAATCACAAGGAGCGAGAGAGAGAGGAACCAAGACGCAACGTGAAGATTGCAACTCAATCAATTGCAACTTTGGGTTTCGTAGGGAAGATGCAAGTATGGTTGCAAAGTTGAAACTTAAAGGAAAAGGAGAGTCCTCTTTGTCTTTCAACTTGGAGAGACTCTGTCCTTGACCACTAATCTCAGCTTCCATCTGGATCTTGTATGTAGTGATCATATTCCCCCATATTCCCCCCTCTGTTATTTTCTACCATCTAGGTTTGGGTGACTGAGTTTCCTTAACCAATCTTTTTAGTCCCCTCAGTTGATTTGTCAGAGACGAATGGAACAGCTGGCAAAGGAAATATTATTCAGGCAAACAGTTTGATAGGATTAAATTTTTTTTTAGACATATCGAAAGCAAATATTTTTTAATTTAATCCCCTTCAACAAAAAAAAATTGAATCCCAAGAATCTATTGCCTATTCTATCTATTAATCTATTGAATATATTGAATCTATTGAATCTATTATAAATGGCCTATTGACTCTTATAATTCCATAGACGTTCTGCAGTATTTCCATTTTATGGTCAACTCCTCCAGCTTATAATTGGCTTTAATTAGTTTAGTTAGTAATTGTTAGTGGCTTTACAAAACTGTAAAAATGCAACAAAAATTTGTATTCTCACAAACCCATTGCACCTTCTTGTAAATAAATAAACAATTACAATAAATCACCTATTAAAACCAGGAGGAAATAGAGAATAAGGAGAACGCAATAAAGGAGGAACTGGAGGAGAAAGGAATACGAGCAGGACACAGGAAGCAGCAAAATAGAACTAAGAAAAGATAGTAAAAACAAGAGAGGGAGGTTAAAGGGCATAGACGATAGAGATATGAGAGGGGGATTGAGAGAGGGGGGGGGATTGAGAGAGGGGGATTGAGAGAGAGGATTGAGAGGGACAGATCAGGTGACGGCAGGGTCCTGACAGCCTCTCTGACAGCTGTGATGAATGCTCAGTCAAGTGGACCTCATGTCCTGCAACACACGTTTCCTGGGACGATTGTTGAGGTCTCTGTTGCAATTGTTGATAGCCCATAACCCCCCCCCTACCCCCTCCCCACCTCTGTGGCTAGGGAACGTTCCTGTCTCTTGTCGGTGCTAAGGTGACGATTAGCATCTGCTAGCAGCAGCTGTAGCGTTGCAGCTGTCTCTGGTGCAACGGCAGCCTCTGGCATCCGCTGGCCTCTGGCGTTGCATCTGTGTCACATAGTAGCTTCTAGTTGCACCTGTTTTAGCTATCGACTAGTTGCTCCTGCAGTTAGTTGCTTCCTAGACTAGTTGCTCCTGCAGTTAGTTGCTTCCTAGACTAGTTGCTTCCTAGACTAGTTGCTTCCTAGACTAGTTGCTTCCTAGACTAGTTGCTTCCTAGACTAGTTGTTCCTGCAGTTAGTTGTTTCCTAGACTAGTTGCTCCTGTAGTTAGTTGCTTCCTAGACTAGTTGTTCCTGCAGTTAGTTGCTTCCTAGACTAGTTGCTCTTGCAGTTAGTTGCTTCCTAGACTAGTTGTTCCTGCAGTTAGTTGTTTCCTAGACTAGTTGCTCCTGTAGTTAGTTGCTTCCTAGACTAGTTGCTTCCTAGACTAGTTGCTCCTGTAGTTAGTTGCTTCCTAGACTAGTTGCTTCCTAGACTAGTTGCTTCCTAGACTAGTTGCTTCCTAGACTAGTTGCTTCCTAGACTAGTTGCTTCCTAGACTAGTTGCTTCCTAGACTAGTTGTTCCTGCAGTTAGTTGCTTCCTAGACTAGTTGCTTCCTAGACTAGTTGCTTCCTAGACTAGTTGCTTCCTAGACTAGTTGCTCCTGCAGTTAGTTGCTTCCTAGACTAGTTGCTTCCTAGACTAGTTGCTTCCTAGACTAGTTGCTTCCTAGACTAGTTGCTTCCTAGACTAGTTGCTCCTGCAGTTAGTTGCTTCCTAGACTAGTTGCTTCCTAGACTAGTTGCTCCTGCAGTTAGTTGCTTCCTAGACTAGTTGCTTCCTAGACTAGTTGCTTCCTAGACTAGTTGCTTCCTAGACTAGTTGCTCTTGCAGCTAGTTGCTTCCTAGACTAGTTGCTTCCTAGACTAGTTGCTTCCTAGACTAGTTGCTTCCTAGACTAGTTGCTTCCTAGACTAGTTGCTTCCTAGACTAGTTGCTTCCTAGACTAGTTGCTTCCTAGACTAGTTGCTTCCTAGACTAGTTGCTCCTGTAGTTAGTTGCTTCCTAGACTAGTTGCTTCCTAGACTAGTTGCTTCCTAGACTAGTTGCTTCCTAGACTAGTTGCTTCCTAGACTAGTTGCTTCCTAGACTAGTTGCTCCTGCAACTAGTTGTTCCTGCAGTTAGTTGCTTCCTAGACTAGTTGCTCCTGCAACTAGTTGCTTCCTAGACAAGTTGGTTTCTAGACTAGTTGCTTCCTCAACTAGTTGCTCCTAGACGTCTTAAGACCCCTGGACAGATAATGAGACGTAGAAACTCAGTCTTTCCCTAGTGTCCGAAGACATTTTGTCCCGTGGGGGCTCCTGGACTAAATATATATGTGTGTAAACGAGTTACTGATGAGATTGGAAAGGAAAGTTGCCAGGAAAGCCAAATTGCCCCAAAGCAGATAGTTTCCTAGTTCAGCGCCTCAATGCTGCGATCCAGAGAGGAAACGCCTGCTGCATCGCAGTGAAGCTCTCTGAGCATCTGGAAGAAGGTTTTTCAACAGTGGTATGTGGCGTATGCCTTTCCATTGGAGACTTTTAGCGCCGTGGAGAGGGGGGACCTGCTGCCTGGGTAACAGCTTCTCCCCCCGAATCAACCTACCCTGGCTTTGCGCCCTGGTGGGGCCTACTCCAGACCGACAACCAGAGCGCAACTCCATAGTCTCCTGAGACTGATGGATGCCTACTGCTACTATGTCATTTATGTGTCTTGTAAATCAGTTTTGCCACTTCAGTAAATCAAACACACATCTATAATTATAAATTATTTACATTGCAATTCACAATACCGTGTCAAATATTTCATTCCCATATATATATATAATATATAATATATATATATATATTATATATATATATATATATATATATATATATATATATTATCCATATAAACTTTCACACTTTTAAATATTCACCTTCAAATTTGCCTCTTGCTTGTGATGGCGTTTAAGCATATGTTTTGTAATGGTTTATTTCATCGATCTAATTCCTGTATTCGACCGCTTGTTTCACTGTTTTCTTCAATTACTGTATTTTAACTTGAAATATGATGTATTTTTTTAATAGGATGTATTTTCATTGGTTAAAAGTCACATGTTAAATTATTGTTTACGAGGATAAAGTTTTAGGATGTATCCTGGATTTTAGTTGTATTTTTGTGTGTTCCATGAAGCCGTTGTTTACTTAATGTATCATGAAATAAATTTTAATTAAATTTTCTGTGAAAAAAATTAATAAAAAGGCTAAAGCCACTGAATAAAAGTTTCCAGGGGGTCGAACCATCGGCATGAACCATTTAAGAACCGGAGTCACGCCTTTCCAACTCAGAGGGAGGGAACGGAGCCGCGAACCACGACCGCGAAATGGCCCCGCGCGAAGAAGAGCGATAGAGAGCGCGAGCGAGCGAGCGAGACGGCCGGCTGCCTGCCAGCGACTGAGGATTGCAGAGTGCAGAGCTTCGCAGAGTGCAACAGGTTGCTCTAACCGGCTTACTCACGCACGCACGCGCACAGCACACACACGCAACACCGCCCCACGCACCGGCACACCAACGCCGCACAAAGGGCCCTGGGCCCAGCGATTGCCTA
>WNGS01028583.1:6967148-6978776 GCA_020271785.1 Procambarus virginalis | reverse complement strand
GGTACAACCCATAACGAACCTTCCTTGGCATATTATCCCACGCCAGGTGGGAAAAGTGGGAGTCTGTGGACACTCCTAACACCTCGCAGTCCAGTGTTCTGAATGCTGCAACATGCTCACTGAAGGCAATCAGCTCGGTTGGGCAGACAAAAGTGCTTTTAAAGAAAAAGAAAAAACAAAAAGTTTCCTCAGTCATCAAAAATACATTAAATACTTCTTTATTAATACAAATGATAGTTTAGCAAGTTTATTCAGGCCTATCATACTTAGTTGCTTCTCTAGGAAAGATCTTGCTGGTCTCAGATATGTCACACATAGCAAATCAACATTCCATACTGGTGCAGCAGCAATCTTTCCAAATGTCCATGACAGATCATATACTTAGGCAAGGATAAGACAGGAGAACTTAATCCAGTACAATTTCTTTTTACTCCTACCGTCAATGCTCAATCACTTGGGCTGGACGGTAGAGCTATTGTCTAGCTTCATGCAGTTCGGTGTTCAATCCCTGACCGTCCCAAGTGGCTGGGCACCATTCCTTCCTCCTGTCCCATCCCAAATCCTTATTCTGAGCCCTTCCCAATGCTATAAAGTCATAATGGCTTGGCACTTCTGAAAGTATACATTGAAGGGAAGGGAACCATCTTGAGACAACTGGCAAGTAATAACTTGGAGATGTGAAGTTCATAGACTCGAAGGCCATCAGTTTATCCCATACTGTTTAGGCAGGTGGAGACAAAAACCACCTCATTTAAGAAAAGTGAATATCATTGGGAACTTATTTCCCTCTGCAACATTTGCTATTACTGCATGCATCTAACATGTGCACACAATCACTTGCATGTCTCTGGACTTAATCACTCAAATTCTCATGAGCATCAGCCATGATACTTGCCTTTCAAGTTTACTATACTAGTAACATTTATGGCTCCCTGGAAGCAAAGTTCTGTGGGCATTTGGACTGAAACACATTCAAGGATTATTTGAATACTGGCTGCACTTGCTTCCCTCCCCCTCCCAATCTTGTTTTGGGTTACACAGGTATAGGTCAGGGAATGGTGTGAACACTTTCGTAAAACTTTGGTTTCTTCTTCTTCGCATGTTAGTCCAGGGGTGGAAGTCCCTGCAACCTAGTATTGACTATGGCCAAAATTGTACTACGATGTATTTGAAAGCCATGACAAACATAACACAGGAATCAGCAAAACTGAATAGTGAAGATTTGAGATGGTGTTTTTTTTCCCACTCGAAAAGCCTTTCCTTTCACCACTGGAATTTCCTGTCGAGACAGGACTGTTGACAAAGCGACATCTCTTCCTCCCTAGGGAACTGTGGGGAGAAAGGGGAGCTTAGAAATAAAAGCTAAGTCTTGTAGCAGTCTCAAGTCTTTTAGAAAGGTGCTAGTAAACGACTAGCACCTTTCTGAGCAGGCTACTTTTATTATTTCCGTTTCTTTCCCGAGGTTTAAGTTTTGAAGCTGTTCAAGTCAGGTTGAATGCAAGGCCACCTGGTAGTCCTGGCTAACCAGTCTCCAATTCCAAACATTCGGGAGAACTTTTAATTTATATATGCAAGCTTTCCAGAGATTAGGCCAGGCTTGAATTCAGTACAGTATTTGTCACCATCTCCCTTGTACGAACAGAAGGTGCAAAGGACATAAAGAGGCATGTACCTGCTGTCCATCCACTCTGTGCATGATGCTCTCCAGGGGCCCATTTGAGACCTTGCCTAAGGAAGCCGAGTACTCTACTCTGATGGGAGGTCCCCCCCCTCCATTCCATGTACCGTACACACAAGAATTCATGGTTTATTTTTTGTATTAAATCATCAAGAGGTTGTAATGCTTCATGATATGGTCAAGGCAGAAAATCTTGTGTAACATCTATTTCCCCATAACTAACACCACAATATTAGTGATGTAGTCAGGTAGTGGATATTTTTCTGGCAATGCTCATTCAATTTTACTTTAAATAATTTTTTTTTTTTTACAAATTTTAGATTTCTGTGTAACTGTAGTATTTGGTACAATACTGCACCCAACTCATTCCATGCAAAGATTTATAAACTGCTCTCTACTTAACATTGTCTACTATAATAGGCACAGTCTAGATAAACCTGTCAAGTTCTGTTTAAGTTCTCTACTATGGTACAGAAGCATCACTGTCACTGGAACAGACTGAACAATTTCTGACCTTAAGTTCTGACACTGAATTGTTCATAATTGTGCTATTGACACCAATGTTTACCAACATTTCTTATTCCTATTTCACATAATTCCCATAATTTGTGAGCATAAGAAATTTATGCTTAAACTTTTATGAATTTTCATGTATAAATTATGAGACTTTTCTTGCACTGTATTATGTTTTAAAGAGTCCATCCAAAGTAATAAATAACAGGGCCAAGTTTACAAGAGCTTTACATAATACAGTTTACATAATAAAAAAAGCTTGTGTGATTTAACCGAGTTGACTTTTCTCCCCCACAGGATGAAATCTGGCAATAACAGGACAAATTTAATTCCTACAAATATACTCCCCCCCCCCACCTCCATCACCTCCCATTTGTCCCTAAAATATAGTTTATGTTGAACCATAAAGTTGGTCTATGCCCAAATCCACAAAAAGCTATATTTAATTGTTTCTCAATATACATAGCTCCAACACTTGAAGATTTGCAATTTATTAAATTAGAGTGTAAAGTTTAATGTAAATTTCTCGATTACTAAAGCAGGACCATGTTGCTAGGCTAGCAAGATGCTATTGTAAATGTTAGAGTTTATAATTTCCAACCCCAGATGCATAAACAGCAATTCCAACAAAATCAGAATGAACACATTCTTTGACTATTACAGGCATTTCTGCAACTATTCCTCAGCCCTTAAATGGTTCAACTAATCAAGTTCTACATCGTGGTGTGCCACAATGCCACGATATAGTTCATACATGTGTAAAAAAATAGCATTTGACAAAGTATTTGAGGCAACTGCAGATAGTGCTCGAGGCTATTTAAAGTGTCAAAATGGCACACACACACAATAAGAGTTACTCACAAGTCAAGAGGATAGAAGAAGAGTACAAGGTATTTGCCTCTGTAGTCCTCGAGGGTAATCTCCTTGAACTGTCCCCCTACTACTGCTTGACCCTTGAAGCTGGGTGCTGGCTTGGTGACGGCAACGGCTAAGCATCGTGAGGTAGTAGATAAGTGACGGTGCACTCTCACACTGGATAGTGTGCTGCGTGCAGCCTACGGATAAAATGCCACAATTAGTTACAATAACACTGCAGTTTATCTAGCCCTCATGCATTTTTAAAATAGCTAGTCCAAGTACTGTACAAATCAGTTAGTTCTAGAAAATTGTTACAAGCCCTGTGGTCTCATGGTTAGCTCACTCAAATGTTTCAAACAAGATGACCCAGGTTGAAGCTCACAGCAGGGGTGTCATGACTGAACACTTCCTTCACAATTTGCCCCCCTTCTGCAGACCTGGATGTAAAGTGAGTGCAGCATGTTCGAGAAACCAAATAAGGCAAGGATTTAAAATAAGATGTGGGAGGGGAGAGGTCCTGCAAATCTCATTAATCATCTAAACAGTCTAAAGTGCTCATAATATAAATGAAGGCCAAGGCTAGGATAGCAATGTACTGCCCTGTTTTGTAATTATTTTGCAAAATCTATTTTTCTTCATATGCTACCTTTTCCTTTTAGTTTACCAAACACTAGAGGGCGTACAAGTTAGGCATGTTCACTGTACAATCAACCATGTAGTTAAGCCCTACAACCAATCATAATGTGCAAGAATGATACATTCCCTCATTCAAAGCACAGTCGAGTTTGTTGCAGACTTTAAATCAAGAATCCCAAGTTTGAATCCTGGCACGTTTCCTATTTCCTAATGGCACTGTACATCTAATGGCAAGTAATGTAGGTACATGGAAATTAATCAACTTTTTAGGTTACATCCTGGGAATGTTCTAGAGCTTGGGGATGGGGAATCTTGATACAAGCCTTCTTGAGGTTATCTTGAGATAATTTCGGGGCTTTTTTAGTGTCCCCGCGGCCCGGTCCTCAACCAGGCCTCCACCCCCAGGAAGCAGCCCGTGACAGCTGACTAACACCCAGGTACCTATTTTACTGCTAGGTAACAGGGGCATAGGGTGAAAGAAACTTTGCCCATTGTTTCTCTCCGGCGCCTGGGATCGAACCCAGGACCACAGGATCACAAGTCCAGTGTGCTGTCCGCTTGGCCGACTGGCTTATATGTATATGTGTAATTTATATGTAATAAATGAACTCAGCCGACCGCCTTATATGTATACTGGATATACACAGGCTGCCTGCCTGAATTATTTAAAAAATTCTTTGTGCCAGTGTTAAAAGTGCTTAATGTGGATACAGTGCTGCACTATTTTAATATAGGTCCATAGAGTGCTGTACAATCTAGATACAAGATATCGTAACTTATTAACTTTGCCTGTAAACCGCTACTGAACCTGCAAAATGCAAGTTGCCCAATTCTGTAAATGTTCATAGGTTTGTTTAATTTTGGTAGGCTATTAGAGTTCTGCAAGCTATCCCCACAAACTAAAACATTTGAAATGAACTTTAAGCCGTAGTCAGCACAGTGGCTCAATTTAACGATCCAGGAAGTTAGCCAACTTGTCGGTTGCTTTCTGCGAGTAGTCGATAGTTGGCCAAAGTACAGTACACACATTGAAGCTGCTTCGTCACGCACCGTGAGCAAGAATGAATGGCTTTGCTAACCTGTAGTACCTGTGTGGTTTTGAGCCAAGTGTTCATTTAATCTTGCTGGTGGCAAATACATGGTTTTTAACTTTTACAGCCAACTGCTCTCACTACTGAAGTAACCGAAGTAACCACCACAAGTTCTAGGGATTAAGATTAGGGGGGGGGGGTGGAACCTATTATCTTGTACACAAGTTTTTATGGAACTTTCAGGATCTTCTACCCAGAGAAGTGACAAGTGTTATTTAAGAAAGTACCAAGATTATCACCAGAGATAGGATATACTGTACCCGATTTACACAAGGGCCACTAACACTACAAGCCTCGACTAGGACAGGAAGCTGGCGGCTTGTCAAAAGGTCCCCCCCCAATTTGCCTTGGATATACTGTATATTTATTATATATACATACGTACACAATGTATTTAGAGGATATAGAGGTATATACAGTATATATGAAATATATGGATATGGAGGGTACCACCTTTGGTTGTGTTTGTAGGGACCCTCACCCTTGAAGAGGAGGATATGAGGCACCTGGGGGAACCTTGTGTGGCTCTCACACACAGTCTCCAGCTATACATATATATACACACACACACACGAAGGTAAAATGGGTTGCAAGAGCATATATGATGGCGAGTATATTCTTGCAAAGCCACTAACACTCATAGCGCGAATATACTCTCCCAATGAATATAACTCACGATAACTAAACAAAACATTTAAACCATAAAATGCAATTTAAGTGAATGACTACGCACATTCCGCCAGATAATGATAATTACAAGTTATATAACACTTCTCACGACGTAGCACCGGTAACAACGCAATCTTCGCCCCCACTCCTGCACGAGCTACTAATAAATAAATAAATAAATCTGTTTATTCAGGTAAGGTACATACATACAAGTGATGTTACATTAATGGATCGATTTATAGACAAGAGCTAGTACATACAATGCCTAAAGCCACTATTACGCAATGCGTTTCGGGGGCAGTTACTACTACTGCCCGTACTAACTACTCTCAGTTAACTAAACGACTCTTGTCACTAACTATCACCTGGAGGCTCCACACGGTAACTAGCACAGGAGAGAGAGAGAGAGAGAAAGGCTCTCTAACACCTACATTTAGCGCAAAATTCCTGAGTATGCCGGCCATGCTGAGATCAGGTGTTGTTGTTGTTGCGGGTAGGGAAGGTCAGCTGACAAGGCCCGCTTGCCCAGCTGATCACAAGAAACATATGAACAGCGCTTAAAAAAAATCATCCACAATATTTATTTATTTATTTATTTATATACAAGGAGGTACATTGGTTTTATGAGAGTACATAGCATTGATGTTTTTACATTCTTGTAAAGCCACTAGCACGCATAGCGTTTGGGGCAGTAATAGCACTTGGAACCTTAATTTTTATAATGATAGTAATAATAATAGTCAAAATAATTGTAATTATGAAATAATTATGTTTAATTTATATAAAAAAAGAGATCACCTCGATTTGTCGGGGACAGGGAGCCTGTGTATGTAATTAATTGACATCAATTTGTGACATTAGCTCTCCACATGTCAGCTGCTTAATTTAGAAACTGTACTTGTGGTCGGTCTCGAGCCCACTGTTGATGTGACGATGTGCAATGATTTTGTAACTAGCTCATCAAGACTGTAACTTGCTTAGCTAAGCGAATTGTGGGGTTCAGTCCCTGAGCCCATTCTGTGCCTCTGTAACCCTTTCTACTACCGCCCACAAGATGGGTATGGGGTGCATAATAAACTAACTGTTCAAGTACGTTTATTGAGACAATAAAATGCATTTTATACTAAATACATCAAAGGGATAGAGTGGCTTAGCTATTTCTACCCCTCCTCTACTTCAAGTCTCTCAAGGGGCGTACAAATCCAGTGAGTGCACTCCACAAATCACAGTACAAGAATCACATTTTCCATTTCAGGTTAATATAGAAAACACAGCATATAAATGTTACACTCTTGGGGCAAAGTGCCTGTAGCTCCCAAGTATTCGGTCTATCATACCATTGTAATCTATCATACCACAACTAAATGTGTCCGAGGAAAGGTAGCCAATGTATATTCTTTTACCTGAATATTACCTGAGGGTTCACAGTTACAGCCTCGCTCCTGTGCCAGGTAAGTTCACTGCGGAGCTCACCATAGCCCGTGCTACTTGGAACTTTTTGTTCACAGTAGCTAACTATAAAACAATAACAAACATACCTAAGGAGCCACTAACACTGGTGGCCTCGAAGAGGACAAGAAACCGGCAGCTTGTCAAAGTCCCCATCAGTCCTAATGAATTTTTTCCAGCTGGATTTTAAGATTCAACAGTTTTTTTTTGGCATTTACAGCTTTGGCGGGTAGGCGGTTCCATGGGTAATATTCATCCTGTGGGATGAAAAAACATCTGTTTTCTGTCCAACATTTTGGTTAGTTGAGCTTGAAACCGTTGTTCCTTGTTTGTGTTATATCTGACCTTTTGAAGAAGTTGTCTGGATAAACATTCTCCGAATTGTTCAGTATTCGATGAGATCAGCCCTGTCATGCCTGGTTTGCAGTGTTGTTATCCCTGTGGCCCTCAACCATTCCCGATACGTGGGTTGACAGCTCTGGAATGATTTTGTTGCCCGTGTTGCACCTTCTCCAGAGCAGCTATATCCTTCTGAAGATGCGGTCTCCATGCTTGGATACAGTAATCCAAATGTATCAGCACCAAAGATTTATACAATTGAATCACTACCTTCTTTTCCTTGAAGTCAAAGGTACTCTTGATTATTCCAAGTGTCTGGTTAGTTTATTTGACTGCTGCCCCTACCTGCTGTGCAACTTTCACTCAGTGGTGGATTTTGACTCCAAGGTCCTTTTCTTCCTCAATATGCAGTAACGTAATGTTGTCCATTTGGTAATTGTGTGGGCTGTTATGCCCCACATGCAGAGGTCTTGAGTTGTACCCGAGACAGTTGAATCACTACATTTTTTCCTTAAAGTCGCAGGCCGAGTATCCATACTCAGGATAGCAAACACAGTTTGTCTTGTTTATCATTGGTAAGGTTGAGGTACCAAGGCAGCACAATAAACATTTAAGACCTTACTTGATGAAATGATTACTTCAAGGCTCAATAACAGGTCTGATTACAAACATTTCAGCCTGTTAATTAATGGATAGGATATTTAGGTTTAAATTTTGTAATAAAATCTATTCAAATATATTGTCAAAACTTTACTTGTTAGCATCGAATGATAAAAAACACACTTTAAACTATTATAATTACAGCAGAAACAATTCAGCCAAAACCACCATATACAGTACAGTATTTGCTTTTAATTACAATGTAACAAATAAAAATGTAGAGATTAACAATGTTCAAATAATCCAAGTAAATTATATATGTAATCCCAAAATGTAAAGTTTATGCAGTTGAAGAGTTATCCTATATCATGCTTCACTGATACAAGTATATGTAATATGAACAATCTAATATGAGTTTGTATTATTCTTCTCTTGCCCTTATTGCTTTCTTTGCTGCTTGATGAATTTTTGGATCCAACTTGTAGATTTTATGTTGCCCTTTAATTGGAAATTTGATGATCATTTCTTGTGGATTTTCACACACAAAGACATAGGGACTATCACTTTCCCCATCAGGGTAAACACTGCGGTATTCCTCCTGTGGTAGGATATCTGTCACATCTACACAGCCTAAGAGACAGCCAGTTGGGTAATGATGTGGGAATGGCAGGTTCTCATCCTGTAATAGAACACTGTACTGATGTTCTAATTCTTTTATTTCTTCTGGGGTCGGTACCTTTGAAGCAGCTGCAATCCAGAGCCTTCCTCGATGTGGGGAATACCACATTCTTCCTTCATGCTTTTTTATGCCAGCCACCAAAAGTGATGCCCAAGGCTGATGCATGCTCAGACACACACCTTCATCTGTCATTTCCTGTTGCTCACGGTCCTGTAAACGAAAATTGCCACCAATCTTCCAAAAATTACTGTTGCTCTGTGCTTTACCAGCTTTAGTATGAGTATCTACATACTGGGGTCGATTTACCTCAACTAGTGGACTTGACTCTTCGCGATCTGGAGCTGAAAATATATCAGTGGTTTTACCTTCAAGAAGTCCTCTAACCAAAGGATCATCCGGATCATAAAGACCATCTATCGCATCATCAGCTATAACCTTCCGACCAAAGAGATCTATGGTAAATGTCTGATGGCTTCTGTCATATTTTATGCTTCTAAGTTCCTCTTCCCGTTTCTGAAGTTTCACCTTGTCTTCCTGACTCAACCACCGAGAACTGACATTGAAATAGTCACTCTCATCGTCAAAAACTTTGGTTCTCTTTTCGCTTGTGCGGTCATACTCTAGGAGTTTATTTTTGTGTTCAACAGCCTTCTTTAAAGTATCAGATGATTGTCCAATTTCAGTAGGGGCTTCATTGACAATGGCATTTTTCTCACTAAGAAGCCGCTTTTGAAGTGCCTCTGATTTACGTGAGTTTCGGCTTAGAACTTCTTTTTCTTCTTTTGACGTTACCAAGTTTCCACAAAACTGACAAGGTCCCGAACCTTCCTGTTCACATACAATTCGACCACACTTAAGGCAATTGTTTATCAGTTTGTGCTTACTTGCTTGGCAATCACACTTGTGTCTTCCACTTAGAAAAACTACATCCCTGTTCTGTCCTTCATCTGAGTACAGGCTAACAAACTTTGTCTTTTTCTTCCCTAAAGATGTTAAACTAGAAACACTAGAACTAGCACTAGAGGGCACTTCTTTCTGGCCTTTGCCACTGGTTGCTCCATTTTCTTTTGGACCTTTTTGTTTTTTCTTGCTATCATTAATTTTGAACCCCATATTCTCTTCCAAATCTGGTTTTCGATAAAATCTGGAATCAACATTTGACTTAGCCTCTTCTTGTTTCATCATGAATTCTTCAATAAATTTCTGGTGAGATGCTTGATTCACATCCAGCATTGATATTAAATAGGATTCCACCTCTGATGGGTTGTCAATGGGCTGCAGGTATCGGACAATATCCCCAGGGTCGGGAATACCGAGCTTCTCAAGCGCTCCAATGGCCCATTTTTCTAAGGAGGCCATAATTCACCAGTCAGTTTTGTATCTGAAATATAGAGCATGTGATAATGTTTGCATGCATTTGAAAACTAGCAAATTTTTCATGAAGAGCAAACTAATCTGGCATTTCTCATTAAGTAAACTCTTTCCTACCTATAACTTATTAATTAAAATTAAATAGTAAGACATCAAAACAGCTAAAGTATAAAACTAGAAGACTAAGTTTAAATACACTGCAATATTTTGTTTCTTTCATAAAAGGTTACGAGCATTGTCAATAAACACACATAAAGTTTCGATAAACTGTAAATTGGAATATTTTAGGGGGAAATATATCAGTATTTTGTATTAGCCTAACTTTGTTTTTGCAGTTACTAGTACTGCATTAATTCCACTGCTTTATGTCCTATTCTTTGATTTGGCTATTTCAAGTAAATGTTAATTAATTAATCTTGAAGGATTATAATCAGTCAAAAAATAAAGTTTTAAGTGAATAAATAAACCACCTTTCTATGCAACTGTTCCCAAAGGTGAACAGCTCCATCATATGACCAGGATTATGTAGAGTCAAACAGGACAACATTCTGGTACTGGTGAAACAAAAAGTTTCAAACATCCATGTAGGAACTTTAAAGGTGCTAGAGTGTCATTGAAGAAAACTTCAGTCCAGCCTAGAATGGCCACATGATAATTCATTTTGTTGGGAGAGGAAGCCTGTGCATATATATATTTTAGGCTTGTATCAATCCCCCCACTCCCATGGTCAACCTACTGACCCTCCTCAGAATGCAATCCCATAACAGTTGCCTAACTCTCAGGTACCTATTTACTGGTAGAAGAACAGAGTAATTAAGTCAAAGGAAACATATCCAACCACCCAACCGTTTCTACCTTGGCCAGGAATCGAACCTGGGATCTCTGATTGTAAGTAGAGAATGAAATCAACTGTACTACGAGATCTTGAAGCACAGTGGTTAGCATACCTGACTCACAACTGATTCATACTGGGGTTTGATTCTCAGACAGGGCGAGACATTTTAGCATGTTTTCTCATCCTGAATGTATTTTCATTCATCTTTTCTTATACTGAACATCTTTCTTATACTGAATAGTGAATGTCACTATTCACCTTGCAGTAAATAAGTACTGGGAGATAATAAACTATTGTGGGTTGCCTCCTGGAAATGTCAATCATTGGTTATATAGGGGACCTCAATATGCCTACCGGGTCCTGTCCTCAACAATAATAAACAATTCATAATAAACTCAAGAGTCACTCTGAACCTCTGCCTTCAGTATCACAAGTAACTACCAAACTATTCATTTGCCTGCTATGTCATCTATGGTTCCCTAAGGTTCCCAGACTCAGACCATCTTACATACAACCTAATCAAACACTGAACCTGCATACAGGGAAGACAGCAGATGATGGGATGAATCAGAAGGAACTGAATGTTTGTCAATAAGATGCTTTTCAAAATCACATCATTGTTATATCAAAATACAAAATTTCAAATTTTCACATTGCTATTTTGTGAAATTCTAAATACAAAAACCAGCGTTGAATGTAATGAAACGCCATTTTCTGGGTGAGTCCCGGAGGCTCCCCGGAGCTATCCCAGGCTGATATGCTAATTTCAGACTTTGGCATCAGTCATGTGTATGGAGTTCTTAGGCCTACCGGAGACCACGGCCAGAACCGGGCCCCTCAGAGAGGCACGGGGAGCAATGGCCTATAGAAGCCCCCGTGTGGTTGGAAGCATTCTATGTCTGCCATCGAC
>WNGS01028583.1:6951248-6966148 GCA_020271785.1 Procambarus virginalis | reverse complement strand
GGATGGTTAAGATATAGGCGGTGCCTGCACTGGGTCCGCGGCAAAGGACCAACACAGTCAATAATAAGCTTGGGGAGACGGGTTCCTCAGGCACACGGATGGGTTATCGTAGGGTGCTCTGGGACATGGGAAACGGTCGCGGTGATCACCCCGGCTAATCTGACACACGTGGCATTGTTGAAATACTTCTTTACATCGTTAACCATACCTAGACAGTAGTAGTCTTGTCGAATTAGATGGTAAGTTTTGTTGAACCCGTAGTGTGACTAAGCGCCGTGGGCTAGGTGTGGAATCGTGGGCCGCAGACTTGGTAGGAATCACTAGTTGTTCAACGTCTGCCCAATCGTCCTCGTCCTTCAGTTTACTGGCTCTATACCTGCGATAGAGTAATTCGTTCTCCATAAAGACCCAGGAACATTGTCGGATTGGTTTCTAGCCTGAAAGAATAATGGTGTCAAGGTAAGAGCATCTCTTTGTAACTTACGGAACTCCAAAGCGGTCAGATTAGGGGGTAGTTTTGAAGGGTCCTGAGGGACAGCGGAAACAGTAGAGTCAGCTGGCTGTGTCGTTGCAGCTTGAGCACGGGATGGTCACCATAACAGGAGGCAGAACCTTCATCACTCTCTTAACCTTTGCTGGAACATGCTCAAAATCGGGTTATCCAACACAGAGTTGCTCACTTCGGATATGTCCTTGACGATCAGGTTGTTTGGTTTGTTGGTCTTCTGCCAAGTGGTTGCCCAGGAGAAGTTGCACTCCGAGCATGGGAAAAGGCTTTTCCCTGACGGCGACCTGGACTCCACCGGTCACGAAGGGACCATCTACGTAAACTCTGGCAAGGGGATAAGGACTTGTAGCAGTAAGGTCAGTGATGAATACAGTCTCTCCTGTGTAGGCGTCGTGGGGCACAGCTGATTTCAAGACGATCGATTGTAGAGCCGCTGTGTCCCACAGGATCTAAAGTCCAAAACGTCTCTCCTGAATTCTGAACCGTGGGTAGAGATAGTCCTGGATATAGATGCTTGCTAAAGAGAGAGAGATCATTAGCATGAACACCAACATTCATTACAGGCTTACAAGACTTAGGGTGAGTAGGTTTAGACTTAGGAGGTCGATGTTACCTTTAGATTGCGGATCGTTACCACCATTTCTCAATGGATGCTCCCTATAGTCGACAATACCTTCCGTACAGTTGAGAGGTACCTTGATCTGGCTCGCTTTCTCGTACCTGTACCAAGACTTCTTACTGGTAGGTTCTGGTGTCAGCCGGTGAATGAGGCTGTAAGTGTCAGCTGACGTTCGCGCACTTCACCAAATCCGTCACTTCTTTGTTGGCTAAGTATAGGCGGACAGGAGGAGGTACACATCTCAAAAATACTTCAACCAGTATGAGGTTGACAAAGCTCTGAAAAGGTAGAGACCTGTGCTGCCTCGAGCCATTTCATGAAATATCTCAGTTTGGTGTTAGCAAATTCAAAGAAGGTGGTGGTACTTGCCTGACGTAGTCACGAAACTTCGTCGATAGCTTTCGGTGGAGAGAAGGTAGGCGTCCAACACAGCTTGTTTCAGGGTGGTGTAGTCGTTTTCTGATGCCAAAGTGCTGAGTGTGACTGCTGCTCTACCTGTTTAATGTACTCTGAGAAGGGTAGCCCATTGGTCGTCAGGCCAATTAAGTTGATCAGCAAGGGTCTCAAAGTGGTGAAAACACATCAACCTCCGTTTCTCTGAACGGGGGCATTAACTTACTTGCATGGGAGACATTGAAACTAGGAGGGAAGACTAGCTGCCGCTTGTTGGATGTGAGATTGGTGGTGCAGCGTCCTCGTGAGTTCTCGGTCACGACATTCGAGAATGTGCTTCTGCCTGCCGTTTGTCGTGTTCACGTTATATCTCGAGTCGCTGTTTGTATAAGGCCAACTACGTTCACTTTCTTCTTCATGCGGCCCTCTTCTCTTTTAAGGCGGATTTCTCTTTCTTGTTCTTCCTTTCTGATGTTAGCTTCCAGCTCTTGTTTTTCCCTTTTGATTGCAGCTTCTCGCTCTTGTTCTTCCCTTTTGATGTCACCTTCACGCTCTCTGATTGCCAGCTGCTTCCTGTTGTTGCTCCCGCTCGTTCTTAGCAAGTTCCAGCTTGAGCTTTATTGCTGTTCAAGTCATGTTATCTGAAATAGTGTACTGTTCATGAGTATCAGAGTCTATCTTCCCTTCATCCAAAAAGATGATCTACAATTATCAATTATTTACTGTATATTTGTAGGCGCCAGGTGGAACTTCCAATTGATACTCGTGTGCAAGAGTTATCAATACGACCCTTCTAGCGTGACGCAATTTCTCTATTCCACCTTGTGGATTTGCCCTTGAAAGCTTGTGGGCGAAACATTGTGAAAATATAGCAAAATAAAGGAGACCCGAATAATACAGTGAGATATGGTGAATGTCAGAAACAGGAAAAACGTGGAAACTGATACCTATCCTTTGGGGAATTATTATAATTAAAGTAAATTCAAGATGATAAATGAAAAAGGTCGCAGGAAACTCTTGTTACCTGGTAATACACTGCTGGGAGGATAAAGGCAAGAAGAACCTACTTAATTTAGTAGGAAAACTGAGTTTAAAAGACAAGTGAAACACTACATGGCTTCAAAATAAATGAGGTAAGCTCCAAAAAATGTAGTATTACCTTGCCAAGTCACTATAGAACATAAGCAATGGTACCCTCTGAAATTGAATATGGTATTTATTTACAGAATTAGCGAACTTTGTGCGCAAAAGAAGGAACGCTAATTCCCTACTTTGGTAAGTACCATCAATCTGACCGACGAGTAGGGATGTAAGTGTCAACTGGTGACGAGACTATTGGGGTCCCAACTCGCCAATAATACTTCGTGCTAGACGATCTAAAGCCCTTTTTTTCCATCCTAGAGTCGTATTTGCATAATTTAGGTTGCTATTGACACGGATACAGACCACAGTACCTGGGTACTTATATGATAATCTGTCGAAAAAATGAGAATGTAACATACTTCTGGAGACAAAGCTGTTTACACCGGGTGATAAACACGGAAGGGGGAGACGACCAATTAAGGAGTACTGACTGCGGCCTACAGTCACGACGTAATCCAAATTTGTCTCACACTTACCATATGCTTCTCCCGTAATGCACAATATACACTAGCACCATATAATAATAAACGTGATTAATTTAAATATTGAAAGCAAGGGAAATGAAAGCCAAGTACGCTTACCACAATTACCAATACCTGAGTGAAGCTCCGTGGACAGGCCCCCAATAAATGTAACGGTAAAGTAGGTGAGTATGGTGGTCGGCAGTCTTCCACTGGCAGATGTTAAGGACAGGCCACATATATAAAAAAAACAAGTAAAAAAAGAAGGAAAAAGAAGAATAGACTGTGTGTTGGATAATCTGTGGTAAGGTAAGGGGAAGAGACAATAAACACAATAATAAACAATGCTCTTTAATAACACTAACAAACAAAATGAAATAAAGGCAAAGTCTTGGGCCGTAATGGTGCAGAACAACACAAGTGGAAAAATAATTGAACATAAACTGAATTACGTTAAAGGGAGGAGAAGTGACATGAAATAACAAGTAAAATAATATTAGTGCTGGGAATATATGCGCTAGCTATAACCTCTATTTGATCACACAGAGAGGTGAGTCAATTTAGGTGTTCACAGCAAGAGCACCAAGATATATTCTGGCTGGTAGGGCTGCTAGGGACTCCAACATTGGTGAGGAATGTGATTGGTGTGGAGCGGGAGCGGTGTGTTGGTAAGCGGCCAGTCAAAATGCAGGACGGCCACAAGTCGATAGTTTGGCTGGGTAGCAGCAGTTGGCAGGTCTCGACCAGGTGATGAATGGCAGAAGTGGGGGGGGAAGGGAGTGGGAGTATGCACGGTGCGTGGTGCTGTCTTGATGACATATGGTTAAGCCCACTATTAAAAACGTATCTTGCATATTACTAGGAACGGGAATGAAGGAAGGAAATAGCAGGCTAAAACTCTGGGAAGAGATTATCGTCACAACTATAATATATATTATAGATATTACCATATACAATATATGACAATCTGTGAGCTATATAACTACAGTATATACTCACAAAATATACTACATATGTACTATATGTAGTAGTATTTTGGGAGTACGCAGTCTTTCCTGTAGAAATATATTACTTAAATATGACGAAAAAGTAAGAATTAGATAATTCTAACACGAATTTTCTATATAGTTCTTATGCTTTCTTTTCACTGTCGATGGTAATTGAAAAATACGTTCTCCAAAATTCATTTTTATTTCTAGTCTGACGCGATGCTAGAAGGAGTTTCGTAATAACTTATTACATATTTAACGACTTTAGGTTACAACACACACAACTAACACTAAACAGAGTTGAAACAGCTTTCATTTAATACCTGCATTTCGGTGAGGTATATGTTAGCATAGTTTGGAATGAGGTGAAAACAAACTTTCAACACAAGCCAGAACACGAAAACAATGGGTATAAGCTAAAGGGAAGACCTGGACCTAGTAACTGAAAGGGCCTATGGGGCCCATATTCGTGATGCTCTATCATTGGAGCGGAAGTCTTGAAGTGGAGATAGATAATAATTGTGCATTAATTGGCTGTTGATTGCTGGTGTTGACTTCTTAATGAGTAGTGCCTTGCAGATATCAAGCGCCTGCTATCGCGGTATCTTTCGATGATTTCCGTGTTTTTTGTAAGACTTCTCTGGTGATGGTCTGTGTGTTAGAAGAGATAATATGTTCCTTGATAGAGCCATGTTGCTTATGCATCGTTATCGCCTGGAAGAGATGTTGTTGTCTTGCCCTATATACTGATTGTTTTCTTTGAGGCTTACGGTCCCCCAAGTCGGTACTTCATCTAGCATTCTCGGCGCATTCACGGGCCGCACTGAGTCTAACAGTGTGAGGGAAAGCTGCATGAGTGCGCAGCACATATATCACTAAGAACTCTATAACCCAATCAGGATTCGAACCCATGCCGTCAGAGCGCCCACTGAACGTACACAGTACCGTGACCACCGCAGCAACCATATGATCGTCTATAAGGATTGGTCAGTCTTGGCGCTTATTTACTAAGCTCCCTGACTGACCAACATCCCCCGAACGACACTCATGGATCCATTGGGGTACAGTTTTTCATCAAATTCTGGCGCATGCACAGCGGCCCCACTGAATCTTACAGTGTGAGAAAGATGACAATGAGCATGCAAGCCATATATCACTAAGAATCTTTGACCCGGCCAGGATACGAATCCATGCCGTCCAGGAGCGCCCCGAACGTACACTAGTACCGTGACCACTGCACCACTGAACGTCTAATAAGGATTGGTCAGTCTTGGAGCTTAGTTAATAAGCGCCCTGACTGACCAACCCCCCGACGACACTCATGGATCCAATTTGGGTACAGTTTTTCATCAAAGTTCTGGCGCATGCACGGGTCACACTGAGTCTAACATGTGTGAGAAAGCCTGCATGAGCGTGCAAGTCATATATCACTAAGAACTCTTGACCCGGCCAGGATTCGAACACCATGCCGTCCAGGATCACCCCTGAAGCGTATGGTGTTCGAAGGTCACTTCTGGGGTGTGAGTTTTCAGTCGTAAAATTAGTCTGGGGACCATTCAGGCTTGTTTGCACTTTGTGGTTCCTCACGGTGTGTCCCAAAAACATGAGGTGATTTGATAAAATGCTATGCCCAAGAATTACCATTCGAGTGCCGACGCGGCGGAAGTGGTTCAAATGAGTCGGCTATAATTCCTTATGTCCGTCGTGATGGTCAAGCGGACTTAGGTCGTCCCTTAATATACGGCAGTTGCGTTTCCTGGCACTGAGGGGTTCGAGTCACTTCGGGTGTGGCATTTTCAGTCGCATTAGTCCTGGGGCACCATCGGCTTGTTGGTTTGTGTTCCTCACGTGTTGCCCCAAAATGGAGGTGATTTGGATAAAATGCTTATGCCAAGATTACCATCCGGGTGCCCGGCGGTAAACGGGAATGGGGGTTCAATATAGCCTTCGGCTATCACCCTCACTTATGTCCGGTCGTGATGGTCAAGCGGTTTAAGGCGTCTCCTGTACAATACCAGTTGCGTTTGCTTCCTGGGCAGTATGGGTTCGAGTCACTTTCTGGGGTGTGAGTTTCAGTTGATATCAGTACCTGGGGACATTTCAGGGCATTGTTCGCATTTGATGTTCCTCGACGTTGGCCCCAAAGATGAGGTGAATTTGGTAAAATGCTATGCCCAAGATAACCCATCTGAGTGCCCGCAGGGGAGTGGTTCACATAGCCTCGGCTATCACTATCCATCATTTTCCGGTCGTGATGGGTCACAGTTGGTCTTCTAAGGCCGTCTCTGTTACATACCAGTTGCGTTGCCGCCTAGGGAGCTATTGGTTACGACGTCACTTCTGGAGGTGTGAGTTTCCATTCCGCATATAGTTCACTGGGGAGCCATTTCAGGCTTGGTTCGCATTTGTGTTCCTCACGATGGTGCCCCAAAGAATGAGGTGATTTGGTAAAATGCTACTCCCAAGATAACCGCATCCGGTGCCGGCGGTGGGGTGGCTCAGCTGTACCTCGGCTATACCCCTACATTATGTCCTGGGGTTTGGTGAGTGCTGGAGGGAGGGGAGTGGGGGGAGGGAGGGGGGTCGGGAGGAAGGGGGGGTGGGGGTGGAGGGGTGGGGGTGGTCTGATGGTCAGTGTGTTATCAGAGGGTTAAATTAATGTTGATTACTAGTTGCGTTCCACCTACCTAGGGAGTCTATGGGTTACGATGTCACTTCTGGGCGGTGTGAGGTTTTCTATTCTATATATAGATATATAGTATGTATATATTATATAAAGACTATGACTATATAAATATAATATATATAATTAAAAAAAAAAAAAAAAAAAAAAAAAAAAAAATATTATATATATATATTAGATATAGTCATATATATAGTAAAGATATACTATATAATAATATATATAGTATATAGTGCTAGGTGGTATTTTCGCAATATATATACTATATATGATATAACCTATATATAACATAAGTATATATAGATAAGTTAGATATATATATAATGATAGATATATATATACTATAGATATTATAATATATTATAGTATAATATAATATACTATAATATATAGTATATATTGTTGACGGTGTCCCCCCCTTCTAATCTCTCCCACGCCTGCTGTAAGAGTCAATTCCACTATTCCCGAGCGTTCCTTACATTGCAGGCAACAATTGAATGTGGGGAGAGAACAGGTATTCTCGATGAGCCTAGAAATTTGCGAAAATATAGTATTTTGGCCTGTGGGGTAGGCCCTTTAAGGAGCCAATATGGCGCTGACGAGTCCTTTTCTCCCACCAAAACTGTGTGAAGTATGACAATGACCCTAGGATCTTCATGAGAGTAGGCAACATAGAGGACACGGCGAACCTCCAGTCAGATGTAGATCAGGTCTTTCTATGGGCTACAGAAAATAATATGGTGTTTAACGAAGGACAAGTTCCAGCTCATGCGCTATGGAAAAAATGAAAATATAAAAACGGAAACCACGTACAAAACTCAGGCAAACATAACATAGAACGAAAAGGCAATGTAAAGGATCTGGGTGTACTCATGTCGGAAGACCTTACCTTTAAAGAACAAATAAAGTAGCCGTCACAACTGCAAGAAAAATGACAGGTTGGATAACAAGAACTTTTCACCTAGAGATGCTATACCGATGATGACACTTTTCAAAACGCTTGTGCTCTCTAGAGTGGAGTACTGCTGCACAATGACAGCCCCTTTCACTGCTGGTGAAATTGCTGACCTGGAGAGCGTGCAGGAGATCCTTTACTGCTAGAATCCACTCGGTAAAACATCTAACTATTGGGACCGACTAAGAGCCTAAATCTGTATTCCCTTGAGCGCAGGCGGGAGAGATACATAATAATTTACACGTGGAAAATATTAGAGGGGCTGGTCCCAAACCTGCACAGAAATAACATCACATGAGACCAGAAACAGGGCAGGATGTGCAGAATACCCCCGTTGAAAAGCAGAGGTGCAACTGGTACTCTGAGAGAGAACTCTATCAACATCAGAGGCCCGAGACTGTTCAACACGCTTCCACTACACATAAGGGACATAACTGGCAAACCCTCACAGTGTTCAAGAGAGAACTGGATAAGCACCTCCAAAGGATACCTGATCAACCAGACTGTGACTCATACGTCAGGCTGCGAGCAGCCGCGTCCAACAGCCTTGTTGATCGTCCAGCAACCAGGTCCTGGTCGATGACCGGGCCGCGGGGACGATAACCCCGGAAGCACCTCAAGGTATCCTCAGGGTAGGACGTCAGTGGCGCCAGATTGGTCACCGTCAGCGATGTGGCACTGGGAGCCAATGAAAACCGACTTTGGAAAAAGTGACGTCACATTGGCATGGGGGGTCCGGCCGTGTTGGCGCCGTGGCGATATCAGTCTTTCACGACACGTCCGAAGGTAGGACGCGCGATCGGTCGTCCTGTCAGAGTGACGATTTACCGAACTCCGGTGGACGTAAGCGTCTCCAGTTGATAGCACGCACTCTGTGAGGTCTTCCTGCAACCCAGATGTGGCTCAGCTAAGGAATTGACAGAATATTGAGCAACAAGTGCTCAGGGACAGGTGCGTTGCAAGAAGTGGGCCGGGCATTGACGTGTGTCGTCATTGGTGGTTCACCAGTATAAGAGACAGCTTAGTGGCCGGGCCATCCACCGTGAGTGAACCGGTTGACTGCCCTGTCACCAGGTTGAACGTGTGATCGACATCCTGTCAAGTTTGACAGTAACCCCACCCCACCTTCGTGGAACCCTACGAGTCAACAGTTGGATGCAAGCACGTCGAGAAGTCTTCCCAAATAACTAGCGATATATCTAGACGACGAGGGAATTGACAGTGTTGTGAGCTTCAAGTGCTCTGAAGTCGGGTGCTGTGCGTGTGGAGCTTAAGCAGTGTCGTCCGGGACGGCTGATAACTTCACAGTGACTTCGTAGTGGTGAGAGGCAGTTCCTCTGGGAGTACAGTGACAAGGACTAATTGGGAAACGTGCGACGACCGCCAAGACGTAGGCTGGCTGCCGTAGTTGGGAGGAAAGATGACGGCCAGGAGACCGACTTCAACCCGGCGATGTACTGTAGGGGAAGCACGGACCTGCTGTGTACAGAAGCGGCGAGACGCGACATCCTAAGGCGTGGGCTTGTGTTTCTGGATGGTGAACGAGGCGAGAGCCTGGACCAGGAGCTACAACCCAACTGTCATCCTAGGATAGGTGAAGTAGGTGTTTACAGTTACCCTCCCATTTCCCCTTTAGTTAGCTATATATTTTCTTGTCAGGATATTTTATATGTCGTGAGCAAGTCTCACTTGAGTCTAAGTCACAGAGAGCACTGTGTGTGGTGAGGCTACGCAGAGCGTTCACAGTATCAGTTTACATATATATCTATGTGTGGGTGTGTGCAAGCACCAAGATTCATCAAAGAATTTGCTGTGACTATTATTAGTTTCCTGTGAGTATTATTATTATATATATTGGTAGTAAACCAGATATTGGTGTTAGGCTATGAGCCTAGAATTTATTGATATACATGCCTGTGTGTTGATCTCCTGATCTATTGATATAAATGCCTGTGTATTGATCTCCAAGATTTATTGATATACATGCCTGTGTGTTTATCTCCTGATCTATTGATATAAATGCCTGTGTGTTGATCTCCATGATTTATTGATATAAATGTCTGTGTATTGATCTTCATGATTTATATATATATATGCCTGTAATTTGATTACTGATTTATATATGACATGCCTGTGTACTGAATAATATCATATACGTGAAGTGATTGCCAGTGATATCTCTTTGAGAGAAAGTATAGATATAAAGAAAAGTTCAGTGATCAAGCGAGTGCATCCACAGTAAATATTATTAAGAATAGAGTAATCTTTTGGTACGGTGAAAGTCACTGTGAGTGCATTGTGAATAAGATATTGATCGTGAGGCCAGTGAAATCATAAGTATGCCATGTGAATGTTGAATACAGTGTTTTGCGGAAAAGTTAAATAAACGGGGATCGTGATAGAATTGGAAAACAAGTACTAGTCTGTTCTCACGATCGCGAGGGGTCCCGGTCAGCTGACATCTGACAGGTGACGCGTGGCGCCGCCGATGTTACCATATCGGTGCGCTCCTGATTATTCCACTATGAATTGAGCAGTGGTCATATATTATTCCTAATACATTGATGCATATATGTTTCTCGTTGTCTTTTAAGTAAAATACCAAAACTCTTTGGTGTTTGATATCATCCCCTCCATTTATCTTGTGACCGTGTAATGAAGTAAAACAGAGTGATCTGCCTGATACCATATTATTTGAAATTGCTCTACCACAATTACCACAATTACACCTCACCACTGCAGTGTTACTGGACACCTAAAAACACCAGTTGGCGACCTTAAAGGCTGTGTAAGAGTTCTGTGTCGGGGTGGGCCACAGATTGAGGGAACGATCTGTGCCCCCACTCATCTTGCAATTTTAAGGCCGATTGTGAGATCGACTGGGGTACTCTACGGGGCATGTAGTGGAGCCTAGAGGATCGAGGGAAGACCCGCAGAACGATGGTGAGTAAGGGTTATTGTCGGAGCAACCACCTGGAAGGGAGATCCGGTCTACCTTTGCTTTAACCCTTCACAAACGAGAACCGTGAAACCCCGACAATATATATATATATATATATATATATATATATATATATATATATATATATATATATATATATATATATATATATATATATATATATATATATATATTTTGTGACGATAATCTCTTATCAGAGATTTAGCCTGCTATTTCTGTATCTCATCCCGTCCTCATCAATATACAAGATACGTTTTGTAGTGGCTAAACGTATATATTAAGATAGCCACACGTACCAGCAACTCCCTCCTCCCCCCACTCCAGCACCTGCTGTACACACCTGGTCGACGCGCCGAACCCTTCAACTGCCTAACTAGCGACTTGCGGCCATCCAGCTTCCTCATTGGCCGCCAACCAACACACCACTCCGATTCCTCGCCAATCACAAGTCCTCGCCAGTTATTGTTGGAGTCCCTTGCGTTTCTGCCAGCCAGAATATCGTGTGCTCTCAGACTATGAACACCTAAGTGACTCACCTTGTGTGGTCAAATAGAGGTTTATAGTTAGTGCATATATTCCAGCTTTCATATTTTATTTACTTTTGTATGTCAATTCTCCTCCCCATTAACGTAATCTATTTTCATGTTTATTTATTTTTCCACTTGACATTTTTTTACCATTAAGCCAAGATTTTGCATTTGTTTCAATTTGTGTTTTTTAATGTTATTAAACTACATCGTTTATTATTGTGTTTTATGTTTCTGACCTTACCACAGATTACCAATCACGCAGTCATTCTTTTTTTTTCTCTTTTTTTTCCTTTTCTTTTTTTTATATATTATATGTGGCCCAGCACTGACACCTGCTAGTTGGAAGACTGCCGACCACCATTTCCAACTCGTTACCGTCACATATATATATATATATATATATATATATATATATATATATACATGTCGAGTGACGGTAATGTGCGCAATCATTACCACAACACAGCCAGGTGTTTGGGTTCTGGGCGCCCTCCCAGGGAGAACACCAATCAACAGCCCACACCGCCCGTCAGGCAAAACACCTCCCAGACCTTCATTCCCACGGAAAATTTATTAGAGGCTATCAAAGCAACATCAGCCAGAACCTTGCAACACATCCCTAAAGCAGCCCGCCCCCACGCAGCAGCCAAATTATCTGCCCTCCTGAGAAAGGTCAACGACTCTCCTGGAACTACCCAAGCATGGCACAACCTCCTACTGTTTGGCAATATATGTCTAGCCACCCCTGCAAGGAGAGACAAAACCTTAGCTGCCTCAATCATCAAAGCTATAAATGATTTTCCCAGGGAGGACAACCAGGTGCGCCTTTCCACTCGAGCGAGAAACACCCACGGCAGGAAGAGCAACAGTGCCATATCCGAGACATCAAAAATCAGAACATCAGTCACCAAGAAATAGAAGAAGGAAACACTATTGGCGCAATAAGAGTCATCACCAGTGAGGACTCAATTGCCGATAGAGATGCCGCAACAGCTCAAGCCCTAAGGGAGAAACACCCTGCCAGGGCTCCGAGTGAGGACGACATTGTACAAGTGGGGGCTACCGGAGCAGAACCTCTCTGGGTGGCTGAATCTGTGGTCCATAAAGCAGCCATGTCCTTCCCAACCGGATCAGCAGGTGGGTTCACAGGACTAAAACCCAACCACCTCAAGCAAATGCTCAACCCTGCACTGGGTGACATTGCAAAGAACCTCTTGGTGGAACTAACCAGATTCACCAACACATGTCTAGCTGGCAACATACCACCGTCCATAAGACCTATTTTTTTTGGAGCATCCCTCTGTGCTCTAAAGAAAAAGGATGGAGGGATCAGGCCAATAGCTGTGGGCAATTCTCTCCGGCGTCTCGTCGCAAAGGCAGCCGCAAGAACAGTTAGTGATGCAGCGGCCAACATGCTGAAGCCAAAACAGCTTGGGTTTGGCATTCCACAAGGGTGTGAGGCGGCAGCCCATGCAGCTCGAGCCTTCATCGCCAATATCACAGACGAAAAGGCCCTTATCAAGCTAGATTTCAAAAATGCCTTCAATTTGGTGCGGAGGGATGCTGTACTCCGTGCGGTTCATAGTCATTTCCCTTCCCTCTACCCTTTCGTACATTCATGCTACAGTATGGATCTTAAGCTACTTTTTGGCGAACATGAAATTGACTCGCGGGAAGGCGTCCAACAGGGTGACCCCCTTGCTCCTCTCCTTTTCTGCTTAGTCATCAAACAAGTCACAGAGGTCCTGTCCAGCGAGCTTAACATCTGGTTCTTGGATGATGGTACCCTAGCTGGTTCCCAAGACTCCCTCCTGGAGGACATCAGAAAAATCCAGGAGCAAGGTGCAGTTTTAGGCCTCACCCTGAACCCTTCTAAATGTGAAATAATATGTTCCAACCAGGGCATCGTAGAGAGAATAGAGGGTCTTCTGCCAAACATCCATAAAACTAAACCTGAAGACAGCACACTCCTAGGAGCTCCCCTGGGGTTGAAAGCCATCGATGAGGTCCTTGATAAGAAAATCGCCGACCTTAAGAGGATGGATGGGAGGATTGAGGATATTGATGCTCATGATGCACTCTACCTCATCACCAGATGTCTGTCCCTCCCCAGGTTAACCTACTTTCTGAGGTGTTCACCATCTTACAGTAGCCAAAAACTAAGTGAGTATGACCGGTTACTGAAATCAATGCTAGAAAAAGCCCTTAACCTCTCTTTTGATGACCTGCAGTGGAAACAAGCCTCTCTTCCCGTAAGACTGGGGCCTCGGAGTTCGAACAGCAACGCAAATCGCTGTTCCAGCCTTCCTGTCCTCCTTATCAGCATCCGACCTCCGACAGACCTTGTGAAAGGAAATTCTACCTGCCCCCTTACACCAGCTGGCAGGTGTACACGAACCCAATTTTATACACTGTGCCACAGAGTGGGACTCTCGTGCAGAGCCCATCACCTCAACGCACCATCCCCCTAAAAGCCCACCAGGCAATTCCGGCTGGGATGGTCCCCATTGTAGACAGAACTGGTTGCTGCAGGAGTGCCTGGGTGTGCTAGCATCAACACCAGCAGCAGGCATTCTGCTCGTCCCTAATAGCAGTAGCAGCCCCACATGCGGGGGATTTCCTGTTAGCCACCCCAATGTCGGCACCTGGCACGCGTCCCACACCACAGGCCTTTGAATTGGTGTGGCCCTCCGCCTTGCTTACCCAATCCACAGGCATATAGGTGTATTTGTGCGAGCCGAGGGGGTGGTGCTGACAGGTACGGCCTCACCATGGCACCTACCTCTGCCAAAGCACGGAGGAGGATGGCACATCCGAGGGCACAGTGTGAAAGTAGTAACGACATCATCAAGAGGTAGCTCTCACCACAGCTGGCACTTGCCCAGCCGAGAAGAGAGACTCGTTACCTAACGCCCCCGTAACTCTGATGCCTTATATTGGGTACGCGGGCCGGATTGTATCACAGTGACTCCCTGGAAGAATGGCAAGCAATTGGTATGGGACTACATGTGGGTATCAACCCTGGCTAACACCTACATGACATCGCAGTGTGCTGCACAACCAGGTGGCGCTGCAACACACAGGGAAGCAGCCAAATCCCAGTAAGATATAGAGACCTGAATTCACCACTTACAATTTTGCTCCCCCATTGCTGTCGTGAGACCACTCGGCGCCTCGGGTAAAGTGCTACCAGTTTTTTGAAGGAACTGGGTTATAGGCTACTTGAAACAACAAGGGACCCTAGAGCTGACCAGCTTTCTTTTCCAGCGCCTCAGCGTTCCTACAGAGTGGAAATGCGCACTGCATCCAGGGTTCCTGCTACCGCCATCTACGGGGGGGGAAGCTGGAGGAACTCGACAACCTCTCATAACCATCATGTTACCTATATGTAACTACTTTTTTTGTAACACAGTTCAAATCAAGCAAATATACATATGGTACATACATAAAGAATCGGGGTGGTAGGAAGAGAAAATATTAGTGTTTCAGTGAGAAACCACAAGGTCTCACCTGAATACGTTTTTATTTTCTTCTCGAAGGCTATGGGTCCCCACATTGCACCAGAGGTGGTACCCTCACAACCTATATATATATATATATAATGTGATATCAATGTATATATATGATATATATATATAGTATATATATATACTATAT
>WNGS01028583.1:6915011-6937066 GCA_020271785.1 Procambarus virginalis | reverse complement strand
GTTGAAAATCTTTTGGATGTAAAGAAGGAAAAGTAAAAATGTCATGTTTTCACATTTTTGAGTAATGGCTACAGTGAAGGTAGTGGAAATAATCCTGATTAGTATTAAGTGTTCAGAGTCTAAAGGATCAGAAAACACGTTAATTATAAAAGAAACCAAATTTACCCATCAATGTGATATGATTTGAAAATAATGATTCATTACTATTGGTTCATTTCATAGATAAATACTGTACTGTAATGTGGTTAAAATTTTAAATATGTAAATAGAGCCATAATATAGAATTTGTAAGTATGTCTATCATACATTATATAGATATAGATATATATATATATATATATATATATAGATATATATATATATAATAATATATCTATATATATATATATATATTAATAAAGTGCAAGTTATGACAATATTCTGCTCAACAAGCCCATAAATTAGAAGAAAATTTTGTATTATTTTGGTACTCATGGACTTGCAACGTGATGTTGGCCCAAACTGTACCAAAACAGCATCTAATTTTCATTTGAAATTTATGAATTTGTTGTGGCTTTGTTTTTGTGATGGGATTGTAATTGTTATCTTATGAGTCTTCATGTTTTCAGAAATCGAAATGTATTGCTGACAACAATTGCATACAGCGTCTGTATAGCAATACCTGCGACCTGGCTCTCTGTTCTCAACTATTCTCTGAATGATCTGGGAATTGATCAGGTATGCTGAGTTTTTATTAAGTCATTGTTATTGTTGATTTAAGGGCAACAGTGACCCATGGGTTGGATGCGTCCTGGTGATCAGCTTATTAAGTATTTATTCTGGGAGGATCTCGCTTGGGGATTCACTGAACTGTCTCGCCAAGATGGCTCTCCACTACTGGGTCACATTAGTCGCAGGAGTCCTGTTTGGCCTATGGGGACCAGAGCCAGAACCTGCCCCCCCCCCCTTCCCCTCACAGAAGCACAAGGCACAGGGAACAATTATTGTCACCCTCACTAGGAAAACATCCATAAAATCAGTGAAGCTTTACAGACAACTGCAAGGGTTATAGAAAATGAAGCACTGAAACAACCAAACAGCTCCACAAATGATTCAATCCAAACAATCACTTGAAACTAGTTTGAACTGGTTAGTACGAATCTCTGCCAAATGCAGTCCCAACCAACAGCTGGTTTCAACCTCAATCCTTTCGGTGATGAGATTGAATCCAGTAGTGTGTTTCTTGGGTCATTGACTGTTGCAGTGGGTCCCACTGCTTCTCGGCTAAATGCCAGCCTTCCTTCGGACTTTGCTCTGCACAGGCCATTTGCTAATTTATTGTTTTTCTTTTAGTATTTGCTTCATGTACATATTTATTTCTTGGCAATTTCATGTAGAACTGGCAATATTTACTCTTCGAGCTCATATGTTCAGGGTGACCTTTTCCCAGGCGCTTGTTTAGCAATGTTCCTGCACCGACAGAATTTCTTTCATGATGTGTTTGGGAGTCTGACCGCTGGGGCAGGAGCCCAGTTTTGGGCAGTGCACGAGTTTTTGAGTCATTGCTGCACCCAGTCTTATTTGAGTACTGGCCTGCCTCAACTTATTGGCTACGTTATTAGGTCCCAGTTTCTTCTTGGCTTGCTGACAACCCTTTCTTTTTCCATGGAAGCTTGGTACGTGGCCTGTTGAACCTGAACCTGTCCCTGACAACAGGCGTTGTATCTTTAGGTTGGATATAATCCTTCTAAGCAAACAAATGGTTTTCACTGCAAAGGGGTTCACATTTGTTAATCCCACACAGTAGTAATTGTCAAAGTATGTCTTCAGTTTTGTGTTAATGATCTGCTTATATTAAGTCAAACAACTATTCAGTTACACTGTACTTGCAGTATCTTCTAAATTTTATAAATTTCCAATGCTCCTTTTCAGTTTTTGTGAAGTATTTGTATACAGTTTATTTACTGGTAGTTATGCATTTAGTTTATAACATAATGGAAATTGTTCAATGACATTGATTGAAATAAATACAGCAGCTGAGAACTATTTTTTTTCTTTCAAAACAAAAGGCTAGTAATGTAATATAATTATGTTCCCTCAGGATAATGCTATGTGGGTAGGACTCACAGCCGTGTTGGTGCAAGGAGTGACCGGTCTATTGGTGGGGCGTATGACAGATCTAGTTTATGGCCACGTCAAGGCGTCTCTCCTGTTTTTCATGATCATATCTTTGTCTTGCTTCTATTGGTTCTACCTCTTGACAATGGGCACCATCCCCGTAACAAAAGGTAAATACAGTATATGTTAATTTTCACCTCTGAATACCAACTTACGTTATTTAAACATTACAAGATTCTTAAAATATTCTTTACAAAAATGTTAACATGTTTACCAAGCAAAATAATAGTGCAAATACTGTACAGTATTTATAGAGCAAATAACAGCCTTCACTTTTTTTTCCAGGGCAGATATTTTGTTCGGTGGTGATTGGCCTAGCATCCAATTTTGCTAATGCTCCACTGTTCTTCGAGTTGGCCGTGGAGCGAGCCTATCCCTGCCCTGAGGTTATTGTTGCTGGCCTACTCACCGGTCTCATGAACTTTATTGGGCTGATATTCCTCTTTGTCTTTCTAATTCCTGACATAGGTAAGTACCTAAGTACTGTAAGTCGTTTTTGTATCACAGGAAGTGATTTTAATACTCGGAATATTAGAAAATCAGTAGGGGCCATGAGGAGGATTCAAACCTGCTCATTTTTGTACAGTACTCCCAAGATAGCATCCTAGACCACCATGCCATGACATGGTAAAAGCAGTGCTACCTGGGATTCCACTGAAACCTCTAGGATTCTTGAGGCTTTCAACTGAAGTCCAATAAGGGTTTTAGGCATTGTCCCCTGTGCTTTCTGGCTAATGGTTCAGTAGTTCTCCAACATGTATTGGAGTGTTGGTATTATATTGTTTTTATGGCACTTGCCAAGGAAGTAAGCAAAGAAACCATTGTTCAGATTATTGCTTTAAAGGACGTGTGCCACCAAATGAAGGAAATAAATTTGCTAGTTGGTGTGGCTAAGTTGACAGATTGTGCCCATTTCAAAAGTCATCCCAGGAACACTTCAAGGTCTCTAAACATTCATTGGAACATTTAGAGCATTAGAATCCCCTCAAATGAAGTCTTCCAGGGATGACCTTTGAAACAGGCATGATACTTACGTCTGTCAACTTAGCCACACCGACCAGTGAACTTGTTTCCTTCATTTGGTGGTACATGTTCTTTAAAGCAATAATCTGAACAATGGTTTCTTTGCTTACTTGGCAAGTGCCATAAGAACAATACAACACCACTGTTAACTGGGATAAAACACCACAAGGTGCCAAAGCAAAACATGCAACACAACTGCTCACTATGAATGCCCGGGCCAACTAAGCCTCCCAACTGTGCAGCTCCAGGAAGCTAGCAGATGCCTGCACATCGTGTGTGTACCTGATGCGTGCTTCTTTCTCAAATATCTCACACACAAGACTGATAAGTCTTTTTTTTTTTCTTTTTTTGTCATAAGTATGTGCTGCCTCAAGCAAGGCAGCTCATACTTTTGACGAGTACTGTATGTAGCCCACACAAACAACAGGTCAGGGCTACATAATACATCATACACAGACCATTAATAAGAGATCAAGAGGGTGGAAGAGCCTAAAGGGGTGGAAAAAGTATTTCTTGCATACTAAAAAGTCTTGATAGGGGGTAAATTACACAATTTTTTTTTTACCTATTGAGAACCATCAAGTTAAACTAGTGTTATTTAAAAAAATGAGATTAAGCAGCATTTAATCTATTAGAAATGGTTTCTCCTTGCATATGCAAGCTATACAATCACAACCACTTCTTTTTCAATGACTTGACCCCCAAAGAGCAGTCAATAAAATTGTCACCTAGCTTGCATCCAAAATGTTATCATTTATCATAGAACATACATTTGCATGCAAAAATTACGGGACAAAACTACCAACTCTTCTGGTTTCATGGACAGTAGGAGGGAGCTGAGTTGGAGAGTCACTGGATCTATTGACATGAAATAGACAATTTGCTAACAAACTGTAAGAGCGAGGACTCTTGTTCAAGTCTTCGCTCTTGAAGTTGAACTTTTTCAGTTTTTATGTTCGGGGCTTCTCTTTAGTTTACTCAAATAGATATTCCACACACTTGACAAAACAGTGATCAAGTACAGTGGTACCTCGGCTTACAAGCGCCCCTGGTTACGAGTTTTTTCGGTTACGAGCAGGATTTGCTCGGAAAATTTGTATCGGGGTAGGAGGGTGTTGATACGTGTACGGGCCGACTAGCGCGTGGTGACACGACGATCGCCGCTCAGTTTACTAGTGCCTCGCGCCCAGTGACTATCCCGCCTGAATTCTTCACCAGGATTTACAGTGTTTTGTTGGATATTTGGCCATTTGAACATAAAAGTTGTTATTATATATCTTGCAATGGGTCCCAAGAAAGCCAGTGGTAAGGTTCAACCTAAGAAAATAGTTGAGTAGAGGATGTCCCTTCCTCATTAAGAAAATGTGTGAAGTATGGGAAGAACTGCAAAGTTTTGTTGAAAAAACTCGCCCAGATAAAGCTGTAGCAGGCCGTTGCATTGACCTTTTAAATGACAATGTGATGTCTTACTACAGACAAGTGTTAAAATGTAGGGAAAAGCAAGTGTCTTTAGACAGATTCTTAGTAAGACAAGCAAGCAGTGATCCACACGCAGGTCCTATTGGTATGCAGGCAAAACGTGCCAGAGAGTGCACACCAGAGAAGTCCTCACTGCCTGATGTTATAATGGAAGGGGACTCCCCTTCCAAACAGTAACACCTCTTCTCCTCCCCCTCCTTACCATCTTCCATACGCCGACAGCAGTCATCAGCAAGGGTAAGTAATAACTTGAACATAGTTTTGTAGTGTAGATTTCGATGAATTAGGTATAAAATTTAGTTTGAAGTGAGGTTTTTAGGTAGTCAGGAATGGATTAATTCATTTCCCATTATTTCTTATGGGAAATTAGCTTCGGTTTACGAGTTTTCGGGTTACGAGCTGTCTCCAGGAACGGATTAAACTCTTAAACCGAGGTACCCCTGTACTGTGTTTTGGTTAATAATACATAAATCTGTTCCTGGTACTCAAATGTAGTCCAAACAGCCCACTTCTGTGCTGGCATTCTGTTCAAAATATCATCCAGGAGTGGATTCAAGTACTGGCAGGAAACACCCAAATTGCAGTTTAATAACATCATATAGTAAGCAATTACAAAACATTAGCACCATTATATGTATAAGAATATAGGGTGTAGTGTGGTCTGTACCTGTATCAGTATTTATTACACCTCCTTTCATGTCTTTTTTTTTTTCCAGGATATAAGTGGGTGACCTATGTTCTCCTGAGTTCTGGTTCTCTGTCAATAATTCCTGTTCTCCTTGTACAAGAGGATTATTCTAGATCGAACATTGACCGCAATGTTGATTCTCTGATTCCGGAACAAGTTGCAGCAAAAGAAAAGCAATCTCCACACCAGTTATCTGTGATATAAACAAATAATATTACTGACAAATCTGACGTCTAAATGTGAAATTTTCCATTTAATATTTTTTTTTTGCTGTTAATTAAAGTTTTTTCAATTTGATTAACCAAAAAATTTATTTCGAAGCCCAATACTAATATAATTAATACAATATAATTAATATGCCGCAATCTTTATACATAACCAAAATTAGTTTGGTTAATTTATTTGGTTAATCAAACACTACTGTTGTGTATTTGTAAATTATTTATAATTTTTTGCTTAAGAGCAGTAAAGTGGTGAAGGAAAGTAATATTTTTTAGTGTAAGGGACCTGCATTAATTTAGTGAGAATGAAACAAGATTTGTAAATACACCTGCAATTTTAACAAATACAGTAATGTATTTTTAACAAGTAATGTACTTTGCATACATTACATTAAACTCTGGAGCAGTACACCAACCTGCATGACGCGAGACAGTTGCTCTACTGTGGTGCCCAAGTGGTTGGACTTTATAGAAGCAAAAATGTTTTAAGTTTTAACCTATGTACAGGTTGTGATATTTCATTAGTATATTTGTAAATAAAATATTGTATTCATTGAATAATGGTTTATCTTGGGCTGCCCGACTTGTCATTTTCTCCAACTCCATTAATCTTTCTTACTATACATTATTTTCTTACTCTAATGGCTCGAGGGGGTTGGGTACACCTCTAATCTTGTCTGCCTTTTACCCATCTATTGGAAATTTATTAGCCATTCATCATCTGTGGACATTGTCTTACAATCATTATCACTTCCCCCCCCCCATCCCAATATAGAATTTTATGTTAATGTAACGTGCATAAACTTACCTGCACAAAATGGTGGATGTAAACTTTACCAGTTGGAAAAGAAGATTTTGTACCAGTTTGCTTAAACATGAAATACAGAATATAAAAAAAAAATTGATTTTGTGAAAAGAAAGATAACTATATTTTATGATGATTAATTAGTCGTAACATTCATAAAGTGTTACATTTTAGTGTACTTGAAATTTTACAAGTGTTAGGCCATCGTAACTAAATTAGTGTACTGTACAGTGAAAACTACACAGTATATTTGGTAGCATACCATCAAGGTATTCCCTGCATTTTATATTTAAGTGGTTTAAGTGTTGTCGACATCTGTTTTGACCAAGAGCTTAGTGCTTTTCACCATTAACACTGCCACCGAGGTCTATATTTACATCACCAATACTGACTATACAGTATTACATCCTAGTCACTTGAATCATAGTTAAAAAAATTTATATTGAAACCTACAGTATGCATATATTATCCCAATTTAGATATTGGGGGTGCAGAAACAAACATATATACATGAAGAATAACCCATTACAGTGCCTCAATTAATTTTGCAAATAGTCTCTTTACAAGTCATTAAATATGCTAGACAATCGTTGGGCATGAGCTCAATCCTGCCAGAAATGACATAGAAGGTACATTTCATGTAGACTAAAGACTGTGCAAAATTCTTTTTGCATCAACATAGCCTCTTAGTCACACTGCTTACCCATCAACTTAGTACACCTAATTCCTTAAGATGGCAGCAGCTCACCCACAACACTGGCCCTGGGCATCTGAATTCTCCCATTCTTTGTATTGGGACTGAAAAGGCAGCAAACAAAAGGGTAAAGAGGGAGAGAACTGGGTCATGTTCAGAAAGGTACGTTCTCACATCTCTTCAAAGCTACATTTCCGAGGTACACTCTTAACCGAACCCTAAAAAAGGTGAAAGGGAATCCACACAGTAGTCACCCTTACAGACAGACAATACACCCAATTGTTTCCAAGCTGGCATCAAGCAAGCAGGTGAAAGCCTTATGCAGCTCGAGGGTGAACTACGCACATGAATGTAATTGGCTAGCCTGCTGAAGTCAAGTTCTTAATGAGAGATGAAGCTGCCAAATGACAGAAGACACTAGAGGCCTGATGAGTCTCCCAATCCTGAGCACTCAAAGGGTAAACTTTGTGAGCAGGAACTGGGACATGATCTCCCACACTACATCACCAAATGCCTAGTTATCAGACCATTCAGACTCGTTGGCATGAGGTACCTGGAGCTTTGCAATTACTTTATTCAATCTTGTGTTCTTGAGGATATCCTCATATGCACCCAAAATTTGCCAGTGCAGGCTACTAAACGTATGGCCTTGTATGACTAACCATCCTGCGAGATGGGGACTTTCAGTATCACTGCTACCTTATTTACTCTTGTGTTCATGATATCTTCATAATGCACCCAGAGTTTGCCAGTGCAGACTACCGAACTTATCACATGCCTTGTGTGACTAACCATCCTGTGTGATGGGGATTTTTAGCATCATGTAACTAGTTTTTTGACACGCTGTACTCCCCTTCATATAGTCTAGGGTAACTGTGCAAATGTAGATGTACCTAATGTGTTAATAAAAAAAATATTGTTCACATAGTTTACAATTGGAATGTTCACCATTGGGGGATTCATTACCTGCAGCCACCTGCCATAGATATCAATATCCCATCCTAATTCTGGCAATTACAATGTCACACTGTCTAGTGGATGTTTTATGCTGCCGTACATACAATTCTTAACATGTCATAGCTCTTTATACTCATGCTTTCTGGCCTTTGTGTATCAGTGACTGCTCTTCTGTCTAACCTAATTTCCTTAAATATTGTGCCTTTTACAGCAGAGATTAAAATGCCCATATCCAACTCAATTTCAAGCTTATCACATGCAGTTTTAGCTGCCTTGTGTGTGCCATCATGCTGGACAACCCTTATGTGAGATTGTATCCATACAAATGAGACTCTTAAACTCTTGCTCTTTGCATTAATAACGTTGTTTATAATCGATGCTACAACATTCCTAGAATCTATTTTGCATATTTAGTTTTTAAGGGCCAGAAGAGCTGACTTTGAATCACAGAAAATTACTCCTCCACTGTTCTTCAGTGCGTTAGTGGCGAGTTGTAGTGCAGTAAATTCTGCATGTGTGTGGAGCTAAGCCAGTTATTCAGTCTCACACTTGTGGTCTGTGTGTATGTGTTGTCTTTGTATATTCTACAGGCTGCTACAGTGTGACCTGTTGACATTTGAACCCCAGACCCATCAGCGTAAGCATAGTGCTCGTGAGCTCCGTAAGCTATTTATGAAGGAATCAATGCCAGTAGTTTCAAATGTTGTTGCTTTCAAGAATATTGGGTTTTCCTTGCTCTTTTTGCTGATGGTCATGTAAGACACACTTGCATTTCAGGTTACAGATATAATGGAATATCACTGGCAAGTACGTTGCATACAATAGGCATACAGGTATTTAGTTTAATGAGATTGTCAACACTTCTACTGAACTAGCTTGCATATAGGTTGCCCGCTGGTGTGCTGGCAACACACTTCCACCTACAAACAGCACTAGTCAGTTTTTCTCTAAGTAGTAAGGAGATGTTTGATCTCTCATCACCCTTACACAGAAGGCAATATTGAGCTGCTCAATTCTTTTCACATATGGTTGGAAGTTTCAGCTCCTCCCTCATGTTGATGATTAAGTATTAATTATGAAGTTTTAGTCTTTAGTGTTTTTCCTGCCCAAAACGCTTTGCGTAATAGTGGCTTTAGGCATTGTATGTACTAGTTCTATCTATAAATTCAACAATATTTGTATCACCCCTTGTGTGTATGTACTTTACCTGAATAAACATCTGAATCTGAATTCTTGTGTATCTTGGGGGCTCCAAGAATTATCCTTAGCTTCATTTTGAATTTTCTCTAAAGCTTTCAGCCTATTGCTAGGGAGACTAATAAGGTACAGGGCGTGGTAGTCGACTAGTGACCTGATGAACATCATGTAGAACATTCTGACATATTTAACATTATTACCAATGTGCTTTCCAGCAAGCATTTTAAGAGGACTTAGCCTTTCTTTAAGATTAAACTGTAGTTCTCTTACAATGTCACTATAGTCACACCGAGGTGTTTGTATTGCCTGCAGTTTTCAATGCACTGATCATTGACTATAAAAACAGAAGGATTATTGATTTTGGGGGGCATAAGGTCCTAGGTTCAAATCATTCTAATTGCTGAAAAAAACACCATATACAGTACGTGAAGAAAACTTTATTGTGGATACTGTTTTGCTCAAACGAGGCTACTCAATTGTTGATGAAATCGCTATATTGGTTTTATGAGGCTAATGTTATTGTCAATAAAATTATCTCATGGTATTGTCCTCACCAACGCTGCCAAGAGCTTTTAACATATTTTCCTGATATTGTGAAGTGTTATTGCCTTGAAAAAGAGCATATCTGATTCTTATCAATGAAGTTGATAATTTATAGCTATATATAACTACTGAGTACAAATATAATAATGAGAAGAAATTATTGGGGTTAAATGCCCACAGAAGTTAAAGGGACTATACAGGTGTTTTCAAGTATTGGGAACGAGTAATTGGCAGTGGATGTAGACGCCATATACATGGATTATAAGGATCGCCATGTATGGCCAGTCATGACTGAGGATCGATTAATTACCTGGTAAATACAGTCAAGTGATTAGCCACATATGTTTGCTCTTGCTTCCTCATTCAAAGTGCTTGAAGTTTTGAACCCATAATGTGACATTGCAATCTTTCTGCCACTCACCCACATGGTGGGTATGGGGAAGCATATAATACAATAATTTAACTAAATCTATCACTCGTTGTGTTAGGTAATTTTAGCCTCATGATGATGTTAGTTTGATGAACTGCGAATAGACTTGATTTACATGTTAACTGTAACTAGCTCAGTAAACTGTAACTTAATATTAGCTCAACGAATTTTGGGGTTAAGTTCCTGAGCCCATTATGTGCTTCTAAACTATTCCACAGCCATTCAAAGTATGGATGTGAGTGCATAATGATTGACAGGGAGCAACAGTAGACATTAGGTAATTTGAAGCCTCAGCTGCTGCAATCTTCCACATATAATTGGCCGCAGGCAATCATACAGTGATACCATCTCAGCGACACTATTTACTGATTCAATATACATCATAACATCTCGGAGACTTTGATTATGTCAGATATCGCGAGGATTTATGAAGGAGAAGACCAGTAGAGACATGTAATAAGTAGATTATGCCAATAATATACTCGCTCCAAACTCATTAATTTGTAGCAAACACCAAACTACTTTCAAGCGTCTGTTCTAAACCACTCTTGAAAGTAGACTGATCATTACTCGATTGATTGATAAAGATTATGCCACCCAAGAGGTGACACGGGCATGAATAGCCCGTAAGATCATTACTCGCTTCTCAGTTGCTTATATGACCGGAACACATGTTGTTTTTATAGATTCAGCTACTCGGAACAAGTTCCAAGTAGCACGAGCTATAGTAAGCCCGTAGCTTACCTGGCACAGGAGCAGGGCAAGTAGCACTGGCTACGGTGAGCCCGTAGTGGCTAGTATTATATACTATTAGAAGCGGTGCTGTGCCTACCGGAGCACACCTCATGATGATGTTGGAAGGAATGTTAACTGTAATTAGGGAAAAGATTTCAGTTGATGCTAATGAGTTTGGAGCGGGTATATTATTGGCATAATCTACTCGCTACAGACACGTGGTAATGGCAACTGCCAGGTGTCACTGATTGTAACAAATTAAGAGTTGATCAAATCAGTTGGGGTTGCAGCCCACAGTCTCCTGGTGTGGGGGTGTGGGAAGGTCAGTCAGAATCTCTCCTCCTGGCCTCAGCCACCTTCAGCTGGGTGAGTACTCTCAGTCCAAACATTAAGTCCCTTCTTATAATAACTGCCCGAAACGCTATGCGTGCTAGTGGCTTGGCAAGAATGTAAAAATTATTAATATTATTATGTTTATGTATACAATATATATTGTAACGTGCTGTTGTTTAATAGGGCAACAGTGTTAAACGAGAAGGAACGTTGCATTATAAATGAAATGCAACATTTTTTTCACTTATACAATTTTAAGTGATACTTAAAGGGTTTGGTGCAAAGTTTTGATGAGCGAATTTAAGAAACTTGGAAACTTGAGGTTGGCGGAAATGTTCTGATACGTATTGAAGACTTCTTGTAGTGGTACATACTGTGTCTTTAGCAGTGTGTTGTGGTGTGTGTGTGTGTGTGTGTGTGTGTGGTGTGTGTGGTGTGTGTGTGTGTGTGTGTGTGTGTGTGTGTGTGTACTCCCTAGTTGTGCTTGCGGGGGTTGAGCTCTGGCTCTTTGGTCCCGCCCTCAACCGTCAATCAACAGGTGTACAGTTTCCTGAGCCTATTGGGCTCTATCATATCTACACTTGAAACTGTGTATGGAGTCATCCTCCACCACATCGCTTCCTAATGCATTCCATTTGTCAACCACTCTGACACTAAAAAAGTTCTTTCTAATATCTCTGTGGCTCATTTGGGCACTCAGTTTCCACCTGTGTCCCNTGAGTGAGTGAGTGGGTGAGTGGATGAGTTGATGGATGGAGGGAGGGATGGGTAGATGGACAGACGGACGAATGGGGTTATTTTTGCTGTGCACTGTATGTTAAATAAATAATGTCTGCCAAATCAAGATAAAAACCTACATCTAGTATAGGCCCCTGCAAAAGGAGATGGAACATTTACAGATGACAACAAAGAAATGAGCGAAATACTAAGGAATCAATACGACTCTGTTTTCAGCGAGCCACTAAACACACTGAAGATTGATCACCCAAAGGAGTTTTTCATGGATGTGATACAAACATCAAATCATGTATCAGATATCACCCTATCCCCGCTGGACTTTAAAGAAGCAATAGACAGTATGCCTATGTATTCTGCACCAGGCCCTGATTCTTGGAACCGTATATTCATCAAGAACTGTAAAAAAACACTATCGCAGGCCCTTGACATTCTTTGGAGACAGAGCCTAGATACTGGCATTATCCTGACATCATAAAAACAGCAGAGATTGCATCACTCCATAACTGAGGAAATAAGGCAGAGGCCAAAAATTACAGACTGATAGCAGAGATTTTAGCAAAGATTTTAACATCACACATCATAAAAATCTTTGAAAGAGTGCCAAGAAGTAAGATCTCAAAATACATGGAATCACAGCAACTCCATAACCCGGGACAACATGGTTTCAGGACAGAGCACTCTTGCCTATCACAGTTTGCTGGACCACTATGACATGACCTTATATGCCATGGAAGACAAGCAAAACGCTGATGTAATTTACACAGATCTTACAAAAGCCTTCAACAAATGTGACCATGGTGTTATTGCACACAAAATGCATTCAAAAGGAATTACCTGAAAAATAGGGAGATGGATCTACAATTTCCTGACTAACAGAACCTAATGTGTAATAGTCACAAAATAAAATCTGGACCATCAACTGTGAAGTGCTCAGTCCCCCAGGGTACTGTGCTTACTCCAGTACTTTTTCTCATCCTCATATCGGACATAGACAAGGACACAAACTATAGCACTGTATCATCTTTTGCTGATGATGATTTTTATGAGAGTAGTCAACATAGAGGACACAGCAAACCTCCAATCAGATGTAAATCAGGTCTTTCAATAGGCTACAGAAAATAAGATGGTATTTAATGAAGATAAGTTCCAGCTCCTGCGCTACGGAAAAAGGAAAATATAGAAACGGAAACCACTTACAAAACGCAGTCAAATCATACCATAGAACGAAAAAGCAATGTAAAGGATTTGAATGTACTTATGTCGGAAGATCTTACCTTTAAAGAACACAATAAAAGAGCCATCACAACTGCAAGAAAAATGACAGGTTGGATAACAAGAACCTTTCAAACTAGAGATGCGATACCAATGATGATACATTTCAAGACGTTAGTGCTCTCTAGAGTGGAATACTTCTGCACAATGACAGGCCCCTTTCAAAGCTGGAGAAATTGCTGACCTGGAGAGTGTACAGAGATCATTTGCTGCTTGAATCCACTCTGTAAAACATCTAAACTATTGGGACAAACTAAAATGACTAAATCTGTATTCTCTTGAGTGCAGGTGGGAGAGATACATAATAATTTACACGTGGAAAATATTAGAGGGGCTGGTCCCAAACCTGCACACAGAAATAACATCACATGAGACCAGAAGGCATGGCAGGATGTGCAGAACACCACCATTGAAAAGCAGAGGTGCAATAGGTACAGTACTTGAGAGAGGGAACTCTTATCAATATCAGAGGCCTGAGACTGTTCAACACGCTTTCACTACACATAAGGGGCATAACTGGCCGACCCTTCACAATGTTCAAGAGAGAATTTGACAAACATCTCTAAAGGATACCTTATCAACCAGGCTGTAATTCATACATCGGGCTGCAAGCAGCTGCATTCAACAGCCTGGTTGACCAGTCCAGCAATCAGGAGGCCTGGTCGGGGACCAGACCGCGAGGACGTGGAGCCCCAAAATCATTGCAAGGTAACCTGCCAAACTACCATCTTAGGAAGGAGAGGAGCAGCTGTAGCAAGCAAGAATCATTATATAACACATTGCTCCACAATATGGTTCTGATATACCAGCGAGCATCAGAAATATTACAGGAACAACCGTGGACATCTTCAAGAGGAAACTAGATTGTTTCCTCCAAGGAGTGCCGGACCAACCGGGCTGTGGTGGGTATGTGGGCCTGCGGGCCGCTCCAAGCACCAGCCTGGTGGACCAAACTCTCACAAGTCAAGTCTGGCCCCGGGCCGGGCTTGGGGAGTAGAAGAACTCCCAGAACCCCATCAACCAACCAGGTAATATAACACAGTACTCATCAGTTATACAGTATTTGCCAATAAAACTGGCACAATACAGTACTCAACAACATTGAAGTATTCTTTGAAATATTACATATTATTAAAAATCATTGCGTAGTTCTCATGAACAGTATTCGGTAACATGTCATAACTTTGTAACTGTGCACAGTACTTGGCAATCTTACAAAGCACTTGGTAACATTACACAGTACTCAGCAAAATTTCACAGTCCTCAACGCTTGTACTGCTCATGATGAGTTACATCAGCCTTTTGTTTCAGTGTGTTCAGTGGTCCATTTGGGGCCCTATTAGCGAGAGTGTTGATGCGGCGTTTGAAGGCTGGGGCTCTGGGACTGTGGCCATGATGGCCAACTGGGGCACAATAACGTTTGCATCGTGCGTTGCACCCATGTGTTGGCTGATGAGCACCAAAGGGTTGCGTGTGGGTGTGGTCACTTGTGCTGTGCTGGTTGCTTGTGCAACAGTCGCCAGAATTCTCCCCTTTATGGCAGATTCTGATAAATTCTTCACAGTGTAAGTGCCAGCAAGTTGATTAACACGGAAAAGGGCTGTTTTATATATCGGTGCTGTAACTGGGGTCTCTCTAAATTACATGTAATTCAAGAATATGTGAAACAATCTAATAATATTTTCAGACATCTTATGGAATTTATTATTACAGACCCATCTCAAATAGGGTAAATGGGTGGCAGGATTTTCATTTGTTGATGTGTACAGTATGTTCTGATAAATGTAAAAATTGCAATAATGTGGTAGGGAGAAATCAAATCAATTGATGAACCAAGTTAAAACATTCTGATATATTATCTTTCTAGCAGACAATGGATTTGAGGAGAATTAATAAAGTACTGTATATGCAAGAGAGATATTAGAGTGGGTTAATTTGTACACTGATGATGTATCCATTATCGTTATGTTATCAAAAGTGTATGATAGGAATTAGGTACTGTATCTCGTGCCAATAAGTTCATAATTTGGGCATAAACCAATTTACATTTTTATGTAACTACTGTATATTTATTGTCTGGGCTTGGGAATAATTTGTTGCATTGTATACTGTATTTGAGTATGATGTAGAATTGACTTACATTAGTTAATACACTTTTACTTTTAATACTGTACAGAATGTGCCACATTGCAGCCATACTGAACGGAATTGCAGGGACTCTAATCATGTCCGCTCCACCGATGATTGCAGCAGAGTGGTTCCCGCCCAAGGAGAGAACTACAGCCACAGGTAACCTCGTCATTGCATCTAAATCAGCTGTCACCTTCTGATTTAGATGCAATAGATAATGCTGATTTTTTGCATTATACTAATAAATCATAAATTCCATATGCTTAATTTGATCACTTGACAATGAAGGTGGTGGCAGCATTTAACAGTAAAACAAGACTACCACTTGACATTGAAGACATGATTGATGAGGGAAGTGAATTGAAATGGATATTATGGACATGTATATTTCCTCATAATAGATTTTCCTGAACAGCTGTATCGCAAGTATTGAACCAGCTGGGGACAGCAGGGAGCTACCTAGCACCTCTATTGGTCGAGTCTCCAAATGCTGGTGTGACTAAGGACCAGATTAAAAGTGATATCAAGACACTTTTATACATTTGTAAGTTATTATTGCAATGTTATTTAATGGACCAATTGCAAAAAAAAATGTAGTTTTGAGCCACCGTAGAATGTGAGATCTGTGTTTGCTACTGAAGATTGTGGCTTTCGGAACAGTGACATAAGTTGCATGTTATTGAGTATTTTTTTAACCGATAAAATTTTATAAATTCATCAGCAGTTGGTAACACATATAATGCTTTAGCTAATTATTCATTAATACAGTGAAAAGTAGTAAGTATAGTAGGGGCTGTTAGCCTTCGTTCTTCTCATGTTTTAGTTGTCTGATTGAGCTAGAATGTGACACAATACTGGTACGTTAATTACACAGTCTTAGGATTATTATTACATTATCAACATATGTCAACATATGTAATCATGTACGTCAGTATTCTCACAATATGTAGTTCATAGATTCTTCGTTCATATGGACAGTACTGTACTTGCCGTAACAGCCTATTCTCTGCAGATGCTGCCGTTGGGGTGACATTGCTGATAGCTATCCTGGTGTACTTCCCTACAAAGCCTCCCACGCCCCGTCCGTCACATCTTCGGTGCAAAGACTGAATTTTAAATCCAGTTTAAAGAAGTTAATGAGGTATTATAATGTAAATACCTTAGAAATTTAATATCCTTGACATAAATACTATTATTAAATGGTTGAAAATCTTTTGGATGTAAAGAAGGAAAAGTAAAAATTGTCATGTTTTCACATTTTTGAGTAATGGCTACAGTGAAGGTAGTGGAAATAATCCTGATTAGTATTAAGTGTTCAGAGTCTAAAGGATCAGAAAACACGTTAATTATAAAAGAAACCAAATTTACCCATCAATGTGAAATATGATTTGAAAATAATGATTCATTACTATTGGTTCATTTCATAGATAAATACTGTACTGTAATGTGGTTAAAATTTTAAATATGTAAATAGAGCCATAATATAGAATTTGTGTAAGTATTGTCTTATCATATACAGTATATATATATATATATATTAATAAAGTGCAAGTTATGACAATATTCTGCTCAACAAGCCCATAAATTAGAAGAAAATTTGTATTATTTTGGTACTCATGGACTTGCAACGTGATGTTGGCCCAAACTGTACCAAAACAGCATCTAATTTTCATTTGAAATTTATGAATTTGTTGTGGCTTTGTTTTTGTGATGGGATTGTAATTGTTATTCTTATGAGTCTTCATGTTTTCAGAAATCGAAATGTATTGCTGACAACAATTGCATACAGCGTCTGTATAGCAATACCTGCGACCTGGCTCTCTGTTCTCAACTATTCTCTGAATGATCTGGGAATTGATCAGGTATGCTGAGTTTTTATTAAGTCATTGTTATTGTTGATTTAAGGGCAACAGTGACCCATGGGTTGGATGCGTCCTGGTGATCAGCTTATTAAGTATTTATTCTGGGAGGATCTCGCTTGGGGATTCACTGAAACTGTCTCGCCAAGATGGCTCTCCACTACTGGGTCACATTAGTCGCAGGAGTCCTGTTTGGCCTATTGGGGACCAGAGCCAGAACCTGCCCCCCCCCCTTCCCCTCACAGAAGCACAAGGCACAGGGAACAATTATTGTCACCCTCACTAGGAAAACATCCATAAAATCAGTGAAGCTTTACAGACAACTGCAAGGGTTATAGAAAACGAAGCACTGAAACAACCAAACAGCTCCACAAATGATTCAATCCAAACAATCACTTGAAACTAGTTTGAACTGGTTAGTACGAATCTCTGTCAAAATGCAGTCCCAATCAACAGCTGGTTTCAACCTCAATCCTTTCGGTGATGAGATTGAATCCAGTAGTGTGTTTCTTGGGTCATTGACTGTTGCAGTGGGTCCCACTGCTTCTCGGCTAAATACCAGCCTTCCTTCGGACTTTGTTCTGCACAGGCCATTTGCTAATTTATTGTTTTTCTTTTAGTATTTGCTTCATGTACATATTTATTTCTTGGCAATTTCATGTAGAACTGGCAATATTTACTCTTCGAGCTCATATGTTCAGGGTGACCTTTTCCCAGGCGCTTGTTTAGCAATGTTCCTGCACCGACAGAATTTCTTTCATGATGTGTTTGGGAGTCTGACCGCTGGGGCAGGAGCCCAGTTTTGGGCAGTGCACGAGTTTTTGAGTCATTGCTGCACCCAGTCTTATTTGAGTACTGGCCTGCCTCAACTTATTGGCTACGTTATTAGGTCCCAGTTTCTTCTTGGCTTGCTGACAACCCTTTCTTTTTCCATGGAAGCTTGGTACGTGGCCTGTTGAACCTGAACCTGTCCCTGACAACAGGCGTTGTATCTGTAGGTTGGATATAATCCTTCTAAGCAAACAAATGGTTTTCACTGCAAAGGGGTTCACATTTGTTAATCCCACACAGTAGTAATTGTCAAAGTATGTCTTCAGTTTTGTGTTAATGATCTGCTTATATTAAGTCAAACAACTATTCAGTTACACTGTACTTGCAGTATCTTCTAAATTTTATAAATTTCCAATGCTCCTTTTCAGTTTTTGTGAAGTATTTGTATACAGTTTATTTACTGGTAGTTATGCATTTATTTTATAACATAATGGAAATTGTTCAATGACATTGATTGAAATAAATACAGCAGCTGAGAACTATTTTTTTCTTTCAAAACAAAAGGCTAGTAATGTAATATAATTATGTTCCCTCAGGATAATGCTATGTGGGTAGGACTCACAGCTGTGTTGGTGCAAGGAGTGACCGGTCTATGGTGGGGCGTATGACAGATCTAGTTTATGGCCACGTCAAGGCGTCTCTCCTGTTTTTCATGATCATATCTTTGTCTTGCTTCTATTGGTTCTACCTCTTGACAATGGGCACCATCCCCGTAACAAAAGGTAAATACAGTATATGTTAATTTTCACCTCTGAATACCAACTTACGTTATTTAAACATTACAAGATTCTTAAAATATTCTTTACAAAAATGTTAACATGTTTACCAAGCAAAATAATAGTGCAAATACTGTACAGTATTTATAGAGCAAATAACAGCCTTCACTTTTTTTCCAGGGCAGATATTTTGTTCGGTGGTGATTGGCCTAGCATCCAATTTTGCTAATGCTCCACTGTTCTTCGAGTTGGCCGTGGAGCGAGCCTATCCCTGCCCTGAGGTTATTGTTGCTGGCCTACTCACCGGTCTCATGAACTTTATTGGGCTGATATTCCTCTTTGTCTTTCTAATTCCTGACATAGGTAAGTACCTAAGTACTGTAAGTCGTTTTTGTATCACAGGAAGTGATTTTAATACTCGGAATATTAGAAAATCAGTAGGGGCCATGAGGAGGATTCAAACCTGCTCATTTTTGTACAGTACTCCCAAGATAGCATCCTAGACCACCATGCCATGACATGGTAAAAGCAGTGCTACCTGGGATTCCACTGAAACCTCTAGGATTCTTGAGGCTTTCAACTGAAGTCCAATAAGGGTTTTAGGCGTTGTCCCCTGTGCTTTCTGGCTAATGGTTCAGGAGTTCTCCAACATGTATTGGAGTGTTGGTATTATATTGTTTTTATGGCACTTGCCAAGGAAGTAAGCAAAGAAACCATTGTTCAGATTATTGCTTTAAAGGACGTGTGCCACCAAATGAAGGAAATAAATTTGCTAGTTGGTGTGGCTAAGTTGACAGATTGTGCCCATTTCAAAAGTCATCCCAGGAACACTTCAAGGTCTCTAAACATTCATTGGAACATTTAGAGCATTAGAATCCCCTCAAATGAAGTCTTCCAGGGATGACCTTTGAAACAGGCATGATACTTACGTCTGTCAACTTAGCCACACCGACCAGTGAACTTGTTTCCTTCATTTGGTGGTACATGTTCTTTAAAGCAATAATCTGAACAATGGTTTCTTTGCTTACTTGGCAAGTGCCATAAGAACAATACAACACCACTGTTAACTGGGATAAAACACCACAAGGTGCCAAAGCAAAACATGCAACACAACTGCTCACTATGAATGCCCGGGCCAACTAAGCCTCCCAACTGTGCAGCTCCAGGAAGCTAGCAGATGCCTGCACATCGTGTGTGTACCTGATGCGTGCTTCTTTCTCAAATATCTCACACACAAGACTGATAAGTCTTTTTTTTTTCTTTTTTTGTCATAAGTATGTGCTGCCTCAAGCAAGGCAGCTCATACTTTTGACGAGTACTGTATGTAGCCCACACAAACAACAGGTCAGGGCTACATAATACATCATACACAGTCCATTAATAAGAGATCAGGAGGGGTGGAAGAGCCTAAAGGGGTGGAAAAAGTATTTCTTGCATACTAGAAAGTCTTGATAGGGGGGTAAATTACACAATTTTTTTTTACCTATTGAGAACCATCAAGTTAAACTAGTGTTATTTAAAAAATGAGATTAAGCAGCATTTAATCTATTAGAAATGGTTTCTCCTTGCATATGCAAGCTATACAATCACAACCACTTCTTTTTCAATGACTTGACCCCCAAAGAGCAGTCAATAAAATTGTCACCTAGCTTGCATCCAAAATGTTATCATTTATCATAGAACATACATTTGCATGCAAAAATTACGGGACAAAACTACCAACTCTTCTGGTTTCATGGACAGTAGGAGGGAGCTGAGTTGGAGAGTCACTGGATCTATTGACATGAAATAGACAATTGCTAACAAACTGCAAGAGCGAGGACTCTTGTTCAAGTCTTTACTCTTGAACTTGAACTTTTTCAGTTTTTATGTTCGGGGCTTCTCTTTAGTTTACTCAAATAGATATTCCACACACTTGACAAAACAGTGATCAAGTACAGTGGTACCTTGGCTTACAAGCGCCCCTGGTTACGAGTTTTTTCGGTTACGAGTTTTTTCGGTTACGAGCAGGATTTGCTCGGAAAATTTGTATCGGGGTAGGAGGGTGTTGATACGCGTACGGGCCGACTAGCGCGTGGTGACACGGCGATCGCCGCTTAGTTTACCAGTGCCTTGACCAGACCACACACTAGAAGTTGAAGGGACGACGACGTTTCGTTCCGTCCTGGACCATTCTCAAGTCGCTTGTGAGTAAGCGACTTTAGAATGGTCCAGGACGGACCGAAACGTCGTCGTCCCTTCAACTTCTAGTGTGTGGTCTGGTCAACATACTTCAGCCACGTTATTGTGACTCATCGCCTGCTTACCAGTGCCTCGCGCCCAGTGACTATCCCGCCTGAATTCTTCACCAGGATTTACAGTGTTTTGTTGGATATTTGGCCATTTGAACATAAAAGTTGTTATTATATATCTTGCAATGGGTCCCAAGAAAGCCAGTGGTAAGGTTCAACCTAAGAAAATAGTTGAGTAGAGGATGTCCCTTCCTCATTAAGAAAATGTGTGAAGTATGGGAAGAACTGCAAAGTTTTGTTGAAAAAACTCGCCCAGATAAAGCTGTAGCAGGCCGTTGCATTGACCTTTTAAATGACAATGTGATGTCTTACTACAGACAAGTGTTAAAATGTAGGGAAAAGCAAGTGTCTTTAGACAGATTCTTAGTAAGACAAGCAAGCAGTGATCCACACGCAGGTCCTATTGGTATGCAGGCAAAACGTGCCAGAGAGTGCACACCAGAGAAGTCCTCACTGCCTGATGTTATAATGGAAGGGGACTCCCCTTCCAAACAGTAACACCTCTTCTCCTCCCCTCCTTACCATCTTCCATACGCCGACAGCAGTCATCAGCAAGGGTAAGTAATAACTTGAACATAGTTTTGTAGTGTAGATTTCGATGAATTAGGTATAAAATTTAGTTTGAAGTGAGGTTTTTAGGTAGTCAGGAATGGATTAATTCATTTCCCATTATTTCTTATGGGAAATTAGCTTCGGTTTACGAGTTTTCGGGTTACGAGCTGTCTCCAGGAACGGATTAAACTCTTAAACCGAGGTACCCCTGTACTGTGTTTTGGTTAATAATACATAAATCTGTTCCTGGTACTCAAATGTAGTCCAAACAGCCCACTTCTGTGCTGGCATTCTGTTCAAAATATCATCCAGGAGTGGATTCAAGTACTGGCAGGAAACACCCAAATTGCAGTTTAATAACATCATATAGTAAGCAATTACAAAACATTAGCACCATTATATGT
>WNGS01028583.1:6885692-6904865 GCA_020271785.1 Procambarus virginalis | reverse complement strand
CATTTACTCAATGTTATTACAACGCTAATACAGCGTTAATTTAGCATTGAATTAACCTTGTACTAATGTTGAATTATTGATTAACTAACGTTGAATTAGCATTGACAATATTGATTGAATGTTGATAGCATAAGTCAATTTTTTTTCAACACTAATTCAATATTAATGCAATGTTGAAATATTTTCAAAACATTGACTCAAACATATTGAATTAACATTTGAGATTGACTTACCATTGTATAATGTTGAATAACATTACATTAACATTGAAAATATTTAATAATGTTGAAAAAAATACTTATCACTAATTCAACATTTTCAATGTTAGTGCACCGCTAATTCAACATTATACAATGCTAATCAACGTTAAATGTTATTCAACGTTAGTTCATCGCTAATTCAACGTGAAGTCAACGCTAGTTCAATGCTTAATTCATTGTTAATGCAACATTAATTTAATGTTATTGATGATGTAAATACAATGTTAATTCAACAATGATAGCATTAACACTGAATTAACATTACTTAGGAATTACTTGGCCGAAATGCTGTTGTGTATTATTGGCATAGTATATACTAGCTTTATCACAATCCAACAGCCTGCTTGTAATTCATTTTGTATGTACAGTATGTACTTTTTGCCTAAATAAACATCATCATATTGTGCCCACTAGGTGTGGTTTAGTCATACTGGCTTGGAAAACATCATAAATCAAGAGTAGTTAGGTTTATATGTTTTTCTTTTGTAGATAGCTTTCGAGAGTTTTTAAATGGAACTGGACCATTTAGCTCACCGTAAAGAATTCATTGTATGAATGTCACGAAATTCTAATTACTTGGAGAAAAAAATACAGCATCTAGCAGCTGCATCCATCAGACTGAGAAGCAGAAACATGCGGGTTCAGGAGCGCGTACTGAATGGGTGAGGGTTCTGTAGCTCAACCTACCTCATGGGCATAACATGCAAGAGTAATGGTAAATTAAAGTCAAATAAATGTCATGTTGATTCTACATCAAACCACTGTTGATATCCCGCACTCTGAATATTGTAGAAGGCATCGCATCTATGGATATCTGTTTTCCTTTGATATATTCTGGTATGTTTGTGCCTCAGGGACTCCTATTTACTCGTTACAGCCGCCGGATTCCTTCGTGGGTATTCTACATCCTGATTATAAGTAGGATGTCCATCATCCTGAGATATCTAATAAAATTAAATTAATGAAGGCAAATCTCATAGTGGACATCTAGCATCATGATTCAGGCAGGATTTTCTCCAGTGGATATCCAAAATCCTTATTCAGGCAGGACTCTCTCCAGTGGATATCGAATATCCTGATTCAACCAGGATTCTCCAGTGGATATTCAACATCCTGTTTCAGGCAGGACTCTCTCCAGTGGACATGCAACATCCTGTTTCAGGCAGGACTCTCTCCAGTGGACGTCCAACATCCTGATTCAGGCAGGACTCTCTCCAGTGGATATCGAATATCCTGATTCAACCAGAATTCTCTCCAGTGGATATCCAACATCCTGATTCTGTCAGGACTTTCTTCAGTGGATATTGAACATCCTGATTCAGGCAGGACTCTCCTAGTGGATATCCAACATCCTGGTTCAGGCAGGCCTCACTCTAGTGGATATCCAACATCCTGATGACATTGTAGACAGAGAATTTTTCTACACAGTGATTGTAGGCTGCTATAGGCTTGTAGATATAAAAAAGTGTCTACATAAATGACGAAGAAAGAAATTCATAATTTTTAATATCCATTTACTACTAGGCTGATTATAATTATTATTACTTGTTCATCAACTCATTTTGTTAATAATATGTTGAGAAAACATGATGATATGATTGATATTTGAATTGGTTGTATCTCGGTAAATATATGTGTTAAAGCCTTAATATTTAAAATTAGCAAAGAAAGAGTTAACAAAAAAAATGTCCAGTGGTGCGGTAATTCTAATGGTAGCATTTGAAAACGATTCTATGGCTGGTTTTGATTTTGAGTTTTGAGAAAAATGACGATTTCGCCGAGGTGGCGATTTTTCCTTGGCAGCTCCGCTTTGCGCCATCTTTTGACAATTATTTACTGATTTAACTGACCGCTGAGCTGTGTAGCCGTCATGTCCCGAGGCACCATGCTTGTGTCTATCTTTTGGTCAGTTTTTTATTATTTGATTTAATCATTGACTATTTTCTGTTTCTATAGGAAAAAAGTAATTAAAAATCAAAGAAAACAAAAGGTTTATGCCGAAAAATGACCGGCTAACTGTGTGATGCATCATACTGACCCGTTATATATATATATTTATATAAACAAGAGTTATTGACTCAATTATTCTTTGTTTATGGACATTCTTTTGGATATCAAAAATCAAAATCAAAATGTTTATTTAGGTAACGTACATACATACATATCCTTGATCCTGACGACAATGAAAGCATATCTGAGAGCTGTTGATATCCTGCACTCTGAATATTGTAGAAGGCATCGCATCTATGGATATCTGCTTTCCTTTGATATAATTCTGGCATGTTGTGCCTCAGTGGGACTCCTATATACTCGTTACAGCCGCCGGATTCCTTCGTGGGTATTCTACATCCTGATTATATGTAGGATGTCTATCATCCTGAGATATTCAATATGATAAAATAATGAGGGCAAATTCCTCATAGTGGACATCTAGCATCATGATTCAGGCAGGACTCTCTCCACTGGACATCCAACATCCTGATTCAGGCAGGACTCTACAGTGGACATTAAACATCCTGATTCTGGCAGGACTCTCTCCAGTGGAGATTCAACATCCAGATTGATGCAGGACTCGCTCCAGGGGATATCCAACATCCTGATTCAAACAGGACTCTCACCTGTGATTATTCCAACATCCTGATTCTGGCAGGACTCTATCCAATAGATATCCGATATCCTGTTTCAGGCAGGACTCTCTCTAGTGGACGTCCAACATCCTGATTCAGGCAGGGCTCTCTCCAGTGGATATTGAATATCCTGATTCAACCAGGACTCTCTCCAGTGGATATCCACGCTGCCCACTGGATGGGAGGCGGTGTGCAGGACAAACATATAAATTTTGACACTAGCTCTCCACATATGTCAGTTGCTAATTTAGAACCTATACTTGAGGTCGATCTCGAACCCATTGTTGATGTGACGACTTATATTGAATTTGTAACTAGCTCATCAAGATTGTAACTTGCTTAGCTAAATGAATTGTGGGGTTCAGTCCCTGAGCCCATTATGTGCCTCTGTAACCCTTCCACTACCGCCCACAAGATGGGTATGGGGTGCATAATAAATGAACTAAACTAACTAACAGTGGATATCCAACATCCTGATTCTGGTTGGACTTTCTTCAGTGGATATTGAACATCCTGATTCAGGCAGGATTCTCCAGTGGATATCCAACATCCTGGTTCAGGCAGGACTCACTCTAGTGGATATCCAACATTCTGATGACATTGTAGACAGAGAAATTTTCTTCACAGTGATTGTAGGCTGTTATAGGCTTTGAAGATATAAAAAAGTATCTACGTAAATGACGAAGAAAGAAATTCCAATTTTTAATATCCATTTATTATTAGGCTCATTATAATTATTATTACTTGCTCATCAACTCATTTTGCTAATAATATGTTAAGAAAACATGATGATAAATTTGATATTTGAATTGGCTGTATCTCGGTAAATATATGTGTAAAAGGAAATAATGTGTCTATTCTATGTCATTCTATCTATGGAAAATATGTGTCTATTGGAAATTAGCAAAGAAAGAGTTAATAGAAAGAAACGTCCAGTGATGTGGTAATTCTAATGGTAGCATTTATGAAAAATGAACATCTATGAAAAATGACGATTTCGCCGAGGTGGCGATTTTTCTGTGGCAGCTCCGCTTTGCGCCATCTTTTGACAATTATTTACTGATTTAACTGACCGCTGAGCTGTGTAGCCGTCATGTCCCGAGGCACCATGCTTGTGTCAATCTTTTGGTCAGTTTTTTATTATTTGATTTAATCATTGACTATTTTCTGTTTCTATAGGAAATAAGGTAATTAAAAATCAAAAGAAAACAAAAGGTTTTTGCAGAGAAATGACCTGCTAGCTGTGTGATGCATCATACTGAACCGCTATATATATATATTTATATAAACATGAGTTATTCACTCAATTATTCCTTGTTTATGAACTCTCTTTTGGATATCTCTGATCCTGACGACAATGAAAGCATATCTGAGAGCTGTTGATATCTTGCACTCTGAATATTGTAGAAGGCATCGCATCTATAGATATCTGCTTTCCTTTGATATAATTCTGGTATGTTGTTCCTCAGTGGGACTCCTATATACTCGTTACAGCCGCCGGATTCCTTCGTGGGTATTCTACATCCTGATTATAATGTAGGATGTCTATCATCCTGAGATATCCAATATGATTAAAATAATGAGGGCAAATTCCTCATAGTGGACATCTAGCATCATGATTCAGGCAGGACTCTCTCCACTGGACATCCAACATCCTGATTCAGGCAGGACTCTCCAGTGGACATTAAACATCCTGATTCTGGCAGGACTCTCTCCAGTGGAGATTCAACATCCTGATTGATGCAGGACTCTCTCCAGGGGATATCCAACATCCTGATTCAACCAGGACTCTCACCAGTGATTATCCAACATCCTGATTCTGGCAGGACTCTATCCAGTAGATATCCGATATCCTGTTTCAGACAGGACTCTCTCTAGTGGACGTCCAACATCCTGATTCAGGCAGGGCTCTCTCCATTGGATATTGAATATCCTGATTCAACCAGGACTCTCTCCAGTGGATATCCAACATCCTGGTTCAGGCAGGACTCACTCTAGTGGATATCCAACATTCTGATGACATTGTAGACAGAGAAATTTTCTTCACAGTGATTGTAGGCTGTTATAGGCTTGAAGATATAAAAAAGTATCTACGTAAATGACGAAGAAAGAAATTCATAATTTTTAAAATATCCATTTATTATTAGGCTCATTATAATTATTATTACTTGCTCATCAACTCATTTTTGTTAATAATATGTTAAGAAAACATGATGATAAATTTGATATTTGAATTGGCTGTATCTCGGTAAATATATGTGTAAAAGGCTTAATATTTGAAATTAGCAAAGAAAGAGTTAACAGAAAGAAACGTCCAGTGATGTGGTAATTCTAATGGTAGCATTTTGAAAACGATTCTATGGCTGGTTTTGATTTTGAGTTTTGCGAAAAATGACGATTTCGCCGAGGTGGCGATTTTTCTGTGGCAGCTCCGCTTTGCGCCATCTTTTGACAATTATTTACTGATTTAACTGACCGCTGAGCTGTGTAGCCGTCATGTCCCGAGGCACCATGCTTGTGTCAATCTTTTGGTCAGTTTTTTATTATTTGATTTAATCATTGACTATTTTCTGTTTCTATAGGAAATAAGGTAATTAAAAATCAAAAGAAAACAAAAGGTTTTTGCCGAGAAATGACCGGCTAGCTGTGTGATGCATCATACTGAACCGCTATATATATATATTTATATAAACATGAGTTATTCACTCAATTATTCCTTGTTTATGAACTCTCTTTTGGATATCTCTGAACCTGACGACAATGAAAGCATATCTGAGAGCTGTTCATATCTTGCACTCTGAATATTGTAGAAGGCATCGCATCTATAGATATCTGCTTTCCTTTGATATAATTCTGGTATGTTGTTCCTCAGTGGGACTCCTATATACTCGTTACAGCCGCCGGATTCCTTCGTGGGTATTCTACATCCTGATTATAATGTAGGATGTCTATCATCCTGAGATATCCAATATGATTGAAATAATGAGGGCATTCCTCATAGTGGACATCTAGCATCATGATTCAGGCAGGACTCTCTCCACTGGACATCCACATCCTGATTCAGGCACGACTCTCATGGACATTAACATCCTGATTCTGGCAGGACTCTCTCCAGTGGAGATTCAACATCCTGATTGATGCAGGACTCTCTCCNTCGTCTTCCATACGCCAACAAGATATTATTTACAAGATTACATAGTACAAGATATACTGTACTTGAACATACTGTATACAAAATATAAGTACAGTATTGTAGTATATGACTAAAATGTATTTTAAGTTAATATTTTGGGGGCTTGAACGGATTAATTCAATTTACATACTTCTTATGGGAAAATTTGTTTGGTTTATGAACTGTCTCTGGGAACGGATTAAATTCGAAAATGATTTATTGAAAATGATTAATTGAAAAGTGATTAATTTGAGGCCACAGGTGACCTCAACGATGACAGGAAGCCGGCAGCTGCCTCAGCCCCCCTTCCCATTTGTACTGATGATTATATCGAGCTACATTTAAAAATAAGCAGTGTTTTGGCCTTTATGGCTTGGCAGGTTGGCAGTTCCACGAGTTTATAACCCTATGGTGAAAAAGCATCTCCCATTTCTGTCCTACATTGGGGTTTTGGTCTTGAAACTGTTACTCCTAGTTGTGTTGCATCTGAGCTTTGATAAACTTGGCTGGGTTAAAATCCTCCAAATTGTTCAGTACTGTACTGTATTTAAAAAGTCTTGATGACAAGAAGTTATTGTTGATTTTGATTTAATGGTTATCAGGTATAAAGACTGTATGAATGCTGTCTTATAGCTACTGGAACTTAAAAAAACTATGGAGATGCTTAAAATAAATGCTTACCTGAAGATGCTTTTCTTGTTGGGATTTAAAGGCCTTCTTATCTTGAGGTTATCTCGAGATGATTTCGGGGCTTAGCGTCCCCGTGGCCCGGCCTCAACCAGGCCTCGTTTTTGTACACACCCCCGGAAGCACCTGTAGCAGCTGTCTAACTCCCAGGTACCTAATTTACTGCTGCATGAACAGGTGCATCAGGTGAAAGAAACTCTGCCGATTTGTTTCCACCTTCACCGGGAATCAAACCCAGGACACTAGGACTACGAATCCCGAGCGTTGTCCACTCAGCTGTCAGCCTCCTCAAACTAAACCCACACTGAGCCCTGTCCTACAGGTTGCTGACAAAATTTATCACCTGGCTGTCGAAACCAGTTAACTACACCATTCAGCAAAGCCTGGAGACCCCCGGCTACTCTGGAACCTCACCCTGCACAGTGACAGACTTTAAGACCGTGTATCGACAGTGACCCCAGACGATATATACGTCAGGTGGCCTTGATAACTCAGGGTAGACGAATCAAATATTTAGCCTTAAGAGTTGAACACCCTGGCAGCCCTTCATGCACCAAAACTAATTCTTGACCCGGACAAGGACAAAAAACAAACGTCTCTATCCATCAAAATGCCAAAGAACCCTATCGCCTTCCCTTTTGACCGCAAGCGATGTGTTTGCCAAACGTCGTATGAATATGATCTGTTGATGATGGATGCCTGCAACAGTGTCGAAACCAAACAGGTAAAATCGTGACCGGAGAAGCAGAGGTCCAGCCAACAGCTGACGCCGGTTGTGTTTACAAACAACTCGAACTTCATAGCGAACTGAAGGTCTTGTAAAAAGTAATACTGTTATTCTATTATTATTATTTGTATTAATATTAATAATAATGCTAATGTTGATGCTAATGATGATGATAATGATGATAATGATGATAATAATAATGATGATGATGATGATAATAAAATATAATAATAATATTTTATTTATACAAGACTACAGAGGATTTGATAATAGTTATTATACTGTTGTTTAAGATTCGCTACCTGGAACAAAAGTTCCAACTAGCACGGGCTATGGTGAGCCCGTAGAGTTATCTACAGAAGGTCCTGGTAGAACAGTCGGGTTCGTTCTTGACTCAGAATCGAGAATTCCGGGTTCAAATCCCGGCGGAACAGAAATGGTTGGGCGCATTTCCTATCACCTAATGCCTCTGTTTACCTAGCATTAAATAGGTACCCAGGAATATATATTTCAGACAGTATAAAGTGTAATGCTCTCGTGAATGTTTCTATTTTTGGCCGCACGACACTTCATGTTCATCTTAATCTCTATACAAATCAGAGATACTTGTAGTCAAGTGCACTTAAGCTGAGACAATTGATCTATAAATTTCCGTTTGCAAACCATTTGCTGTATTCTAATTCATACATGTGAGTTGTTGCACAGATACTGCCTTACCCAAAGCACCTTTCTCGTCCAAAAGGTTCCTCCAGCTTGTGAAGTAGTCTCTTATGAGGTAACATATGGACTTTCTCACTGTGCAAAAATATCCATCTGCGCATCCATCTACCATGCATGATCTTGAGGTTATCTTGAGATGATTTCGGGGCTTTTAGTGTCCCGCGGCCCGGTCCTCGACCAGGCCTCCACCCCCAGGAAGCAGCCCGTGACAGCTGACTAACACCCAGGTACCTATTTTACTGCTAGGTAACAGGGGCAAAGGATGAAAGAAACTCTGCCCATTGTTTCTCGCCGGCGCCTGGGATCGAACCCAGGACCACAGGATCACAAGTCCAGCGTGCTGTCCGCTCGGCCGACCGGCTCCCTGTGATTGTGGTGGTGTCAAAGAACTGTCGGGTTGGGAGGCAAGACTCGTCGTTCCTGATCAAATGCTGATTTTACAGGATTGTGCATGAAATACATGAAAGGGACACTGGTTTATAGCTCAGCACTTCGTGTCTCCGTTTTAATATTGCAATATAATGGCTGTCTTCCAACCTTCTGGTAGTTCCCTTCTTTCCAGTGATATTGTATATATATATATATATATATATATATATATATATATATATATATATATATATATATATATATATATATATATATATATATATATATATATATATATATATATTAGCAAATAGTCATCACAGGGGGTATCAGCTTCGTTACATAATATCCATGGTGAGATCATATCTGGTATCATAGTCTTTGTCATGTCCAGCTCCAGCTCCACACCTGACCAACACACACATGTTCACCACATACCTGGCTCGTCCATAGCGAGGGGATGAAAGTTGGTGATTGTTAGGGGTGTGGGGGAGCCACGGCGCAGATATTGAGTCTGTGGAAATCCAAATAAGGTATTTAAGAGGAATTAAAAAGCATTTTCCCACTGATTGCTAGAAAACAAACACACACACACACACACACACACACACACACACACACCACACACACACACACACACACACACACACACACATACACATACACATACACATACACACACACACACACACACACACCACACACACACCCACACACACACACACACATACACACACACACACACACACACACACACTAATTATTGCTAAAAACACGAAAGGTTCCACTACAATAAGTTTTCAACGCAGAACAGAACATTTCCGTCAACTTCAAGTTTCTTAAATTTGCTCATCAAAACATTGCACCAAACCCTTTTACAAAAATGCTCCTGCTTGGGTGTTGAGTTGCGACCCCGAGAGTGCGACTCAAACCCATGAGTACGACTCAACCCCATGAGTACGACTCGACCCCTAGAGTGTGACTCAACCCCTAGTGTGACTCAACCCCAAGAGTACGACTCAACCAGAGCAGAAATGCCTTACAAAGTAGGGATCCTAAATTGTGGAATAACTTCGGAAATTACATTAAAAGTTGTAGTTTCCTCCCATCTGATTTAAAAGAGAAACAAAGAAATACATATATCTTCATCATGTAATAAATCTCTCACAATTCTTCATGCTAAATGTAATCCTGTTTTTGCTGCTATTGGAAACATCTAATACCATATATATGTATTGTTTCTAAAATTACAAATTCTTTAATAATGTAGCCTATGCCTTTCATCATCAAGTATCACTTAAAATTGTATATTTGCTAAATTTCTTACCCATTTCATTTATAATGCAAGGTTCCTTCTCATTTAGCACTGTTACCCTATTAAAGTTGTAAAGTCCTGTATCTAAGATATGTTAAGATATTCCCGAAACGTTTTGCATATTAGTGGCTAAAATATGTAATATTTAATTTATGTACCTACTAGATATAATAAATAATCAGCATCAAGCAAAGTTTTTGGAACGCAGACAATAGAGTTCAAGATGCGCCAATAAGAACTCTTCAAATTCTACAACATTGATATTTTCAACCTACACCTCATTGATTCAAATTATTTCAAGCTCCATCTACCCTGGACCACACCCTCGAACTAAACGACTTTTTTATGCCCAAGAAGAAAAGGCAAGACAGCACCGAGAAGCATATGAAGAAAGGCAACAAAAAACAGGATGAAGAAAGAAATCGAAGAAGATAACGTAATGAAGAAAGAAGACAGAAGCCTATAGTTCAACTACCAGCTGCTTGCGAGCCCAGTTCTGTGAGAGCATCCATGAGAATTCCACCAACCCACAGCGTCAGCTGCAAGTCATATCCACGGTGGTGGGACCATTGATCTTTTTTTTTTTCCCTCTTCGAATTGCCTCCAGCCCCTAGCTCAATATTTCTGAATCCTCGCCCCTTGCCTTCCATCTCCTTACCTGCTCTAGGGTCCATGGAACTTTGAATCTACTAATAAACAGTAGTATGTGCCAATATATATTTGTATACATAATAATAATAATAATAATAATCACATTTCCAAGAAGGTACATTAGGTTGGTGAGATTACATAAGATTAGTATTTTTACATTCTTGCCAAGCCACTAGCACGCATAGCGTTTCGGGCAGTTATTATAAGAAGGGACTTAATGTTTGGACTGAGAGTACTCACTCAGCTGAAGGTGGCTGAGGCCAGGAGGAGAGATTCTGACTGACCTTCCCACACCGGGAGACTGTGAGCTGCAACCCCAACTGATCAACCCTAATTTGTCACAATCAGCGACACCTGGCAGTTGCCATTACCATGTGTCTCTACTGGTCTTCTCCTTCATAAGTCCTCACGATATCTGACATAATCAATGTTCCCGAGATGTTATGATGTATATTGAATCAGTAAATAGTGTCGTTGAAGAGATGTTTATCACCGTATGATTGACTGCCGCCAGTTTATGTGGAAGATTGCAGCTGCCGAGGCTTCAAATTATACCTTAATGTCTACTGTGTCTACTCGTCTACTCACATCCATCCTGTGAATGGCTGTGGAATAGTTTACAGAGGCAAATAATGGGCTCAAGAGCTGAACCCCAAAATTCGTTGAGCTAATATCAAGTTACAGTTTACTGAGCTAGTTACAGTTAACACGTAAATAAAGTCTATTTGCAGTTCATCAAACTAACATCATCACGAGGCTAAAATTACCTAACACAACGAGTGATACTTTTAGTTTAATTACTGTATTATATAATATTAATAACAATATTATTATTATGCTTCCCATACCCACCATGCTGGTAAATGCCAGAAAGATTTCATGTCACATTATGGGTTCAAAACTTCAAGTATTTGAAGTTGAGCAAACATACGTAGCTAATCACTTGAGCATATTTACCAGGTAATTAATCGATCCTCAGTCATGACTGGCTATACGTGGCGATCCTTATAATCCATGTATATGGCGTCAGCATCCACTGCCAATTTACTCGTTCCAAATACTTGAAAACACTGTATAGTCCCTCTAACTTTTGTAGGAATTCAACAGCAATATATATTTCTTCCCATTATTATTATTTTTGTGCTCCGTAGTTATATATAGCTATAAATTATCATCAACTTTATTGATAAGAATCAGATATGCTGTTTTCAAGGCAATAACACTTCACAATATCGGTTGTGATATAGAAACATATCGATATGTATATGTATTTGTTTAAATGATTGTATATATGTGTATATATATACATATATATAGCATAAACAATTGTGTAACTAGCTTCAAAAGATTGTGACTTGCTTAGCTAAACGAACTATGGACCTGAACCGATTGTGCGCCTCCGTACCCACCATACTCAACCCCGCCCACGGGATGGGTATGGGATGCATAATAAAAAAAGAACTTGATTTGGGGAAATACGTTAAAAGCTCTTGGCAGCGTTGGTGAGGAAAATACCACTTGAGAATTTTATTGACAAATAACATTAGGCTCATAAAACCTATATAGCGATTTCATCAACGATTGAGAAGCCTCTTTTGAGTAAAACAGTATCCACAATAAAGTTTTCTTCACATATGGTGTTTTTTTCAGCAATTAGACTGATTCGGGTGTTGATAATCTGTCATGATTTTTGATAAAGAATATTGTCTTATGAAGAGAATATATTGTGAAGAAGGAATGTCGTGTAAACACAAGCAGATGTGACATTTATTTACATAAATAAATCTTTATGTAAATAAATGTCTATATTACTGGAACCGGCTAATACAGTAATTAAATTCATATATAGTATATGTATGCAAGAGGGTATGATGATACAAGAATGTAAGAACTCTTGTATAGGCAAAGCTGTGGAGGTGAGAAGCAAAGTTTGCAGAATTTACAGCATGAGTGAAGGGAATCGTCTTGACCACTATCTGAGATACTGTGCCCATCTATGAGACATTAGAAATATGTGTAGTACAATAAGTCCCACATTGCTTGACTTAGGAAAACCCTTTTTTTAAAAGATAGATATTGTCGTTACAAAGTCCTCTCCCCACTTTACACCTGCAAGATAACGTAAACTTGAGGGTAGAGTCAGTTTACTTGAGACAGTTAAGCGAGTCCCAGCTGTGTCTGGGTACAAGTGACAGGATGAACAACCCAGCGAGTTTTCTTCATATTGGACTGAACCCCACAATTCATTTAGCTAAGCAAGTTACAGTCTTGATGAGCAAGTTACAAAATTGAATGTACATCGTCACATCAACAATGGACTCTAGAACGACTACAAGTACAGTTTCTAAATTAAGCAACTGACATATGTGGAGAGCTAGTGTCACAACTGATATGTTTGTCCTGCACACCGCCCTCCATCCAGTGGGCAGCGGTGGATAGGTTACAATCACTTAGTTACTACCTTGTTAGGCAAACTGGGGATATTTGGCTAAGATTTCTGGTAACAGATCATTTTGAATGTGTAAAGTTAAACAGGCATTTTTGCACGTATGGAATTATGTGTAATTAAAATATATTAAGCAAATCTAATAATTAAGGAATGGCTAGAAACTGTGTACTTAGTTGAGAGGTTTATAAACATTTACCGACTCTGAAGGCCCACACTCACATCTGGACCCCCTACAAACGCATATGAAAAATCATGTGGCCACGTGTCTACAGGCCATGTTAAGCACCACCCGCACAGGCTGTTAACGCCAGCCAATCACATTTCTCGCAGTGTTAATGACGTCACTAGCCCCAGCCCACTGATGACGTCACTGACCCGCCCACTGATGATGCCATAAGCAGAGCCAATACAACATCAGTTCTTATGATGTGCTGTTGCTCCCATATTAAATAGATGGCGGCGGCACTCTAGTCCACTTGGGGGGTCCCCGACCGTCCAAGTGGTTGGGCACCACCATTCCTTCCCCGCGTCCCATCCCAAAATCTTATCCTGACCCCTTCCCAAGTATTCTAATGTTGGAGCTTTCTCCTGATAATTCCGTCCCTCCCTCCCTGGTGAGACTCCTCCCTCACACACTCCCAAAAACTCAACCTTTAGGCCCTGCACTTATATGTTTATTCAGGTAAGGTATATACATACAAGTGATGTTACATTAATGGATCGAATTATAGATAGAGCTAGTACATACAATGCCTAAAGCCACTATTACGCAATGCGTTTCGGGCAGGAAGAACATTAATATCTAGAACTTAATACTAATTGAGCATAAAGAATAAAATGTGTTGAGAACAAATACAAATAAAGATAAAAAAAGGGGGAACATGACTGAAAAAGCAGCACAAATACAAAAGGTTGACAAACAGCATTGATTAAAAAAATAATTAAATAATTAAAAAACTGAATATACCAGTCTCCGTGGTGTAGTGGTAAGACACTCGCGTTCCGCGAGCGCTTTGTCATGGGTTCGTATCCTGGCCAGGGAGGATTTACTGGGCGCAAATCCTTAACTGTAGCCTCTGTTTAACTCAACAGTAAAATGTGTACTTGGTTGTAACAACGATTCTTCGCGGCGGGGATCGTATTCCAGGGACCTGCCCGAAACGCTACGCGTACAAGAATGTAACAACTCTTGTATATATCTCAAAAAAAAAAAAAAATATCCACTTTGACATTTGAGGACACAATTAAGTGAGCAATTTGGTGAGCACAGTACCTATGTACACAATTTTTATTTTATTTTAGGCCTAGGACAGACGTCCAAAGGACACAACATGATTTTTTGGAGGAGTAAAACATTCAATATTTAGTACACTCCATCCATAGTAGCTGTACAGAGGATGGCTGTTAAGATCTCACTCGTGCAATGTTGATCATTAAATACAATCAGTGCAACACCATACATTGCCCTCACACGAGAGAAACAGAAATACGGGCAGTCAGGTTCTCAACCGGAAGGTCATGCATTCAATTTCCAAGCAGATGCGGAAACGTTTGGGCACGTTACCTTTCATCTGATGCCACTGTTCCATCCCCTAGCAGTAAATAGATACCAGTACCAGGGAGTTAAGCAACTGTGGGTTACATCTTGGGGAAGCTAATGCCAGCCCGTCCTCTCGAGTGTTCACGACGTCGCTAAAATGATGTACTAAGTTGCCCGAACCTAACCTAACTGAAGACCCACGAATAGAAAACGAAACAGCCCGTCAATTTTGCGAGCCGCTAATCTTTAGTAGAATTCTTTTGGCCGTTGGGGATTTATACGTCAAAATACGATGTATTATTTGATAGGACATGTAGCTAGGCTCGATAGGACTAACAAGCTCCATGTCCCCTAGAATGGGTAGCCAAGAATCGTCTCCATGGAAATCCTACTCTGATGGCTTATCTAAACACCCAGGCTAGTTAATAAATTGCCCGAAACGCTGTACTTAGTGGCATTAGGCATAGTATGTACTAGCTCTATCTAGAAATCCAACAATCTGTTTGTAACTCATCTTGTATGTATGTACTTTAACCTGAATAAACATTATTTTTTCTAACTGTCATCACAATAAAAATCCTTCCCTGACAGCTGCTGTTCGACATAGCCAGAGATCATCACATTGAAGTTGAACAACAAAAATATTTTCGAATCTTGACATACTCACCGGCATTGTAACACGCTACACCGATGGGCACCAGACAAAATATTAGCAATGACAAGAGTCTCCACACTTCTGGTGGTGAGTCTGTTGCCCCCACCGGCCCACTCACACAACCTGGCACATACTATAGCCGCCACGGATCTCAAAAAGAGGTGATATAACGTCGCCATGGGTTCGTTTAGTCATCATTATGACGAAGTAGTAAGGTGGCCAGTATGAGGAGTCATGCCTGAACCGTGCTTGTGGGCCCAGCGCCACAAACAAGCCACCCACCATGGAAGCAAACACGAGAAGAGACATACTTTCAAGCTCAACTTTCAAACTCAACAAGACACAACTGCGGACAGGGAAAAAAATCCATAGGGTTATAATTAACCCCGTGGAACCGGCTACCCGCCGAAGCCGTGAATGCCAAGGCATTATTGCAACTCAAAATCCGATTGGAAAAACCCTCAGGAACAATGGGGAGCCAATTAACACAGGATATTAACACCTGGGTAAATACTGGTTCGGTAACAGGGTTGTTGATTTGTGGAACCAATTACCGCGTAATGTAGTGGAGGTAGGGTCCCTTGATTGTTTCAAACGTGGGTTGGACATGTATATGGGTGGTTATAAATAAGAACAGCCTCGTATGGGCCAATAGGCCTTCTGCAGTTACCTTTATTCTTATGTTTTATCCGACTAACCTAACCTCTCCAGACGGAGCCATCCATCTCAACCGCTACCAGCATTCACCCTAGTCTACTACGGCTCAGTCTGTTACAACGTCCACAAACTGTTCATCAACAACCTCTGTAACCAAGTTATATCAAATATATTTAGTTACTATACTGTGTGTTTGTTGTCACTACAAACTTCATCTTACAGTATATGTAGCCTTGGAGAGAGCTCCGTGTAACTCCAACTCCAAAAATCATCCTGGAACTATATTAATAATTAAAAGTAATTTTGAAGGCGACATGAATTGTTTTTACTTCGAGTCAAAACTGAAGCCTAACATGTGCATAAATATATAAAGGATGACACAGTTTGAGACAAGAGCTAGCTAATGTTAGTATATAGAGAGAGACATGGGATCAATAACCTCACTAGCAAGTCCTTGATGAATTATTAATGATCTTCAACAGTAGATACAAAATAAATAATTGCATAACTCTACTTACCTAATACCACACGGTATAAAGCTTATCATAGCTACGGGATTTGTAGATCAGTGTTTAAAGGGATTCGGAAGCAATAATAATACAGCTGATGCATCTGTCGGCAGAAAAACACTATAGCAAGCCTGCTCAATGTATCCTTAAGATACAGCTTATGCCATCTGTTGACATCAAATTACACTATCAAACAGCCAGATTGCAAAATACAGCTGGCGCTATCTGTTAGTTCGAAATTGCACTATCAATAGCCAACATCAGCAACCCATAAGGTTTGGGGGGTAGAAATAGCCTAAGCTACTCTTATCCCTTTGAGATGTATTTTTTTTTCTTGTCTCAATAAACTTACTTGAACTTGAACTTGAACTTGAACCCATAAGGCGGGTTGTTGTGCTGAAGTAAGAATTCCGGAGCTCGCATATTATTGGTAGAAAACTCTTTGTTTATATTCCTGCTACAGCCAATCACAAGGAAAGGAGGGAGCAGCTAAAGGCTCCACTCATATAATAAATCATGTTTATTCAGCACACCAGCCCTGCTTATGACATTTTGCTTCAACTTTAATCTACCTATAATTTTCTAAAAGTTTGAACAAAGTGATAAGTAAATATTGCGGATATACAGGTTTATAGAAAAATGGCTTAGCTACCTATCTTGTGACGTAATTAGTGGGGGGTTGCCTGGAAACAAATAATAATTTATTTATTTATTTAATAATACATCGACGATAAGATATTATAGGATTATTAGTCTCTTATAGGACTAAATTATTCAGTCCCTCTTATTGGCCAACTTATTCAGTTAGACGGAAATTTCTGTTAGGTATAAAACAAAGCGGTTGTTATGCAAAAGGACGTATTTCTTAATTTTATTTCATTCTTCTTGGAAAGAGTGTTGACATTCCCTGCAAATTAACAGCCAATCACAGGAAGGTATTGCTAACTCCGCCTCCTTATATTGACGTCATCTGGAGCGTTCAGCACACTGATCTAGCTTATGGCTTTCTACTTCATCTCTTGTATACGAATTTTCCGATTACTTTGATAATTAATTTAAAAGTTGTTACACAAAATGGCTAAATTCTGCCATTAAATTGACTCTCTTGTCTGGTATACAGACAAAATTACATAAATTTATTAACCATTCATCCATTATTAATTACAATGTTTATTTATTTATTTACTCATATAATTTATTTATTATATACAAGAAGGTACAATAGTGATGACCAACGACAACACACAAAATGGAGAAGCGACGACGTTTGGCATTATCAACACACGATTTGATAATGGTTTGGTCATCCCCTAAGTACTAATAAAGGCTGGGGTGGGTAGTACATGATACAGTGTGAGTTTGAAGCACAAGGAAGGAAACTACGAGGATAAAATTAGGCACTTTCTGGTTTTACTTTTGAATTAGAAAAAGTTTGGACACTTTTGTAATTCATTAGGAGTGAGTTCCACAGACTAGGCATTTTATTTGCACGGAGTGTTTGCACAGATTTAGTTTGACTCTTGGGATATCAAAGATATATATTTCTCTAGCAATTATTGAGAAAAATTTAGTAACACTAGCCCCTAGGTTCTTAAGAGCGATCCTGCGTCATAATTAACATACGTCTATCTTTACCTCAACAGTTTATAAGTTAATTTTTGGTCTGTATATGATGATGATCATATACAATTAAGGTAGCATTGCACTGAACCGCTATATATATATATATTATTTATTAAACAACAGTTATTCACTCAATTATTCTTGTTTATGAGCATTCTTTTGGATATCCTTGATCCTGACGACAATGAAAGCATATCTGAGAGCTGTTGATATCCTGTTCTATGAATATTGTAGAAGGCATCGCATCTATGGATATCTGTTTTCCTTTGATATAATTCTGGCATGTTGTGCCTCAGTGGGACTCGTATTTACTCGTTACAGCTGCCGGATTCCTTCGCGGGTATTCTACATCCTGATTATAATGTAGGATGTCCACATCCTGAGATATCCATATGGTTAAAATAATGAGGGTAAATCCTCATTGTGGCATCCATCATCCTTATTCAGGCACGAATCTCTCCAGTGGACATCCTGATTCAGGCAGGAATCTCTTCACTGGACATCCAACATCCTGATTCAGGCAGGACTCTCTCCAGAGGACATTAAACATCCAGATTCTGGCAGGACTCTCTCCAGTGGAGATTCAACATCCTGATTGAGGCAAGACTCTCTCCAGTGGATATCCAACATCCTTATTCAGGCAGGACTCTCTTCAGTGGACATCTGGCATCCTGATTCAGGCAGGACTCTCTCCAGTGGACATTAAACATCCTGATTCTGGCGGACTCTCTCCAGTGGAGATTCACACATCCTGATTGAGGCAGGACTCTCTCCAGTGGATATCCAACATCCATATTCAACCAGGACTCTCCAGTGATATCCAACATCCTGGTTTCAGGCAGGACCTCTCCAGTGGATATCGAATATCCTGATTCAACCAGGACTCTCTCCAATGGATATCCAACATCGTGATTCTGTCATGACTTTCTTCAGTGGATATTGAACATCCTGATTCAGGCAGGACTCTCCAGGGGATATCCAGCATCCTGGTTCAGGCAGGACTCACTCTAGTGGATATACAACATAAAATACTCACGCTAGTGGATATACAACATACAACATACAACGATTTCGCCGAGGTGGCGATTTTTCTTGTGGCAGCTCCGCTTTGCGCCATCTTTGACAATTATTTACTGATTTAACTGACCGCTGAGCTGTGTAGCCGTCATGTCCCGAGGCACCATGCTTGTGTCAATCTTTTGGTCAGTTTTT
>WNGS01028583.1:6855680-6867293 GCA_020271785.1 Procambarus virginalis | reverse complement strand
ATTCCAAACACTCCTTAGCCAGACGTACCGTCCACTCCAGCTTTTGGTGGAAGTTCAGTTGGCATGTTGCAGGGAACAACAAACTCTTCCTTCTATTAAATTGCTTCTCTTGAGTCCTGCTGAGTAGGGTTTCATTTTTGGTCTCTTTGTTATTTCATCTTCACTCTCACTGTCTCTCTGTCTGTGAATATTACGCCGTTTATTTCTGTTCATTACTACTTCAACGGCTTGCTATTATCTTGTCTGTCCTCCTCACTATCACTTAGGGATACGCCTCGCCATTTCCTCGACACTCAGTGGCACTGTCAACAATCGAGAACAAATTCACAATATCGCCAAGAGAGCCAACACTGCGAAAGCCACAACCGCGGTCCGGTCATCATCCGTATCCTGACCCCTTCCCAGTGCTATATAGTGGTAATGAAATTGGTGTCTTTCACTTGATAGATTCCCCCCCCTGTTGTGCAAAAAGACTTATTTCTTAGTTTGCATATCATTTATAGAAAGAGTGTTGGCATTCCCAGCAACAGCCAATCACAGGAAGGTATTTGCTAAAACTCCGTCTCCTTATTGACGTCCTCAGAAGCGACACACAGATCTAGCTTATGACTTTCTGTTTCATCTCTTGTATATAAAAAAATATGAATATTTCGATTACTATGATTATTAAATGTATCAGATTATAACAGTTGTTACACAAAATGGCTAAATTTTGCCATTAAAAAGAGCTCATAGTGGATTTTGTAATAGAGTTTTATGGAAAGAGAGTTGTGCAATTTTTCTAAATATCTTCTGATATGAGTGTTGACTTCTCAAGTTCAAGTTCAAGAATGTTTATTGAGACAAGAAAAAACACATCTCAAAAGGATAGAGTAGCTTAGGCTACTTCTGCCCCCCTCTTCATCAAATCCATTAAGGAACTCACAAATTCAATGAGTACAAATTCACAAATCACAGTACAAGAATCCCATTTAACATTGCAAAAATAATATATTTTAGGAGTAAATCCTTGTCTATGTTAATATTTATTAAACATTTAGTGGTGCTGACTTCTCAATTTGTGTAGCTAATACTTGAAGGCTTCTCTCCAGTTCCTTGTAGATTTTATACCAGTCAGAACAATGAGTAAGAGCTCTGAGTATAATTGCGTTTATTACACTATTCTTATATCTGTCTGACCATTCATACACATTCTAGTGTTATTGGGTTTAGTATAACCTTCTGTGGTGAAAGTTGTCTTAGGTTCTCACATAGACATGGAGGAAAGGGAGTGTACCATTGACGCCTAGTTCATGAGTAAAGTTAACTCGGATAAGTAGATCCTTTAATAGCGACAATTCTAGCAGTTTTTTTCACAAATACGTATATATTATCGATGTATCTGCAGTAGATGCGAAGTTTCCCTGTGGTATTGAAGGTTTTGTAGTGTTCATATTTACAGTACCAATGGGTTTTATTTATATTTTTAATACAACAAAAATTAATTAGTAATGTTTCGATTATTTCTGAGTAGGCCCAAAAATTTATTCCCCTAAATAAATGTACATTATTATCATTATGATTGACTAAATCTAGTCCTTGCAGGCGAGATCAGTTGTAAACGCTAGCTAACGCACAAGTACAAGAGCGCCCAAAATTAACACATAAGACATGAAGAGACAGGCGTGTAGCTTCTCACTTTGTTTTTATTAACTAATATTGCATGTTAAGCATTTACTCTTAATACATATTATCATATTTAAGTATAACTATCACACAGTAAATGTAATAGGAGTCTACCCAAAAACTGGCCACAGTCAAGTGTTTTGTGCGTTCAACCATGTTTGTGGGCCTTCAGATACTAAGTGTAAACACTGGCCGGCGTCGTTCTTATGAAGCCAAGATTATGTCCATCACATAATCTTATATGTGATCTTATAATCTTATATATAAGATTAATATATATAAGATGGTAATCTTATATATATATATATATATATATATATATATATATATATATATATATATATATATATATATATATATATATATATATATATATATATATATATATATATATATATATATATGTATGTATGTATGCGAACAAGCCTGAATGGTCCCCAGGTATATAGGCAACTGAAAACTCCACACCCCTAAAAGTGACTCGAACCCATATTGCCAGGAGCACTATGCAACTGGTGTACAGGAGACCTTAACCACTCGATCATCACGACCGTACAAAAGATGATGGTAGCCGAGGCTATTTGCCCATCATCCCGACGGCACTATGATGGTAATCTTGGGCATAGTTATTTTATCACATCACATCATTTTTGGGGCCACGTAAGCAACACAAATTAAATTAGGTTCTTTTAATTTGTCCTTATACAATTTAATGAATAAAAAAGCTTTCCTAATGTGACGATGTCTATTGAATTTTGTAACTAGCTCATCAAGATTGTAACTTGCTTAGCTAAATAAATTGTGGGGTTCAGTCCCTGAGCCCATTAAGTGCCTCTGTAACCCTTTCCACTACCGCCCACAAGATGGGTATGGGGTGCATAATAAATGAACTAAACCAGCCTGCCTTAACATTTTTATATTATGATAATCACATCAACATATCAGCATTAAGATTATTGACTAATCCTAGAATCAGCTCACTTAATGATGTAATCACTGGAGCACTAACTCAGGACAGAAGAGCTTCCAATAGCAACAGGTGGACCCATTGTGCGATAAACACCATCAATACATTCAATATAACAAACACAGTCACTGAGAAGGGTGTCGACGAAATACATGCAGACTTTGTTATGCAAGCCCCTTGGGAATCTCCGCCAGCAGACTTTAAGATTATGGTTCTTGAAGGAAATGAGAACCAGACTAATCCTCATCTGCTACGTAACATTGCACAGATGTATATAGAAGCAAACTTGGCATCCGACAGCTTCACTTACTTCACAGATGGATCAGTAGACCAGCAGGGACAAGAAACCGGAGCTGCAGTTAAAGCAGGAAACTTTGTAAATAGTTGGAGACTCTTAAATGGGTGTTCGACTTTACAAACAGAGATGCTGGCCATTCAAAAGGCTTTGGAACATGCTCTTGCTCAACACCGACAACATGTTATCATACATACTGATTCGGGAACCGCCATTGAAACCTTGCAACAAGAACACATATGTGATAACATACATCTGATCACAAATGTCATATCATTAATGCAAACACTCAAACGACAAGGCCGACGGGTACTTATCAACTAGGTGCCAAGTCATGTGGGAATAACAGGAAATGACATTGCACACAAAGCTGCAAAACTTGCAACTAAGAAAAGAAATGTAGATATTTACATACCACAGAGTCTATCACAGATTAAGAAAGTATTTAGAAACAGAGCAATGCAAAAGATGTACAGTGACCACAACACAGCAGTTGCAACATCAGGATCTGCGGGTTGGTACAAGAATTCAACCAACTACGAACCACTTAATTTGATGAAAGGGAGCAGTAGAACAACAGAAGTACACTTGCATCGCATCAGGCTTGGATACCCATGTGCATGGGAAATAGGCTTACAGGTTCCGGAAGATGAGAGGAAATGTCAACACTGTGGAGAAATGCCCGACAGACCTCTGGAACATTATCTAACACAGTGCACAGTTACAAACCCATTAAGATTTCAACTTCAATGCAACAGAGCAGAAGTTGTTAAACACATATGGCGACATCTTACTAAAGCGACCATACGAGTAATAAATACTCATACTCCGCCCAAGTAAACTAGAAACAAGCGACACTTAGTGGGCCACCCAGAGGCTTAGGGCCCGCGCAGGAATATCTCTGCAAAAAAAAAAAACAGAGCAGAAAAAGTTGTTAAACACATATGGCAAAATCTTACTGAAGCGACCATACGAGTTATAAATACTCATACTAAGCCCAAGTAAAACAGAAACAAGCAAAACTTAGTTGGCCAGCCAGAGGCTTAGGGCCCGCGCAGGAATATCCCTGCAAAAAAAAATACTAGAAAGTGTATTCTCCTGACTATCCTCCATCATCATGCGCTTCCTTACTTTCTTCTACGCACGTTTCACTTTCCATTTCACGTCCTGTTTCACCACCATCTTCACCCCGTCTACCCTCCATAGCCAATTTTTCCAATGCCTCAATCCTCTTGTCTAGTTTTTTTTTTAGATATTCCAGTATTTGATTACCATCCTCAGAGTTGACGATATTGTCCTGAACCTTCTCCTCACAAGGTTTCAGTTTTTCAACTGCCTTACCTACTTTCCCTAGGCTCGCCTTAATTATCTCCGTCCCTTTATTTATTTACGGGCTATTCATGCCCGTGCCACCTCTTGGGTGGCTTAATCTTTATCATTTTGTAATCTTTGTAATTACTATGCTATGTATCCTCACAATCCCAATGTACCTTCTTGTATATATATAAATAAACAAATAAATCGAGAGCAGTACGTCCTAACCAGACGTTATATGATGATATCCTGAACAGTTGATAAATAAAAGTAATTGCGGAACTCCAATTATCTAATACTAATCATATATCGTATTAAACCTTAACATAAGCTACGGGATTTGTAGATCAGTGTTTAAAAATAATTCGGAAGTAATAATGATACAGCTGATGCCATCTGTCGGCAAAAGAGAACACTATCAACTGGCTGGTCAACAGTAGCCATAAGATACAGCTTACGCCATCTGTTGACATCAAATTACACTTATAACAAATTACCCCACAAAATACAACTAACGCCATCTCGTTTTTTTCCAACGCACTATAAATAGCCAAACAGCAACCCATAAGGTGGGTTGTTGTGCTCGGGTAGGAGGTTCCAAGCTCCGCCCACAGATGGTATGGGGTGCATAATAAATGGCATATCATTGGTAGATATTCTTTGTTGACATTCACACAACAGCCAATCACAGGAAGGGATCAGCTAAAGGCTCCATCCACTTAATAAATCATCTTTATTCAGCACACTATCCCTGCTTATGATATTCTGTTTCAATTTTAATCGACCTAAAAAGTGAAGGGTTAAGTATTTATAAGCATTAATAAAGTGATAATTAAATACTGCAGGATGTAACGGGTGTTACAGAAACATGGGCTGGCTACCTGACTTCTGACGTCATCAGCGGGTGTTGCCTCACGCAAATAATATCGATGATACAATGCTCCGTTCTTTTATTGAACTCGATTATTCAGTTAGATGGAAATTTCTGTCTTGTACATAACGAAAGGGTTGTGTTTGAAATAAAGAGATTGTTGTGCAAAAAGACTTATTTCTTAGTTTGCATATCATTTATAGAAAGAGTGTTGGCATTCCCAGCAACAGCCAATCACAGGAAGGTATTTGCTAAAACTCCGTCTCCTTATTGACGTCCTCAGAAGCGACACACAGATCTAGCTTATGACTTTCTGTTTCATCTCTTGTATATAAAAAATATGAATATTTCGATTACTATGATTATTAAATGTATCAGATTATAACAGTTGTTACACAAAATGGCTAAATTTTGCCATTAAAAAGAGCTCATAGTGGATTTTGTAATAGAGTTTTATGGAAAGAGAGTTGTGCAATTTTTCTAAATATCTTCTGATATGAGTGTTGACTTCTCAAGTTCAAGTTCAAGAATGTTTATTGAGACAAGAAAAAACACATCTCAAAAGGATAGAGTAGCTTAGGCTACTTCTGCCCCCCTCTTCATCAAATCCATTAAGGAACTCACAAATTCAATGAGTACAAATTCACAAATCACAGTACAAGAATCCCATTTAACATTGCAAAAATAATATATTTTAGGAGTAAATCCTTGTCTATGTTAATATTTATTAAACATTTAGTGGTGCTGACTTCTCAATTTGTGTAGCTAATACTTGAAGGCTTCTCTCCAGTTCCTTGTAGATTTTATACCAGTCAGAACAATGAGTAAGAGCTCTGAGTATAATTGCGTTTATTACACTATTCTTATATCTGTCTGACCATTCATACACATTCTAGTGTTATTGGGTTTAGTATAACCTTCTGTGGTGAAAGTTGTCTTAGGTTCTCACATAGACATGGAGGAAAGGGAGTGTACCATTGACGCCTAGTTCATGAGTAAAGTTAACTCGGATAAGTAGATCCTTTAATAGCGACAATTCTAGCAGTTTTTTTCACAAATACGTATATATTATCGATGTATCTGCAGTAGATGCGAAGTTTCCCTGTGGTATTGAAGGTTTTGTAGTGTTCATATTTACAGTACCAATGGGTTTTATTTATATTTTTAATACAACAAAAATTAATTAGTAATGTTTCGATTATTTCTGAGTAGGCCCAAAAATTTATTCCCCTAAATAAATGTACATTATTATCATTATGATTGACTAAATCTAGTCCTTGCAGGCGAGATCAGTTGTAAACGCTAGCTAACGCACAAGTACAAGAGCGCCCAAAATTAACACATAAGACATGAAGAGACAGGCGTGTAGCTTCTCACTTTGTTTTTATTAACTAATATTGCATGTTAAGCATTTACTCTTAATACATATTATCATATTTAAGTATAACTATCACACAGTAAATGTAATAGGAGTCTACCCAAAAACTGGCCACAGTCAAGTGTTTTGTGCGTTCAACCATGTTTGTGGGCCTTCAGATACTAAGTGTAAACACTGGCCGGCGTCGTTCTTATGAAGCCAAGATTATGTCCATCACATAATCTTATATGTGATCTTATAATCTTATATATAAGATTAATATATATAAGATGGTAATCTTATATATATATATATATATATATATATATATATATATATATATATATATATATATATATATATATATATATATATATATATATATATATATATATATATATATATATATATATATATATATATATATGTATGTATGTATGCGAACAAGCCTGAATGGTCCCCAGGTATATAGGCAACTGAAAACTCCACACCCCTAAAAGTGACTCGAACCCATATTGCCAGGAGCACTATGCAACTGGTGTACAGGAGACCTTAACCACTCGATCATCACGACCGTACAAAAGATGATGGTAGCCGAGGCTATTTGCCCATCATCCCGACGGCACTATGATGGTAATCTTGGGCATAGTTATTTTATCACATCACATCATTTTTGGGGCCACGTAAGCAACACAAATTAAATTAGGTTCTTTTAATTTGTCCTTATACAATTTAATGAATAAAAAAGCTTTCCTAATGTGACGATGTCTATTGAATTTTGTAACTAGCTCATCAAGATTGTAACTTGCTTAGCTAAATAAATTGTGGGGTTCAGTCCCTGAGCCCATTATGTGCCTCTGTAACCCTTTCCACTACCGCCCACAAGATGGGTATGGGGTGCATAATAAATGAACTAAACCAGCCTGCCTTAACATTTTTATATTATGATAATCACATCAACATATCAGCATTAAGATTATTGACTAATCCTAGAATCAGCTCACTTAAAGATGTAATCACTGGAGCACTAACTCAGGACAGAAGAGCCTCCAATAGCAACAGGTGGACCCATTGTGCGATAAACACCATCAATACATTCAATAACAAACACAGTCACTGAGAAGGGTGTCGACGAAATACATGCAGACTTTGTTATGCAAGCCCCTTGGGAATCTCCGCCAGCAGACTTTAAGATTATGGTTCTTGAAGGAAATGAGAACCAGACTAATCCTCATCTGCTACGTAACATTGCACAGATGTATATAGAAGCAAACTTGGCATCCGACAGCTTCACTTACTTCACAGATGGATCAGTAGACCAGCAGGGACAAGAAACCGGAGCTGCAGTTAAAGCAGGAAACTTTGTAAATAGTTGGAGACTCTTAAATGGGTGTTCGACTTTACAAACAGAGATGCTGGCCATTCAAAAGGCTTTGGAACATGCTCTTGCTCAACACCGACAACATGTTATCATACATACTGATTCGGAACCGCCATTGAAACCTTGCAACAAGAACACATATGTGATAACATACATCTGATCACAAATGTCATATCATTAATGCAAACACTCAAACGACAAGGCCGACGGGTACTTATCAACTAGGTGCCAAGTCATGTGGGAATAACAGGAAATGACATTGCACACAAAGCTGCAAAACTTGCAACTAAGAAAATAAATGTAGATATTTACATACCACAGAGTCTATCACAGATTAAGAAAGTATTTAGAAACAGAGCAATGCAAAAGATGTACAGTGACCACAACACAGCAGTTGCAACATCAGGATCTGCGGGTTGGTACAAGAATTCAACCAACTACGAACCACTTAATTTGATGAAAGGGAGCAGTAGAACAACAGAAGTACACTTGCATCGCATCAGGCTTGGATACCCATGTGCATGGGAAATAGGCTTACAGGTTCCGGAAGATGAGAGGAAATGTCAACACTGTGGAGAAATGCCCGACAGACCTCTGGAACATTATCTAACACAGTGCATAGTTACAAACCCATTAAGATTTCAACTTCAATGCAACAGAGCAGAAGAAGTTGTTAAACACATATGGCGACATCTTACTAAAGCGACCATACGAGTAATAAATACTCATACTCCGCCCAAGTAAACTAGAAACAAGCGACACTTAGTGGGCCAGCCAGAGGCTTAGGGCCCGCGCAGGAATATCCCTGCAAAAAAAAAAAAGAGCAGAAAAAGTTGTTAACACATATGGCAAAATCTTACTGAAGCGACCATACGAGTTATAAATACTCATACTAAGCCCAGTAAAACAGAAACAAGCAAAACTTAGTTGGCCAGCCAGAGGCTTAGGGCCCGCGCAGGAATATCCCTGCAAAAAAAAAAAAATACTAGAAAGTGTATCTCCTGACTATTCTCCATCATCATGCGCTTCCTTATTTCATCTACGCACGTTTCACTTTCCATTTCACGTCCTGTTTCACCACCATCTTCACCCCGTCTACCCTCCATAGCCAATTTTTCCAATGCCTCAATCCTCTTGTCTAGTTTTTTTTTTTTAGATATTCCAGTATTTGATTACCAACCTCAGAGTTGACCATATTGTCCTGAACCTTGTCCTCATAAGGTTTCAGTTTTTCAACTGCTTTACCTACTTTCCCTAGGCTCGCCTTAATTATCTCCGTTCCTTTCTCACACACATTGTTCATAGGGGCTGTCGTTGGCTTCCAGCTGTTTCCTCCATGCTCCTGCTGCACAATCTTTCCTTCCTTCGAGGATACATCTATCCTGCTTGTAGGACCCGTCCTAGTCTCTCTCAGATGAGGCTTCATGGGACATAGAGAGGAACCAGCATTGTGGCTGCCTCGACAGTTGCAACAAACTGGGATGATTTTTTCACTTTTTTCAATCTTGACTCTACACTCTCGCGAGTCGTGTTTCTTCCCATAATACCGACACCTAGGGTCAAACTGGCATTTCCATGCCATATATCCCCAACGTGAACACTTCATGCATAATATGGGCTCCTCAATGTATTTTGCAACTTTCCTGTAGCCTAGTCCTTACACAAAAATTCTTTCCGGTGCCTCACCCTTTACCAAAGCAACAACCTGGCATTGTTTGTCATCACGAACACTGTTCCTCTTTGCCCATACAACACTATCATTGTTGAGAAGAAGATAATCAGGATCCAAGTAAGTTGGATACTTAAAAACTATGATCTTTGTGTGCACCATACCTTCTTCAGGAGTAACCATCACAATGTTCTGAAAACCAACCGTCGTTAGGCGTTCCACGGCCTTTTCTGTCCCAACTGTTATGTAGGGCTGGTGAAGACCCTCCTTGAAGAGTGGTTCATATTCCATACACTCCTTAGCCAGACGTACCGTCCACTCCAGCTTTTGGTGGAAGTTCAGTTGGCATGTTGTAGGGAACAACAGCCTCTTACTTCTATTAAACTGCTTCGCTTGAGTCCTGCTGAGTAGGGTTTAATTTTTTGGTCTCTTTGTTATTTCATCTTCACTCTCACTGTCTCTCTGTCTGTGAATATTACTACTTCAAACGTCTTGCTATTATCTTGTCTGCCCTCCTCACTATCACTTAGGCATACCGCCTCAGCCAATTCCTCGACACTCAAAGGCACTGTCAGCAATCGAGAACAAATTCACAATATCCAGCTGTAGCAGCCACGTGCAAAAACGAAGAGTGTGGGGCAATACTCCACCTCCCACCAACAAGCGGACGCCAGAGAGCCAACACTGCGACCGCACACAACCGCGGTCCGGTCACCATCCGTATCCTGATTGATGATGAAGATTAAGCCACCCAAAGTTGGCACGGGCATGAATAGCCCGTAAGTGGTGGCCCTATTGAGCCATTACCATATCTATAGCTGATACTGGAAATCTGTGGAGGTGCAACTGCAACTGCACCCTGCGTGACGGAGATGTCTCCCGTGTCCCGTATCCTGACCCCTTCCCAGTGCTATATAGTCGTAATGGCTTGGTGCTTTCACTTGATTTCCCCCCCCCCTCCCTGAAAATTTACGAGAGCAGTATTTACGGGCTATTTCATCCCGTTGCCCACCTCTTGGGTGGCTTAATCTTTATCATTTTGTAATCTTTGTAATTACTATGCTTATGTATCCTCACAATCCCAATGTACCTTCTTGTATATATATAAATAACAAATAAATCGAGAGCATACGGTCCTAACCAGACGTTATATGATGATATCCTGAACAGTTGATAAATAAAAGTAATTGCGGAACTCCAATTATCTAATACTAATCATATATCGTATTAAACCTTAACATAAGCTACGGGATTTGTAGATCAGTGTTTAAAAATAATTCGGAAGTAATAATGATACAGCTGATGCCATCTGTCGGCAAAAGAGAACACTATCAACTGGCTGGTCAACAGTAGCCATAAGATACAGCTTACGCCATCTGTGACAAATCAAATTACACTTATAACAAATTACCCCCCACAAAATACAACTAACGCCATCTCGTTTTTTTCCAACGCACTATAAATAGCCAAACAGCAACCCATAAGGTTGGGTTGTTGTGCTCGGGTAGGAGGTTCCAAGCTCCGCCCACAGATGGTTGGGTGTGCATAATAAATGGCATATCATTGTAGATATTCTTTTTTGACATTCACACACACAGCCAATCACAGGAAGGGATCACTAAAGGCTCCATCCACTTAATAAATCATCTTTATTCAGCACACTATCCCTGCTTATGATATTCTGTTTCAATTTTAATCTACCTAAAAAGTGAAGGGTTAAGTATTTATAAGCATTATAAAGTGATATTAAATACTGCAGGATGTAACGGGTTGTTACGAAACATGGGCTGGCTACCTGACTTGTGACGTCATCAGCGGGTGTTGCCTCACGCAAATAATATCGATGATACAATTCTCCGTTCTTTATTGACTCGATTATTCAGTTAGATGGAAATTTCTGTCTTGTACATAACGAAAGGGTTGTGTTTGAAATAAAGAGATTGTTGTGCAAAAAGACTTATTTCTTAGTTGCATATCATTTATAGAAAGAGTGTTGGCATTCCCAGCACACCAATCACAGGAAGGTATTTGCTAAACTCCGTCTCCCTTATTGACGTCCTCAAAGCGATCCCTTTGAGATTTATTTCTTGCTTA
>WNGS01028583.1:6806538-6848201 GCA_020271785.1 Procambarus virginalis | reverse complement strand
CGCCAGTTGCAGAGCTACCAAGAACCTTGAGAATGACTTTAAAGCATAAGATATCAAATTTTACGGTATCACATTTGCTTTAGGATGGCACAGTGGCGTTAGGATATCACACTGGCGTTAGGATATTACACTGGCGTTAGGATATCACACTGGCGTTAGGATATCACACTGGCGTTAGGATATCACACAGGCGTTAGGATATCACACTGGCGTTAGGATATCACACAGGCGTTAGGATATCACACTGGCGTTAGGATATCACATAGGCGTTAGGATATCACATAGGCGTTAGGATATCACATAGGCGTTAGGATATCACATAGGCATTAGGATGTCATATTTGTGTTTAATAAAATATAAGTAGAAAACCGGCAATAGACATGGCGCCGCCGCCCTGCTGGCCAATAAAACTGGCTGCCAAGGGCCATCAGCTATCTCTCACGTGTGACTGACTTCAAAACAACTGCCAAAATAAATTACAGTATTGATAATTTGACGTCATATCCACTTTTATAGCTTGAACTTTAAAGCGTAAGAGAACGTAAACAGTACAAAACAATGAAGCAATATAAATTATGGGTATATGCATGCATGCAGTGTTCGAACGTTGCACTGTCCAAGATTATTTGAGGGGATACTAACGCAACCCAAACAGACCCGACCCAACCCAAATTAATATAACCTAACCCATTTAATCAAATCTAATCTAGTCTAGCCAAACCAAACGCAACCCAACCCAGCATAGGCGTGCAGGGCAGGGTGGAGTTTAATTAACCTAGGATAAACATTCAAATCTACCGGTATATACGGTTTGATAATCCGAAAAAAAGTTTTATCAAATGGTTTCGTGTTATTTGAGGGGATACTAACGCAACCCAAACAGACCCGACCCAACCCAAATTAATATAACCTAACCCATTTAATCAAATCTAATCTAGTCTAGCCAAACCAAACGCAACCCAACCCAGCATAGGCGTGCAGGGCAGGGTGGAGTTTAATTAACCTAGGATAAACATTCAAATCTACCGGTATATACGGTTTTGATAATCCGAAAAAAAAGAGTTTTATCAAATGGTTTCGTGTAGGGTTTAACGATTACTCCGTTTGAGCCTAACTAAATACTGTACTGTACTTATCAGTGGCTACGGGGGGAATGAGGTCTAGTTCGGTCCGTCTAATTACCACAAGCTACATAAGCTTCACAAAGCTGCCTGGCAATACGTTAGTAATGAATAAATATGATATATTTACTCATTATAATGTTGGTGCTGAATGTACAACACGAAAAAACATAATTTTAATCAGAAAAAGTATCTTTTTATAAAGAAATTAGACGAAGATAAAGAGCTGGTGACGCCAAATTAAGTCGACGATCCAAGCGTTGGTTAAGTTAGATTAGGATAGGTTAGGTTTGGTTTGGTTTGGTTTGGTTTGGTTAAGTTAGGTTAGGTTAGATTAGGTTAGCTTAGGTTAGATTAGGTTAGGTCAGCCTAACCTAACTTATCATATTTATTCATTACTAACGTATTGCCAGGAAGCTTTGTGAAGCTTGTGGTAGCTTGTGGTAGCTTGTGGTAATTAGACAGACCCATCTGGCTCTTTATGCCCCTGCCTACTAGTTTTGTACCTGCTGCGTTTCAATTTAACTATTCTGATATTCAAATTATTTTTTTCTTAAATCTGGCCATAAAGTTGTGGATGGAGGTGGTTTCCACAACTTTATTTTCAGGGTATTTCAATTGTTAACTATCCATACAGGGTAAGAGTACTTACGTTCCTTAGGCTCATTTGCGTTTCCGGCTTCCACTTGTGTCCTCTTGTCCTGCTTTCTCTCAATCTATGCAGCAGATCCTGTGACCTGAGTATACATGGGTGCTCACCTAGTTGGACTTGTGGGGGGAGGGGACTGAGCTTCAGTTCTTTGATCCAGCCTCTAAACCTTCAATTATCTGGTGTCCAGGTTCCCACTATGCTTCTTAGCACTTTCCATTTGTTCACTACTCTGCCTCTGAAGAAAAAAAATTATGAGAAGCACACCTGTACTTAGTTTCTATGTCCCCAAGTTCATGTACCATCTGTGCCAAGTAGTCTAACTTTGTCAACCATGTCCATTCCATTATAATTTTGTATGTAGTGATCGTGTTTTCCTCCTTTCCTCCTAGCAATGTGGTGCAGCTGCAGTACTGGGTAGGTTATGTGGTTTTTACTCGAACCAAACAACCAATGCCAAGTTTAATATCCATCAACTTTTGCTAGATCATTAACTACACATACTTTTTACTCTTTGACAAATACTAATATCACAAATACTGTGGAAAATAACAAAAAAAAACTATTAAGGTTGTCTAGCTGTAATAGTTTATTGTATAAGTCTAATGCAAGTCTATTATGTAAGGCTAATTAATGTAAGTCATATGTGTTTATGAATCGGTGTAGATAAGAGTCCATAGGATAGTTGTGCATTGTCAGTGTAGATTTTCACGTGTAACAATTAGATGGGTGTATCTTAACCTTATCCTGTGACACTGACGAGCCCAGTCAGCATGCATACAGCACAAAGTAGCATCAGTACATACTAATACACAAATACACTCATACAAAATAATGCCCAATTTATCAGAAATAAATGAAATACTGTATTCTGTATATCAATATGACCTATTCACATCATTTCAATTTACTCAATTTTTAATAATAATAAATTGTTTGTAAGGCGATAATGTTCATAAGGCCAAAGTTCCCGTATTGAAATAACTCGTGGTGTAGAGTCTCGTCTACAATTCTCATAAAGTGATATGTTTCTACTGGCAGTGGTGCCAGTTCCTAGGGAGGACAGGAACTTTGCCATGTATGGTGTTGGCCTGGTCATTGTCATGTATGTTGTAATGACCAGGAACTCATATAAAGAAGATGGTTTAACTTCTAACATTTCAATTAATAATAATATTGTCCAATACAGTACAGTATTTCATTTATATGAGTGGCTCTTGGACTGAATGGCAAGTGAAAATATAACAAATGTGCTATGAATTTTCATGAATTCATAATCTATGGCAAACAATTCAGCAGTATAGACTGATATATGGTTCTGATGACGAAACCTGAGAACACATTGACCACACCATACACTCACCTCTACACGTGTATCCATCTTGGAGCAATCATTATACAGCTGCTGGTTGATGAGGTAACTCAGTGGTGTGTTGCTGAAGCCCTGCTGAAGTTCCCACTGGTCTTTTTGCTGCTGTACCTCGTTTTTGTCACTTTTCCCATCTACCATGTGAGTTACCTTGCAGATCACCATCTACCATGTGAGTTACCTTGCAGATCACCATCTACCATGTGAGTTACCTTGCAGATCACCATCTACCATGTGAGTTACCTTGCAGATCACCATCTACCATGTGAGTTACCTTGCAGATCACCATCTACCATGTGAGTTACCTTGCAGATCACCATCTACCATGTGAGTTACCTTGCACATCATCATTCTCATGGCCCAGTCTCTGACCAGGCCTCCTGGTCAACAAGACAATTGGATGTGGCTCCTTGCAGCCTGAAATGCTTAAAAAAAATTAAATCTGCATTTTAATTACATTTCTAGTAAGAAAATTCTCTGTTTCTTCCAGCTGTTGTTCTAAAAAAAGATGCAGTGGCAAAAAACATTTTTAATTTAAGTCAACATTTACTAATGTAAAATGAAAGTACAGTTCAGTGTAACTTGTAATTTTTCTCCACTTTGATTACATTTCTAATAAGAAAAATTGGTGTTCTTTCCATATACAGTATATGCTGCCTAAACATGATTAAGTATTCTGTATTTTATTTGTATTACAGTTCATTACATATACACATCAAGACTTGCAGAAAGACACATTATAAACAAAATATATATTGTAAATTTATGGTTGAAATCTACAGCTTGGCACTCATCATATAACAGATCTATCTTGAGGTTATCTTGAGGTGATCTTGAGATGATTTCGGGGCTTTTTAGTTTCCCGCGGCCCGGTCCTCGACCAGGCCTCCACCCCTAGGAAGCAGCCTGTGACAGCTGACTAACACCCAGGTACCTATTTTACTGCTAGGTAACTGGGGCATAGGGTGAAAGAAACTGCCCATTGTTTCTCGCCGGCGCCTGGGATCGAACCCAGGACCACAGGATCACAAGTCCAGCGTGCTGTCCGCTCGGCCAACCGGCTCCCTGTAGATACATTTTAGTCCATTTTTTCATGTAAAGCTCAAGCTCATTACCAGCTTTACTGAGATGATGTTTACAGTTCAAAACATATTCTGATGTGAAAATTATCATCAATGCTAGAAGCATTAGTATTGCTCATCATTCAAAATATATGCTATAAATTTTATGTTTTTTTCCCCGTATGTTAAGCTTAAGTTAGGTGAATTTGCAACAAGCACGACTTTCTAGGAGCACACCAACTGCAGTTTTAGAGGATTTACAGTATGGAGGCAGCCTCTGTGGACACCCAGACCTGCATGTTAACACAAAATATAGGGTCTCATTCCCATCACATGCACAGGGTCTATTGGAAAACAAGTTAATTTACTCCAACCAATAGAGAAATCAGGTGCCATATTTGCATTTATATATTAAGAGTTCTTTAAATAAATGTTGTTTAAACAATGAATAATAAAATTCAATTACTGTACTGAATAATTTTAGCTTCTGATGCTGTATGAAATGATAAAAGGCCACAATTTATACTCTGGAGAATGATACCAATTACTATTATATATAGTACTACCCGAATACCTAAGGCACTCCATTGGGATTCATGATCCCAAATTTGTGGAAGGAGCTGGTCAGTGGGACATTCTTGCCAATTCACACCCTCGCCCAACTTTTCCAAACGACGGCAAACAGGCCAAATGGGATAGCCCCATAGTGGAGAACATCGCCAAAGCATTGCTGGAGGCAGCTTCTGAAAAGGACAGAGTGCGTCTCCTAGCTGTGCAAGCCCCCATGCCGGGGACTTTCTGTTGGCAGTCCCTAATTCTGCCTTGGGAACCCGCCTGACCATTGGGCCCTAAGTAATGGTGTTACCCTGCGCCTTGCCGCCCGTCTCCACCGAACACCGGTGTATTTGCGGCTATGCACGGGCGGACCAATACGGCAGCCATGGTCACATCTGTCGTAAGACACGGGAAAGATTGCCAGACATGAAGCAGTCAATGACATCATCAAGAAAAGTTTGGCTACAGCTGGGTGTGCAGCACAAAGGGAACCTCAGTTGTGCAGACCTGACAACAGCCAAAAACGCCCAGATGGAGTCACCCTGCAGCCTTGGAGGGAAGGTAAACAGGTCATATGGGATTACACATGTGCGTCTACATTGGCTGTAGGGGCTACATTGGCTACGGGAATTAAACCTCACGTCGCTAGAAGACAGAAGAATTAGGGGGGATATGATCACCAAGTACAAGATTCTCAGAGGAATTGACAGGGTAGATAAGACAGGCTATTTGACACAAGATATTTAGCACTAGGGGACACAGGTGGAAATTGAGTGCCCAAATGAGCCACAGAGATATTAGAAATAACTTTTTTAGTGTCAGAGTGGTTGACAAATGGAATGCATTAGGCAGTGATGTGGTGGAGGCTGACTCCATGCACAGTTTCAAGTGTAGATATGATAAGAGTCCAATAGGCTCAGGAACCTGTACACCAGTTGATTGACAGTTGAGAGGCAGGACTAAAGAGCCAGAGTTCAACCCCAGCAAGCACAAATAGGTGAGTACACGCACACACACACACACACACACACACACACACCAAATATGCCAAAACTAGAAGACAGAAGAAAAAGAGGTGATATGATCACTACATACAAAATAGTAACAGGAATTGATAAAATAGACAGGAAAGATTTCCTGAGACCTGGAACTTCAAGAACAAAAGGTCATAGATATAAACTGGCTAAACACAGATGCCGAAGAAATATAAGAAAATTCACTTTCGCAAACAGAGTGGTAGACGGTTGGAACAAGTTGGGGGAGAAGGTGGTGGAGGCCAAGACCGTCAGTAGTTTCAAAGCGTTATATGACAAAGAGTGCTGGGAAGACGGGACACCACGAGCGTAGCTCTCATCCTGTAACTACACTTAGGTAATTACACACACAAATCGATAGGGAAGATTTCCTGAGACCTGGAACTTCAAGAACAAGAGGTCATAGATTTAAACTAGCTAAACACAGATGCCTGCCGAAGAAATATAAGAAAATTCATTTTCGCAAACAGAGTGGTAGACGGTTGGAACAAGTTAGGTGAGAAGGTGGTGGAGGCCAAGACCGTCAGTAGTTTCAAAGCGTTATATGACAGAGTGTGCTGGGTAGACGGGACACCACGAGCTCATTTTGTTCTATCATCCTGTAACTACACTTAGGTAATTACACTTACACTTACACTTAAACTTACACACACACACACACACACACAGATGGTTCATGTGATAGATACTTATACTGTACCTGTACTCACTACTGAATAAAATAACAGGGAAAAAAAGATTGAATTGGCATGTGTGAGGAGCCATTTCATGATGTAACATTCATCATGATGTAACTCAAGTAAAATGATTCACTAGAGAATAAATGTTAAAAAAAAATAATAAATAAATTATATACAACTAATAATATATATTTAATAATAATAATAAATACAGTATATACAGTAATTAATAATAATAAATAATATAATGAAATCTGGAGGATACAACAAAAGAAATGGAAAATGAAACAACTGCACATGAATACTTTGTTTATTGATGCCTAACAACACAGAAATTATGTTCCTACACATTCTAGTCTTTATTAAATCCGTCCTATGGGGCGGAGTTTTGTTTTTACAAATGTTTCCTGGTGTACAGCTCCACAGCACTGTTTACACTTATCACAAAATTAAAAAAAGAAAGACCAGTCTACCAACGCGTCGGTAAGAAATATTTTGCAATAATCTATACATACTGCTTGAAACGTTGACTGTTTTATCAACCCTTTGTGAATTTTTGATGAAACAAAAATGTCAAAAGGTAGGTGGGTGGGGGGGGGGGGGGAATGAGGTGTCTAGGATCAGCACATTCATTTTTTTATACAAAACACATTCACTTTAGCATTCTCTGGTTTGTGAGCGTCGTACAAGGGACTCCAACTCTCCTAAAAAATTATGTACAGTATTCTCCACAGAACCGATAACTATATCAGACATCTATATTACAGTGTCTTACAGCATGTGTACAATATGTAAATATGAGGGGCACAGGAGTGGCTGACCATCAGTATGATCCAGCCCTTCTCACCCTATCTAAGAGGAGAAAATTTTGAATCACCCTGTACGGCTGATGAAGACAGCTTTTAAACATTTGCCAAAGGATGAAGAGTCAATATTCATCAAGACTAAAGATAAGCTGTCTTCACCCAGATTACACGGGATGGAGCAATGAGTGCGGGAGAAAATGATACACAAGAAGCAATCACATTCATCTGGGGCCGACTCTGACTTAGACTTCGGCAGTATCACATGACTGAGAACTAAAACTATAATGCTGGCTGATGCTGTGAATTCATGAGGCCACTATCTATGAAACATGAAAGGGCTAAGGATGTGGGATTATGGACCTGACTGAAGGATGAGTTGTGGGAAGCAAGTCAGAGTACACACAGACAAATGAGCAAACGAATGCCTGAAACACAACACAGACGTAGAGGGCAGCACATGGCCACAGGGCCCATATGTACATTTGTGACAATTTATGTACATTGCCGAAAGCCCTTTAAATGTGTATACATTTTTTGGTCGGGACTCAAGGGGACTTCAATCTGTTTTTTTCCCAGTATCTTAGCATACCTGTCAGTGTTTTTGACTGTTGACTGAAGTTTTAGAAATATACTGTAATTCTTAACATACACTGTATATTAATTATAGGTATCCCTCACTAGTTGTCAAAGGATGTGTTCCAGGAAACCTTGGTAAGTCATAAAATTAATTGTGAACTTTGCTTCTGATGAGAATAATGAATAACTGGGTTGTCTCACATTAATACAAATTTTAATAAAGTGTTACATCTCAGAGGATTCCTGAGGATTCATCCAGGCTGTGAGTCACATGTTGGGCTGTGAGCAGCGGCATCTAACAGCCTGGTTAACCAGACCACAAACCAGGAGGTCTGGTCAGAGACTGGGCCGTGGGAATATTGATCCTCGGAACCATTGAAATGTAACCAAGAGGTAAAAGGTAACATGTATGACCTCATGATGGTTCAAAGTTGAATGATGGAGTTGAAACTGCTTTGTGCATATGGTAAGCTACAATTATTTTGCTTATTGCAAATGCAACTGCAAAACGGATGGATTTATTGCTTTTTGTAATACTGTAGTGTTAAATTTATATTTTTTTAAGGAAAAATATTTATAATTTAAATGGATTGAAGTATGAAGTCAATATAGGTGTAGTGTACCGTACAATATTCCAAGATGAGGGAGAGGCAGTATCTAATATCACTCCATACTTTCATCACCACTCATTTTGTAATTTTGAAGGGTTATTTTTGCATGAATAATCTATTTTATTTTCATCTAGTTTATAAAAAAAACTAGCATGGATAGGTTTATAGTCATTACTTTATATGCAATTAATGTGGCCAAGTGTAAAAGGGACGCATTACAACAGGCATGGCCACCACCTGACTCAGTGCTCATGCTACGTGAAGAAGCACTTGCTATGTAATGGAAAAATCTGATGAACTTAACCTCACTTAGCTACGAAACATTAACTTCAATCACTTACTAGTGAGGGTACCTGTGTGTGTGTGTGTACTCGCCTATTTGTGCCTGCAGGATCGAGCGTTGGCTCTTGGATCCCGCCTTTCTAGCCCCCGGTTGTTTAAAGCAATGACTCCTGTCCTTTTATGTAATTACCTAAGTGTAGTTACAGGATGAGTTACAATCCTGGTGTCCCGTCTTCCCAGCACTCTGTCATATAGCGCTTTGAAACTATTGAAAACTACTGTGTATGTGTGTGTGTTTTATATATTACATATACATACTGGTACTGCATATATATATCATACTGTGTAGAAGTACCACTTCTTGTAATATTATAAGCACTCATAGCCTCATAAAAGAAAAGAAATATATAATATATACTGTAACATCATACTTTTTAGGCAAAATGATTAAACTTGGCCTTGTAGACGAGGCTCGGCACACTGAATAGGCACAGCCTTTTCTTTTGGTGTTTTATCTTTCCAGTAACTCTATGAACAATAATGTACATTATTAACAAGTGTTTGATGATTACCAGTACAGTACTACAAAAAATCAACTTTATTTTTAATCATGTTGGGTAGTATTGAGGAATGATAGGCATATTTTGGTTAGGTGAGGTTGCCAAGTTATCTTTATTTCAAATTTCAACTTGCATAATATATACAGTATTTTTAAATATTTTATGTTAGTAAAATGAAAATATCCATGTACAAGACATACATACTTTTAAATTTGGATAAGGATCTTGGCAACCTGACCTAACATAAATATTCCTATTATACAAAGACTCTGGCTAACAGGTAAATCTGGGCTTCATTAAATGAGGAATTATGTTATCAATATAACATTAAAATATTCCATATTCCATTAAAATATGACAAATTTGAATATAGAGGAAAGCAAAAAATGCTCTGGCTGCAAAAACAAAATGGCTCCTGCTTACTAGGCCTAGTAAGCATTTTTTTTTTTGCCTAACAGCCAATGCAGCTTTGTCTCTCAAATACATTTTTTATAACACTACACACAGAAATCACAATAGTGTGATGCATCAAATGAACAAATCCACAGGGGCCGTGACGAGGATTCGAACCTGCGTCCGAGGATACCTGATCAACCAGCCTGCGAGCAGCCGCGTCCAACAGCCTGGTTGACCAGTCCAGCAACCAGGAGGCCTGGTCGACGACCGGGCCGCGGGGTCGCTGAGCCCCGGAAGCACCTCAAGGTAACCTCAAGGAGGACGCAGGTTCGAATCCTCATCACGGCCCTTGTGGATTTATACATTTTTTATAAATTTGCCTACCAATAATATAATTTCCATATTATACTAATTACATTAATTACAAACTTTATTAGGCTTGTTTTCACCTATGTAAAGTTGATAATTAATGTATTCAACATGTTAATTGTACAAAGACTAGAATAATTTTCAGAGATATTGAAACATACAGAGCCACTTTGATCATTAGGCAAAACAGTCCTTGCTACTGGGTCAAGACCTTCTTACCAGATATTCAGAAATGTTTATCATATTTTTTTTTACCTCTACCAAAATATATTCGTAATGGTGTGGCACTTTCCCCCCTGATAATGCCCTTCCCTTCTATCAAATTACTTGACCAAAAACAAATTAATAAATACAGAAGCATACTGTATTTATTAAGCCGAGCATGTCTACACACGCGTCAAAAGTTATTTTATAGGAAATTCAGCTTCTTAGCCAACTCTGGTATCAGATATGACATTATAGTATAATTATATATTTATTTTACACAGTACAGTATACAATATACAGTATATAAGGTTCAGAGTCATTACAGTTTAAGAAGTTCAATAAATGTCAATGATGTACCTGTATCAAAATGGAAGTCACTTTATATTTGACAATAACATTAAAATCTGAGTCACTGGTATTTAGGAGTGTGTGTGAGCGAGTCACTAGCATGAGACACTAGGGAGCGTACTCATCTCTATTGCACATTGTCAAGACAAAGTATTCTGAATATAAATCACAGAATCTGTGTCAAGTATAAAAGTTTAAAAAGTTTTAACCTTAAACTTCTTTTTATCGGTACACTGTAGTAGAATAAATTATAAAAGTAATCACAGTACAACATTACCTTCTTACGTTCTGTTTAGTACCCTCACATTTCTAATGTATCTAACAATGTCAATCATAGTGTGTATATTTAAATAAAATTTATTTTCCAATATTTTTAAAACATTCAATCTTTACCATTACAGTGCCTGTATGCATCTTTGGCTTTCTGATAAAGTACTAGTAGATCCGCTGGAGTTTTGCACACATTGAAGTATTTTGTGGACACAATCCTCCTGGATGAGTGGAGAATTGCTTGTGATAAAAGAATTTAATTTTACTAAGTTATACATACAGTACTAGACATAACTCGGATGACTAAAATGTTTTGCATAATTAATATAAATAATTAAAATGGTTTGCATAATTAATATAAATAAATAAAATGGTTTGCATAATTAATATAAATAATTGAAATGTTTTGCATAATTAATATGAATAATTAAAATGTTTTGCATAATTAATAATTAATATAAATAATTAAAATGTTTTGAATTGGACATTAAGAAACATGTTTATAATTTCATGGGTATGTAACATTCTCAGATAAAAGTAGACAAAATTAAAATAGCTGTGTTGTGTGCAGTACTGTAAATATATAATCTCCTTCAAGGGTAATATTTTAATAAAATTATATATTGTCACATAAATTGTTTGACATAATTATAATGCTTCTACATATGAAATTTTACATAACTGTTGCTTCAAATCTCACCATAAACATTTAAATACAGATATAAAGATTTGCGGACCTACAGCCTAGTAACTTTTTTTTTAACAATAAGTCATTTACATCTTCTACAGTACTGTATGTGTAAGGTATATCTGTTAGCCTGTCAGGTTTATATAAGTTATATTGACAATTGTCAAGTCACTTGCATGTTGGACACTGAACAGTCGTCTTACTGAGGTTGGCAGTTGTCCAGTCGTCCTCACCGTGTATACACGTTGGATGGCTGCATGGGGCGCCTCCTGCTACACCACAACACCCTGCACGTCCCCTAATTTTCTTTTTTGTGGCTCACACAAGCAGCAGCAGTTTTTATCTTACAATTTGTATGTTCAGATCCTAAAGGGAAAGAAACTTAACCTAAAGCAATCTCATGTTTATCTCTTTTTTTTTTATTTATACATTTACTTGCTGCTGACTTGTGGAATCACTCCACTAATGGTGACCAAGACATGCATTCCAAACGCTTTGCCCGCAAAGTGTGCTGTCCCTTTTACTACAAAATATTGCACTTCTTACAAAAAATTAACTACATCATCTTCACACAAAAGGAACACTATCTTTGGGATAAAAAAAAAATCTCAGTCGACTTTTAAAAACAAACGTGTTCATTCTTTTCTTCAGTTATTATGAAGCCGACATCTGAACCAAATTTTAGTCCTGGCACGGAAACACATACATGGACTCCCAGGCTGATCCAGGCAGCATCTCGGTGAGCCCAAGTGGTAGTCTGCATATGATACAAGTCACACCTCGCACACAACACTAATACTTCTGACATAATGACTGATTAACCCGTAAGATGCAGTTTAACTTTGGCAGGCGCAAAGACAGCCACGATTGTCAGATGAAAAGAAATGTAATAAATATACTATTTAAAGAAAAATGAAGATCTTAAGTCATCATAATCTTTTGGATAGGGGGGGGGAGAGGGATTACTGGGGCAATGGTTACAAAGTAAGAGTTACCAAATAAGTGAAATGTATACAAAAAAATTATAGGCCTACCATATGAGCAAATAAGGCAGTGCAACACCTCAGTAAGTCACCCTTATACATTTAAATGCCAAATGAAGATTGTTTCAATGCCTTTGTTGAAAATGCTTCATCCAACATGGAGAAACACAACAAAGGAAAAATTAAATATCTCAACACAGGTAACTTTAAGAGCAATTCAAAAGATCCCAATCGTGTCTAATTCCCAACCCAGATAGGCCAATCACATACCTGGGCTGACCAAAGCTCTGCTAAGACCAACCTCTATCAGCCTCTCACACCCTGCAGCATGACCGGGTGAAGCAACAGCACCACCACCACCACAACTTGAGATTCATAGGCATATACAGGTTTAATTTATTACCATATTGCACTACAGGTCATTGTGGATGTGGCACATCCACTTCAGTTTAGGTTGTAAACAAAATGGCAGCAACATTAATATATTGGTGGATTAATGTAGAGTTGGCATACAATGATGGTGGCAGTGGGTAGCCACAGTGCCCGAGTAGGCACAGGGCCTGGCAACCTCACAGTGTGGTGGTGGGCACAGGGCCAGGCAACCTCACAGTGTGGTGGTGGGCACAGGGCCAGGCAACCTCACAGTGTGGTGGTGGGCACAGGGCCAGGCAACCTCACAGTGTCGTGGTGGGCACAGGGCCAGGCAACCTCACAGTGTGGTGGTGGGCACAGGGCCTGGCAACCTCACAGTGTGGTGGTGGGCACAGGGCCTGGCAACCTCACAGTGTGGTGGTGGGCACAGGGCCAGGCAACCTCACAGTCTGGTGGTGGGCACAGGGCCAGGCAACCTCAGTGTGGTGGTGGGCACAGGGCCAGAGAATATCAATGGCCATGTGGTCCTGTCAGACAAGGCATCTAGCTGTGGGTGTCAGACACTGCATGAAGCCAAGCCAACAGCTGTGACCCATTTCAGTTTTCACAGCTTTAACTTTGAGGCTGCTGACCCAATCATGACCTTGGACTACAGAAGATAAAGATTCCTGACCTTTGACCCCAAGTAGAGATGAAAAGGCCATTCACTCCTAGCATGCTCCAGATGGAGAGAGATCCTTCATAAGAGGCCATTGACCACTTATTCCAGGTGGGCAGGGACCTTTGATCCTTGGTGGATAGACAAGTCTCTGTCCTCTGCCCTTGACCTAAGGTGGTGAGGGTACCTGAACCTGATGCTGGTGTCACAGCCGATGCCACACCCAGATCCCTGCTGCGGTGACCTAACAAAGAGAGCTCAAGATATCTGCAGCAGTAATATCTGCACGTCTTAAAAAAAAAATTATGTAAACAAATTTAATATTTAAAAAAATTGAGTGTGTGATTTGTCACACACTATTTTCGTTGAAGTTTCCATTGTGCTAAGTATAAAATGAGTATAAAGTCTTTATTTATCCCCAGTCGTTAATACCATAAGGTTTTGATTGCATTAGCAAACCAGGAGGTTGACTGCGGGTGTGGGCGGGGGCAGGCAGGTGGGTGCGAGTTGTCCATGCCACCCACCCCTCCGCCCGCACACGCCCCCCTTTGTGAACAAGGCGAGATCATAGTGAAGTTGTAATATCAACCAAATAATGCGTGGGCACCCCTTCCTCTCCCTGGCTTCCCCAGTGGGCGGAGAGGCCAGCTTTGGCGCCCGGCCGCCCTCATTGTCTTTACCAGGAATAAATATGGGTGATGAAGGGCAGGGCACCGGAGCAGTAGCAGCCCGTGCTCAACGACTAGTGGGTGTGGCGGCAGGCATTGGTGTCGGGAATGGCGGCGTGGGCGAGTGTCCCGCCTCACACGCCGCGTCCACCCGCTTGCCCATACGCCCGCCACCTCTCACTCTGCACGTGCCCAATACTGCCTCAATTGCACTTTGGTCTGGTGATATGTGAGCGGCGCGATCCCCTGCAAGCATGGCTTCGCTGGGGGGCATGGGCCACACCACTGGGCATAAGGGTTAGTGCTTCCTAGTGAGGGCGGGGCTCAGGTCACTGGATTGGTGATCTGGGGCAGCTTGGTGTGATGGCGAGGGTGCATGGTGGAGGCACCACCATCATCTGTGATGGTGGCACGCAGTTTGGTAGCAGAAGTGGCGATGGTGTTGAGCTTGGTGGCAGAAGAAGGCGTACGGGATGAAGATGAGGAGGAAGGTGTGCGTAGGGTGGAGGCAGGAGAGTCACTTTTCTCAGAGGGAGGTTTAGGCAGTCGCCGCCGGAGCCAGCCGTGGCGGAGGGCCTGGCTGGGAGTCATGCGTGTCGCTGGGTCCCAGTCTAGGCACCGCTGGATGAAGTCCAGGAAGAGTGGGTCATTGCAACCCTTAAGGGCTGTCTGGAGAGACTTAGAGCCTGGAGGCCCCCGTGGCTTGCCCCGCCTAGATTGTCCCCCATGGAGTATGGTGGAGCCATCTGGGAGGGTGCGGGTAACACAGTACCGAGGGTAGCCCTTACTGGTGATGAAGTTCTTTGCCCGCTTGCTCTGCTCTAGTAACTTGGGTGGAGGCATTCCCAGGAGCTCTATGATGCATGCTAGCTGATCCGCCTCATCCTGCCGGTAGATACACTCTTACCATCCTTATCAATAACTACACACAATAAATCATAATTATTACCCTTGTAGTTATATAATACTGTATATACAAATACTGTACCTAATATGAAATCACTGTATCTATTGTATATCTTAGAATAAAGTGTTTTATTAAATGACAAAAAATACAAATAAATAGGATATGAATAAAATAATAGAGAAAATAAGTGATAATTACTGTACTTAAATTCTAAATTTTTTTAAATTATAGTATACTATATATATTAAGAATACTATATAGCTTAACATCATGATATACTAGAATTTGGAGGGGAAGACCTGAGAATGTCAAAATGTCACCAGCAAAGTCCCAAAGAGCTATGTACTCAGACCTATCCTGTTTCTGATTGCATAAATGATCTTCCAGTTGGTACAGACTCATTCCTATCAATGTTTGTTGATGATAAATTAAGAGACGGATTAAAACAGCAGAAGATAGCAAGAGGCTAAAAGATGACCTGGACAAACTGAAGGAATGGTCCAACAAATGGTTGCTGGTAATGTAATGAAAATAGGCATAGGAAGCATGAAGCCAAACAAACCTAATTGGGAAATGAAATCCTTCAAGAATTAGGTAGAGAAAGACCTGTGGGTTGATAACACACCAGACCTGTCCCCTGGAACTCAACAAAAGGATATCATCTTGGCATATACTAAGTTTGTCAATATAAGAACTGCCTATAGAAACTTGTATAATATCCTGGAGTATGCAGCACCAGCATGGAGTCCATCCATATCTGCTTGATACCTGCTTGATGGGGTTCTGGGAGTTCTTCTACTCCCCAAGCCCGGCCCGAGGCCAGGCTTGACTTGTGAGAGTTTGGTCCACCAGGCTGTTGCTTGGAGTGGCCCGCAGGCCCACATACCCACCACAGCCCGGTTGGTCCGGAACGTCTTTTAGAAAACAGTCTAGTTTTCTCTTGAAGATGTCCTCGGTTGTTCCCTGCAATATTTCTTATAGTCGCTGGGAGGACGTTGAACAGCCACGGACCTCTGATGTTTATACAGTGTTCTCTGATTGTGCCTATGGCACCTCTATTCAAACACAAGACAAAGTTAAAGTTCAGAAGTATGCCACTAGACTAGTTCCAGAGCTGAGAAGTAGAGTTACAAGGAAAGGCTTCTGGAATTGAACCTCACACCATAGGAAGAAAAGAGTGTTTGGGAAGACATGATTCCCACCGACAAAATTCTTTAAAGGAATTGACAGTTTAGATAAAGAAAATATTAGCATGGTTGAACACAAACAAGAGAACACAATTGGAAACAGTATTCATATCTGGAGCATACCTGGAGAGGGTTTCGGGAGTTCTTCTACTCCCCGAGCCCAGTCTGAGACAAGACTCGACTTGTGATAACTTGGTCCAACAGGCTGTTGCTTGGAACGGCCTGCGGGCCCACAAATCCACTACAGCCTGGTTGCTCCAGCATGTCTTGCAAGAATGTATCTAAGTGCCTCTTGAATACATCCACATTTGTTCCAGCAATATTTCTAATGGTTGTTGGTAGGGTACTGAGCAGCTGTGGACCTCTGATGTTCAGACAGTACTCTCTCATTGTGCCTGTGGAACTTCTACACCTCACTGGTTCTATTCTGCTTTTCCTTCCATATCTTTCATTTCAGTATGTTATTCTAATGTGCAAATTTGGGACCTGGCCTTCCAGTATCTTCCATATACAGTATATATTATTTGATACCTCTCTCATCTCCTTTCTAGAGAGAACATTTTGAGAGCTTTAAGACAGTCCCAATAATTTAGGTGTTTTATTGTGTCTATGCATGCAGTATAGGTTCCCTCTACAGTATTCCCTTATTTCAGAAATCTCTCCTGCTTTGAAAGGAAAAGTGAGTACTGAGCAGTACACAAGATGGGACAGCACCAGAAATTTAAATTGTTTTAGCATTGTTGTGGACTCTCTAGATTTGAACGTTCTCATAATCTATCTTATTTGCTCGGTTATGTTCACTATATGTGAGGTCGTCAGACATCATAATTTCCAGATCTTTTACATGTTGCTTTCCTTCTAAGAGTCTGATTGTTTCATGCACCCAATATTTTGTTTAAGTTCCTCATTTCCACCATACATGGTACTGCACCTGGAACTTATCACTCTTAAACATCACGTTATTTTCTGTTGCCCAATAGAAGACTTTATTAATACAAAATGGCTTGTAGTTTTTCAGTGTCTAATACAGAGAAAATTTTCATGCTGATTTTTGCATAGTCTGCAAAGGATACCTTACCTTACCTTGCGATGATTTCAGGGCTCAACGTCCCTTCAGCCCACTCCTCGACCACGCCTCCTGATTGCTGGACTGGTCAACCAGGCTGTTGAATGCTGCTGCTCGTAGCCTGACGTATGAATCACAGCCTGGTTGATCAGGTATCCTTTGGAGGTGTTTATCAAGTTCTCTCTTGAATACTGTGAGGAGTCGGCCAGTTATGCCCGTCATGTGTAGTGGAAGTGTGTTGAACAGTCTCGGGCCTCTGATGTTGATAGAGTTCTCTCTCAGAGTACCTGTTGCCCCTCTGATTTTCAACGGGGGTATTCTGCACTTCCTGCCATGCCTTCTGGTCTCATATGGTGTTATTTCTGTGTGCAGGTTTGGGAACAGCCCCTCTAACATTTTTCACATGTAAATTATCATGCATCTCTCCTGCCTGCACTCAAAGAATACAGATGCAGGCATTTTAGTAGGTCCCAATAGTTTAGATGTTTTACTGAGTGGATTCTAGCAGTAAAGGAGATCTCTGCATGCCGTCAAAGTCAGCAATTTCTTCAGTTTTGAAAGGGGCTGTCATTGTGAAACAGTATTCCACTCTAGAGAGCACTAGTCTTGAAAAGTATCATTAGTATAGCTTCTCTAGTATGAAAAGGTCTTGTTATCCAACAAGTCATTTTTCTTGCAGTTGTGACGGCTACTTTTGTGTTCTTTAAAGGTAAGGTCTTCCGACATGAGTACATCCAATCCTTTACATTGTTTCTTGTTCTATGTTATGATTTGACTGCATTTTGTACATGGTTTCTCTTTTTATATTTTCATTTTTTTCTGTAGCGCAGGAACTGGAACTTATCTTCATTAAATACCATATTATTTTCTGTAGCCCATTGAAAGACCTGATTTACATCTGATTGGAGGTTTGCAGTGTCCTTTGTGTTGTTTACTCTCATAAAAATCCTAGTGTTATCTGCAAAGGATGATACAGTGCTATAGATTATGTCCTTGTCTATGTCCGATATGAGGATGAGAAAAAGTACTGGAGCAAGCACAGTACCCTGGGGGACTGAGCTCTTCACTGTTGATGAACCGGATTTTATTTTGTTTACTATTACACATTAGGTTCTGTTAGTCAGGAAATTGTAGATCCATCTGCCTATTTTCCAGCAATTCCTTTTGAACCCATTTTGTGTGCAATAACACCATGGTCACATTTGATGAAGGTTTTTGCAAAATCTGTAAATTACATCAGCGTTTTGTGCATCAGGTGCAGCGACTGTGATAGGCAAAAGCGCTCTGTTCTGAAACCATGTTGTCCAGGATTATGCAGATGCTGTGATTCCATGTATTTTGTGATCTTATTTCTTAGCACTCTGATTTCAGAGATTTTTATGATGTGTGATGTTAGTGCTATCGGTCTGTCAGGGCCTGGTGCAGAATGCATAGGCATACTATCTTGAGGTTATCTTGAGATGATTTCGGGGCTTTTTAGTGTCCCCGCGGCCCGGTCCTCGACCAGGCCTCCACCCTCAGGAAGCAGCCTGTGACAGCTGACTAACACCCAGGTACCTATTTTACTGCTAGGTAACAGGGGCATAGGGTGAAAGAAACTCTGCCCATTGTTTCTCGCCGGCGCCTGGGATCAAACCCAGGACCACAGGATCACAAGTCCAGCGTGCTGTTCGCTCGGCCGACCGGCTCCCATAGAAAAAACTATCTATGCCTATGTTGTCAATATAAGCATGGTGCCTATAGGGCCTGACAGCTGATGGACAGCGCTTCGGATTCATAGTCCTAGTGTTCTGGGTTTTATTCCTGGTGGAGGCAGAAACAAATGGGTAGTTTCTTTCACCCTGATGCTCCTATTACCTAGCAGTAAATAGGTACATGGGGGTTAGACAGCTGCTACAGGCTGCTTCCTGGGGGTGTGTAACAAAAAGGGGGCCTTGTCGAGGACCGGGCCGCGGGGACACTAAGCCCCGAAATCATCTCAAAATAACCTCAAGATATGTGCCTATTGTCATTAGGATGACACAAAGCTGTGACTAGTATTTTTGTCTATATCCAAGATAAGAATGAAAGAGCAGTGGTGCAAGGATTGCACCTTGGGGTATAGAGCAGTGGTGCAAGGACTGTACCATGGGGTATAGAGCAGTGGTGCAAGGACTGTACCCTGGGGTATAGAGCAGTGGTGCAAGGACTGTACCATGGGGTATAGAGCAGTGGTGCAAGGACTGTACCCTGGATTATAGAGCAGTGGTGCAAGGCCTGTGCCCTGATTTGATTGATTGTTACTCTGTTTCTGTTTGACAAAGTTGAAAAACCACTGCCCCACTTTACCCATTATTCCTGTTGATCTAATTTTTGGGGCTATCACTCCATGGTCACACTTATCAAATGCCTTTGGAAAGTGTGTATACAACATCTGTATTTTGTTTTTCTTCTAATACTTCTGTGATTTTGTTATAATGGTTAAGTAGCAGTGAAAGACAGGATCTTCCGCTTTAAATCCATGTTGACCTGGGTTATGAAAGTCATTGTTTTCCATAAAACTGGAAATTTGATTCCTAATCACTCTTTCAAATAAATTGTGTGATGTTAGTGCAACTGGTCTCTTGACTGGGATTTAAATGCTGCTGGTATTTTCCCTGTATCCATGCTCTTTCTCCATATTACACTGAGCACTTGTGCAATTGGTACTTAACATCTCTTTATGAATATGGAATTCCACGAGTCAACACTTGGAACAGAGTGCATGAGCATTTTGTCAAGTCCCTTCAAAGACTTGCTAATATCAGTTACATTATCAGGGGTTTGGATGTCATTCATAAAAAGCTGTCCAGATCTTCAACTTTTATGTTGTTTATTGAGGTGCTAAAGTCTCATACTGGCCTTTTAGGATTTCACAAATTTCTTTGTTATCCTCTGTGTACAATCTTTAAGTTGTAAGTAAAGGTCCAATAATGGTGGATTTTTTATGTTGATTCTGCATATGTGAAAATATATTTTGTATTTTTGTTTATCTCTTGTACAGCTTTCTGCTCCAATTCCAATTCCTCAAGATTGGTATGACTGCTTTGGTGCCTGCTCTTATTTCTTTGATTCCCCTGTTTAGCTCCTTTCAATCTTTGTTGTGCAAGTCGTGTCTGCTTAAGCATTTGCGTGATTTTTGTCAATCCCTTGTACAGTTATCTGTGTTCTCTTTCTAGAGCAGTCTTCTTTCTGACCCTTCTCACAGGCACATGATTCAAGCAGATCTTGTACAGTATGCTTCAGTACCCAGTTTTTCCTGAGTGGGAGTTTTGTCACTTAAAGACTGTTTCCCACTGGATGTTTGCAGGGTCTATATTTTTTTGTTCAGTCTATACTCTTAGCATTAAAATTAAATTGATTGAATTTGTTGATCCTCTTTGAGCTATTATAGCAATCCAAGGTTTGTTAGTTTGTGGTTATAGGTATGCAAGTTTGAACTTCAATGAGCTTGTGGTCTGAGTGTGTAGTATCTGAGATTGTAATGTCTCTTATTATTTCTTTGTTGTTCGTGAAAATTGGGTTGAGTGTGTTTTCTTTCACAGTTAGTTCTGTAATCTGTTGGTTCAGCAATAATTTGTCACAATCTCAGTAGCTCTCTGACCTGTGGTTGGCTATTTCCAGGTTGATTTCCTTCTCTAATGTTATTGTTTGCCATTCTCCATCTTACCTGCTTGATACCTACTTGATGGGGTCTGGGAGTTCTTCTACTCCCCAAGCCCGGCCCGAGGCCAAGCTTGACTTGTGAGAGTTTGGTCCACTAGGCTGTTGCTTGGAGCGGCCCGCAGGCCCACATATCCACCACAGCCCGGTTGGTCTGGCATTCCTTGAAGAAAACTATCTAGTTTTCTCTTGAAGACGTCCACAGTTGTTCCTGCAATTTTCTTATAGTCGCTGGGAGGACGTTGAACAGCCGCGGACCTCTGATGTTTATACAGTGTTCTCTGATTGTGCCTATGGCACCCCTGCTCTTCACTGGTTCTATTCTGCATTTTCTTCCATAACATTTACTCCAGTATGTTGATATTTTACTGTGTAGATTTGGGACCTGGCCCTCCAGTATTTTCCACATGTATATTATTTAATATCTCTCTTGTCTTCTTTCTAGTAAGTACATTTGGAGAGCTTTGAGACGATCCCAATAATTTAGGTGCTTTATTGCGTCTATGTATGCCATATATGTTCCCTGTACTCTCTCTATTTCAGCAACCTCTCCCGCTCTGAAGGGGGAAGTGAGTACCAAGCAGTACTCAAGACGGGACACCTGCTTGATACCTGCTTGATGGGGTTCTGGGAGTTCTTCTACTCCCTAAGCCCGGCCCGATACCAGGCTTGAGTAGCGAGAGTTTGGTCCACCAGGCTGTTGTTTGGAGCGGCCCGCAGGCCCACATACCCATAACAGCTCGGTTGGTCCGGCACTCTGGACCGGGACAGTTCAAGTGATTTGTATAACACAACCATTGTGATGGGATCCCTAGATTTGAAAGTTCTCGTAAATCCATCCTATCATTTTTCTGGCTGACACAATATTTGCCTGGTTATACTCCCTAAACATTAGGTCATCAGACATCATTATTCCCAAAGCCTTTACATGTTACTTTCCTACTATGGGCAGATTTGATTGTGTTTTGTACCCTGTATTATGTTTAAGGTCCTCATTTTAACTGTACCTGAGTACCTGGAATTTATCACTGTTTAACATCATGTTATTTAGGTAGGCATACTCTATACACAGTTTTAAATGTAGATATGATAGAGAAGAGACCAAAAGGCACAACTGCCATAAGAGAACTACAAATGACATTGTGCAAGGAGCATACTGTATCAGAATTGCTTTTAAATTCATGGATGTGAAATATTAGAGAAATTGTTCACAACTTTCTTTAGACTAAATTGGAATATGCAATGGTTGTTTGGTGTCCATATCTCAAGAAGGACATCAGTAAATTGGGAAGGTGCAAAAACATGCTACTAAATGGTTTCCGAAACTGAAAAACACGAGTTATATGGAGAGACTAAAAATGTTAAATATGCCAAAGTAAGAAGAGAGAAGGAGAAAGAGGCGATGTGATCACTACATACAAAATAGTAATAGGAATCAATAAAACTGACAACAGAAACCTGTAACCTTGAAACCTGTAATTCAATATTCTATCATTGTCACCGTGGCGACATTGGGCCCAGAAATCATAGCAAGGTAACAGCAAGGTTAATTTTTTTACTCTCAAAAATTACCCTCCTTTTCTTCCAACTTTTGACCCCTTCCTCATCCTGTCCCACATCTTAAAAACCTGCTTACTGTACAGAATAAAGGATTTAAAATCTCTCTCTTGTGTGGGTACCATCTAACACAACATGATGACAGATAGAACTCAAATTAGCATGCAACAAAGATGAAACTGAACTACACTTGGGTATCCTCGATCTCTGTTGTTAAGCCTTTACTGCTCTTCATCATTCATATCTGATAGGCTAAAATTTACACTCTTAAAGACCTGAAAGAACTACATTAGTAAAAAAAAAATGATTACCAGCCAGTGAAACATAGTAACTGCCAGGATTAAGGATTAGATTGGCCTACCATTACCTGTAGCAGGTGGCTGCAAGGCACCTAGTCCTGAGCACTCCATGCTCTAAACAAGACCTGGGGGTCATGCTCTTACACATAACATTACTGACTATCCAGTCACTAGGCCATCAGACCTACCAGTACGAGTTACCTGCAGCTTTGCAATTACTTTATCCCCTCTTTCATAATTCATCCAATATTAGCCAGTGTGGCTACTTACTAGTCACATACCCCTGTATGACTAACCATAGTGCAAGATGAGGATTTTTGGCATCACAAACTGTATAAGCCTAAAATGTTAAATACAAAAATAAAAGCCTACCCCTGTACACACCTNAAAGGCAAGCTAAAACTTGATTCTTATTTTGTAAGGACATCAACCAAAAGCCCTTCAACCAGTGAAGCCTCACAAGCAAGCCAAGAGCCTTCAACAAGTGAGGCTTCAGCAGTTGGCAATCAAAACTGACCTTGCCAAGTTATGTACTATACAGTAATTTTTAATGTTTTGATAGGTCAAGCTACATAAATTTTCAAGAATTATTAACTTTAAGATGTGTAGCATCAATCGAGAAGACACCCACAAGATAAGCTGAAGTTTCTGTTTAAAATTAATTACAGTACTGTACTTGAATATTTTATCATTATAGTCTGTGTGTGGCATTCAAATTACAGTAGGTTGGTTGTGGTACAACAAATTGTGAATATGATAACTTTTAGAGTTCCCCGGTAAGCCTTCTTCTTGTCCGGCAGGGGGTCCTTCCCATATAGTTTGGATAAGAGAGCTTATTACTTTATTTAACCAACTTGTATATGTTAATGTCTACAGGTATCAAATTAACTTTAGCCTCAATCTGTAGATTATATTTATTAAAATATTACCTTGTATACCCAAATATTGTGTTGAACACTTGATTTTAATAAACTATTGTAATATAACACATACTTTACTTTGAATCCTTTAATTGAAAGAATGAAAGATAAAAAAATATTCTATATAACAATGCCGGACATTTAATAGAATAATTCCCTGTAAGTCTTTTCGGTAATTTCAATCTGTTTGTGAGAAAAAATCTGAAGAAAATAAAATTCATGGCATTAAATTTTTAAATTATGCAGCATCAATGACAAGAGGGAGAGAAATGTATAGATATTTACTATGGAAATGCAGTTTAATAACCACAGTTCATATTGCAAAGACTTACAAAAATTGGGATGCATCATCTAAAAAAAAGTTAGGATACAGCATGTAAGTTCACTATAGACAAACTTATGGTTTAATAAAGTACTATAACCTGACCTTATAGGCCTAAAAATATTGAACTGAATACAAGGTAATGCTGCCAACCCACTAATAAGTACAGCATTGTATATAAAGAGATATATATAGCATTAGTGAACTGGGAAAATATAAAATATTATATATACCTGAATATAAAAAAAACAGTCACTTGTCTTCAGTCATTTAAGAAAGTTATTGACATATACGGTACGTTGAAACATAGTACAGGTACAGTATTACATAAATATTTTTTTTTTAAAGTTGTGGTATGAATCAAAAAGGAAATATTCTATAAAATGACACTGGAATAGAAGCTGTACATTCAAAACTCATGGGTATATTAATGAAAATCTGGTGATGTCCGAAGTTTCAGTGTGTGCCAATGTAAGGAATGAGATTGAAAGCTGTACCCTAAAGTATCGCTAACAACACCCGCTCTTACTTTCTTATAAATAATGGAAGTGCAGGGGTCTATATGGTAAGTCACCAGTTCTAACTACATGGGACAAGAAATACACTTGGATACAAATTTTACAAAAAGGATTTTATTTAATAAATACCAGATTTTCTCACACTTCTTAGAATAAGGGGGAGGGGGGGGGTTAATTGGATCCACCACAGGATTGATACAGACAAAAAAAAAAGTGGGGGGGGAAGGGTCCTTCTCCCTCTACAACCTGGGACTTAAGGTCATTACTCTATTCCACTCCTCTTAGGTCACTACAAAGGACCTGGGTTTACAAATGAATATACAAAAATGTATAATCCCCCCATGGCACACAGCTGAACACATACACCTGAATTAACAACACACCACTCTCCCTACACACATGGTTCCAAAAATCCTTATTTCCACAAATTCCTATCCCTAACTCTAAAGAAAAGAGGAAGATTCCTATCCCTAACTCTAAGGAAAAAGAGGAGATCCTATCCCTAACTCAAAAGAAAAGAGGAAGATTCCTATCCCTAACCCTAAAGAAAAGAGGAGCACCGCTATAAAATCTATAAAGCTGCACTTATCGTGTTTGTTGGAGACCATCCACAACCACAGGTCTGGTTGTCACTGCCTCTCTCTCCCAAGTGACTGATAGAGGCTTGCACATGTCTCTGCCTGCCTGTTCCAATAATGTCCCCTCCCTATACATGTCATACAAAATTCCCAATACTTCATTATATGTCTTATAATGTTCCAGGCTGTTTTTCTACATTTGACACTGGGTTTTCTCTATATTTTCTTGCATTGAATCTGCTTTTCTTAACCATTTTATCCCTTTGTTTACTTTTTTTTTTAGTAGATTACATTTTCTGTTGAGATGAGGCTCTGTGCATTTGAAAGGGGACAAAAGTTCCAGACTGTTTTTCAACATTTAACATTGCTATTTCTCCTACATAAGGGTCTCTCTCTCAATAGCACTGCTATTTCTCCCTACATAAGGGTCTCTCTCAATAGCACTGCTATTTCTCCCTACACAAGGGTCTCTCTTTTACATAATACACTGCTATTTCTCTCTACATAAGGGTCTCTCTCAATAGCACTGCTATTTCCCTACACAAGGGTCTCTCTCTTACATAATACACTGCTATTTCTCTCCCCTACATAAGGGTCTCTCTCAATAGCACTGCTATTTCTCCCTACACAGGGTCTCTCTTTTACATAATACACTGCTATTTCTCTCTACATAAGGGTCTTTCTCAATAGCATTGCTATTTCTCCCTACACAAGGGTCTCTCTCTTACGTAATACACTGCTATTTCTCTCTACACAAGGGTCTCTCTCAATAGCATTGCTATTTCTCTCTACACAAGGGTCTCTCTCAATAGCATTGCTATTTCTCCCTACACATGGGTCTCTCTTACACCAAGTGATCGAATTCTTGTGTGCCAATATTTAGACAAATGAGTACTTTACCAAGTTTCCACATAATTGCAGACTTCTAAACATGAACACATTTATTTCCTATTAGAGTATCCACAATAGCCATTCCATTAGAGGAAAAACATAATGTACATTGTTACATACCAAAATGAACTTGTCAGTATTTCCCACATGATTACCAAAATGGCCACACTTATCATGTTTTTATTTTTTTTGCTTTTTTGCACATTGCCTGTGTTCTTTTGGTTTGTCGATAAGAATATATACAGTGGTACCTTAGTGTTCAACTGCCCTAGAGTACAAATTTTTTGGTGTACGACCTAAATTCATTGTAAAATTTGAATTGGTGTACAATGTTTTACTTGAAAGACGACGTCTGATGATACACGTATGGGTCAAAACGAGCGTGGGGCGAGGCGCTCTCAATTTCTTTACCAGTGTATCCAGTGTAGTGACGACCGCGACCGCGCTTGAATTTTGTGAAGATTTTTATTTTTATTTTTTTTTATTTTTTAACAAAAAGTTCTTATTATATATCATGCCATGGGTCCCAAGAAAGTCAGTGGTAAAATTCAACCTAAGAAAAAAGTTGTGAGGATGATGATAGAGGAAAAACAAGAGATCATTCAGAGTGAGACAATGTGATGTCTCACTACAGACGAGTGTGAAAACATAGGGAAAAACAAGTGTCTATAGACAGATTCTTAGTACGACAAGCAAGCAGTGAGTCACAACCTGGTCCTAGTGGTATGCTTGCAAAACGTATGAAAGAGAGTAAAGAGAGTACCCCAGAAATGTCATCACTGCTGTTATAATGGAAAGGGGACTTCCCTTCCAAACACTAGCATATCATAGAGCATAACAATGCTGTATGATACCTTTTTCCATAAATAACCTATACTGTATTAAAATTCAGCATTCTGGTAAATGATTGTACTGATGGGATAATCCGGTATCACCAAATGTTTATGGAGATGGGGGTAGATAGCTGGCTGTGTATGAACAAACCTCTTAGATTTATGTAAATATAAACTACATTATTGTGACATTTTCTGATTAAAATGTTTGTGCTGAATGTAGAACTTGGAAAAACAATTTTACTAGGAAATAAACTCATTTTATTACAAAATAAGTGGCAAGTGATGCCTAAAGAAGTTGACGATCTAAGTGCCTATATTCTGGAGTCCAGCGTGTCCTCATAAAGAGTGGCAAAATACTCATTAATCCTGTCACCAAACCCCATTTGTAAAAGAAAAACACTTTACACACATGACTTACAACTGATGGTACTTGAACCTTTCTCAGTGTGTTCCTGAGGGCCTCTGTTTGAATTGCACGTCTGTAAATGCTTCACCTATGTACTACAAATAATTGCCAAAGGAACCTAATGCCTAACCAAACCTAATCTAGGCCCAACTGCAATGTACTGTACACCAAATTCTAATACCTGTACATCATAACATTAACTCTTATGATCAAATACCAATTTTTAATATGCTGTATTGAGTTTCATGAATGTGTCTTTGGGGTTGACCACAGCTTGGATGGCCATAGCCTTAGATTATATGGTAATTTTTTAAAATTCCATTATGGGGAAGGGAAGTAAGGAAAATTATACAGGTGGTGGTGGTGACGTAGCTATATATTGACTCCTCTTGGCTTCAAGTCTAGACCCCCACAACCATTTCTTCCATAAGCACTTTTGGAGAATATTGAAAGTACCATCTGGTTTGGAAAAAGCCATAATATTAAGTGCTAGAACAAGTAGAAATGTGGGAATTATGGGGATTAGCATACTAAGCATACCAGATGATATATGATGGTATGAAAGAGTGTAAGGGTAACAATCATGAGGAAGGAGGATAGTTAGATATATAGATCAAATACCTGCATAGATGGAATATATATACTAGCCAAAAAAAAATATTATTAGTGGAATATACAGACCTAGAAGAAGCCTATGATATAATTATTTGCAATTCATTTTGGTTGATTTTTAGATGAAAAAGTTTATTTTAGTTTAGTTAATTTATTATGCACCCCATACCCATCCTGTGGGCAGTAGTGGAAAAGTTTACAGAGGCACATAATGGGCTCAGGGACTGAATCCATAAATTCAGTTAGCTAAGCAGGTTACAATCTTGATGAGCTAGTTACATGTTTTAATGTACTGTATATTAGTATTATATCCATGTGTTAAAGATCAACCACAAGTACAGTCTCTAAACTAAGTAGCTCACATATGTGGTAAGCTAGTTTCATAATTGATTTGCCTATTATGTACACCCCTCTCCATACAGTGTGCATCAGTGGAAGGGTTACTATCACCCACATTTATTACCTACAGTTATCAAATGGGATATTTGACTAAAATTTCTCATAGTAGATCACTTTGAATTAAATATTGTGAATAATTTTGCTGGCATGGTTTACATTTGGTCAGGTGTATATCAGCAAGTAATGCAACATCCCAGAGATCTTTCTAACCAAGTAAGTCAAGCAGTAGTAACATCTATGAGACTCCTGATTTTATTGGATGTTTGGATGATCCATAGATGTGTTGCACTTCTTGCATGGTAGTACGATAAATGGAACTGCTAGAGTAGATAAGTTCACTGCATCTCAGATCTACAAGGTTTTGTTGAAGTTCTTGGTGTAGTATCGTTCTCAAGTTGCTAGAAAGGCAACCTAAGGTTATATGTACTCAACTACTCCTTTGAAGACAGATTCTTTGGCTAACTCCAGCTCTATCATGCATTCAGAGGCCAACATGAGATGGAATCCACATGAAATGGACATCATTAAAAATTATGTTGTAATTGTGTCTAGCTTCAGACACGAGCATGTTACTGTACAATTATGTCAAAGAGTTGAGTGCAATTAAGGATGATTAAGAATCACTTACAATTAATGTATGAAGTTTGGAGGCTTGTATACATTTTAGTGCAAGAATTAAGACAAATAGTATGGTCTGAAGGGTAGAGGCTCAGTTGTTTATACGGACTCTCCACTTAAAATATAAATATAAGCGATCACCCATTGACAGGACAACTACACTTCCAGCTGCACCCGTGGGTCGGTGTAGGGTAGCATCTGTGTATATAGTTTGAGAGAAAATGCTCTGTGGACAGAGCATCAATATGGCTTTAAGGCATTGAGCTTTGCCTCAAGATGAAGCTTGGGCCTCATCTTTAATTTGCTTCTTAGGTGGAAATGCAGGGATTAAAATTGGAAAAGGGGTAATCTCCCACAATGCAGGAAAGTGTTGTTCTCTCTCCTGGTACAAATTATAAATCTGATATTTTCTGAGTTCAGTTCCAATTCTAGTTATCCATACTAAACAATGTTGACCTTTAATAAAGAAATTCTAGAGGGCTTCTGTGCAGGGGTAGGATGAGCTAGACTAAACATTTTGACAGTTAATTTCAGTAACATGATCAATGACACTTGAAATATTAAGTTCCTTTCTCATATTAAGTATCTTTGTGGTATAAGAGCACCCAAAGCTTCAAGGCTTCGTTCTGCAATTTTTCAAGCCTTCCAAGCTTTCTTCAGGCAGCAAAGCAAGCAGAGGTGCAGCATAATTCACTAAAGATCTGATGTATGCACTGGTATTGTATGTATGCACTGATGTATGGTACTGTACATCATTTTGACAATTCTGAAATTGGTACCATAGCCTGAGTGATAACCTGCAAGAGCCTTGAGAGCTCTGAGCCTCTCTTTATGCTGATGACAGAGTTTGATTACAATATGACCATACAATGGGACCTCAAGGCCAAGGTATTTGAATCTGTTTTCGTAGTCAAGTTGTGAGTCACCATACAGTTGTATCTTGCGAACAGCTCCTCCTTGCCTGGGTGGACGCTGATTTAGTACAGTATCTTTGTTTTTTCTGCTGAGATGACTCATCCTAGGAATTGATAGAAAGAGCCAGGTTGTTTAGAGAGGAGAGAAAAGACTGGAAAAGACTAGTCATAAGGTTAAAGAGCAAAAATATCAACATAGCAAAGCCAGAGAGAGGGACGAGTATCAGTAGTAGGAAGAACAGTTTCAAAATATTCCATATAGAGATTGGGAAGAACAGGGGAGGGAGACAGAGAAAGATAAGATCCCATAGTGACATTGCAATTTTAGAGAAATATTTACTATTGAAAGAGGAGTTAGTCAACATGGAGTCTGGGTACAGTTGGGGCAATGGTGCTTCTGCTGTTGCTTTTTGGTGCTGACTGCTGTTGCAGTTGGGGCACTTGTGCTTGTGTTGTAGATTTTGGGTGCAGTTGTCGCAGTAGTGCTTCCCTCAGGTTTGCGTACAGTCAGGACAACAATAGCCATTGCTCCCAATGATGGAATATGGTCTGAAAGAATAATTTTATTTAATATTTCCAATAAACCATATCTGAACTCAGTTGAAATAAAATTAATGAAAAATAAAATAAATATAAATAAATTACGAACATTTACCACTTGGTAACAATGAATGAATGAAGCAATGACTAATTTTCCTTCATGTCTCTTGAGATATGACATGATGACCAAACCACAACTCAGAAGATGGAGAATCGATAATTTTTCAGTCCGTGACAGACCATTATCAAGTCGAGATAATGGTCCAGGACGGACCGAAACATCGTCGCTTCTCCATCTTCTAAGTAGTGGTTTGATCATCGTATCTTCAGCCATGTTATTGTGACACATCGTCTGCACCGAGATATTACATGCTGGCCATTAGAAGGACCTTCACTTTTGAGCTTTAGTAATAGTAAATTTGATACAAGAGATGTATTACCTTTTTCTCCATTTCATTATACTTTCATATTGACTACCAAAATACTCTTGTGCTTCAACTGATTACTTTTTTACACTCTTAGCACACACATGCCTTGTTCCCACAACAAAACATTTACTACAATAAGTACTTTATATTCATAACTTCATCCTGCTAATACACCTGTGTATCATCAGCCTACATGTGCTTTCATCTCCAAACACCTGAAATATGCACCTGACATCAATCACTTGTGACATTATCTCTGTCACCACACACCAGACTCCAGCCTTCACAGACATACCTGCTACTAATACTGTAGTTATATTACTGGATCAAACACTTGAATGGAATATAGTGAAGGGCCCGGTTGGGTAACCCACCTGGAGGGTCCATAGTGAAGGGCCAGATTCAGTTCCCACCTGGTGGGTCCATTGCAAAGGGCCAGATTGGGTGACCACCTAGAAGTCCATAGTGACAGACCAGGTTCAGTTACCACCTGGAGGGGTCCATTGTGAAGGGCCAGATTGGGTGACCACATGGAGGTCTATAGTGATGGGCCAGGTTCAGTTACCACCTGGAGAGCCCACTGCGAAGGGCCAGGTTGGGTGACCACCTGGAGAACCCACTGTGAAGGGCCAGGTTGGGTGACCACCTGGAGGGATGGATCACATCAACTTACACAAGTACCTGAAACAAAGAAATTTATCTCATGAAAAAGAACGTCAAAGACCAGTGATTCCAGGTCTTAATCAGTGCAATGTGCCATTGTCTTCCTAATCTTACAAGAGTTCTGATGACTTGAGATATCAAATCATATTTAGGAGAGTTGTACAGCTAAATTCTTCTTTTGGTATAGCATTTACAAATACTGTAATAAATGGTTTCCCTTTTAAAATTTTGTACAACAACTAAGTTCTATTGTTATTGCAATTAACTTATTAGTCTTACTAATAATACTCATACTGCTCACTCTACTACCACTCCTAACACTTTATTGAAGTCAATTAGGGTTGATATTTATCACCTGCCTATCTTAGGCAGCAGATGTCTATAACAGTACATGCAAATTAAATGCATCAAGACTCTTGCCTTACTAAAAATCTTATGGCATATATCATTGGGTTCCAATAAACAAATACTTCTGGAACTATGGATGCCCCATATACCAACATTTATTGACTTGACCTCAAATTGTCATTGTCTTGGCACTAAATGATGTTTGCTTGTGCCTTAAATTGAGGTGGGGGCCTTATTCTTCTCCAGCCCTAACCTTATATGTGGATTCTGATCTACTGTCATTACAAGACCACTATCATCAGTATTGTCTGCCTTACAGATGGACAAATGTTCCTCTTGGGAGTTCTGCTTTCTCTCATTTGCAATATTTTACTGCAAAATTAAACAGGAATAAAAAATGGCAAGCTTGTAGGAGTCTCTCTCTCTGTGCACTTTCACAATGTGTCTATTCGTATTGTGCCGTCTTCACCCCCCCCATGAAGTCCAAATTGTTAAATTTGATGAAGCTCCAACCCAGCGTTTCTCATCCTTGTACCCTTGGGATAATTGTGGGTCATACTTTTGATACACATGGATTATTTTTGGTTTCTGTCTTTGCTCCTCATACTCTTTAAATGAGAAAAATGGCACTTTTCCCTGATGGTTCTCTGCTTCCCTTGTAATGGGGGGGTAGTGGGTTGTGGTACTGCTCGAAATGGTGTTAGTGGGTGGTGGTGCTGCTTGTAATGGTGGTAGTGGGTGGTGGTACTGCTTGTAAGTGTGGTAGTGGGTGTGGTACTGTTCGTAATGGTGGTAGTGGGTTGAGGTACTGCTCATAATGGTGTTAGTGGGTGGTGGTGCTGCTTGTAATGGTGGTAGTGGGTGGTGATACTGCTTGTAAGGGTGGTAGTGGGTGTGGTACTGTTTGTAATGGTGTTAGTAGGTGGTGGTACTGTTTGTAATGGTGGTAGTGAGTAGTGGTACTGTTTGTAATGATGGTAGTGGGTGGTGGTACTGTTTGTAATGGTGGTAGTGGGTGGTGGTACTGTTTGTAATGATGGTAGTGGGTGGTGGTACTGTTTGTAATGGTGGTAGTGGGTGGTGGTACTGCTTGTAATGGTGTTGATGGGTGGTGGTAGTGGGTGGTGGTACTGCTTGTAATAATGGTAGTGGGTGGTGGTGCTGCTTGTATTGGTGTTAGTGGGTGGTGGTGCTGCTTATAATGGTGGTAGTGGGTGTGGTACTTTTAGAATGGTGGTAGTGTCTAATCACAGCACCATTAGGAATTGATGATACTGGGTGTTAGCAAGAGTGTCATCATTGCTAGTTATAAGACTGGCAGCACTGTGTGGTGGTGATTGCGGTTGTTGGCACTGTGCAGTGGTGGTGATCGTGGTTGTTGGCACTGTGTGGTGGTGGTGGTGACACACGAGAGAGTGTGGAGGTATATTCTTGGTGCCAAGTGCTGGCTGCTTCAGTCCCCTCCAACTGGCTAGGGCAGCAGCCTCTGTACCTTATCTCCTCTCCCATTCCCCATCTCCCCTCCCACCCTTCAACCCTTTTCTCTCTATCCTTCCTCCTATCCCCAACACCTGCTCATATCAGACGTTGTAGAGGAGGTAGTGATGGTTGTGGTTGTAGGAGTGATAGTAATGGTGGCTGTGGTGATGGTAGCTGCAGTAATTTTGGTTGTGATGCTGGTAGTTGCGGTAATGGTGATTGTGGTGGAGGGGAGGGGGGGGGTAGTTGTGGAAATGGTGGGGAAAGTTGCAGTAATGGTCGTTGTAGTAGTGGTAGTTGTGGTAATGATGGTTGTGGTGGTGGTGGTGGTGGGGGGGTGATGGTTGAGGGGACGGTAGTTGTGGTGGTGGTGGTGGGGGGGGGGGGTGTAGTAGCGTTTATGCATCAACCTGGTGACCTGTCCTCACACTTAATACACACTAAACCTGACGCTACCACAATTGCAACGTTACAAAATTCTATTGCTTGAGTGAAATTAAAAGCACCTCAATATTGACGCTTCCTCGAACAAATGAACATCAATCAGCTTTAATATGTTATGTGGTAGAACGCTTCTGGGAATCTGCAGGTTAGGCAAACAAACACCTCAAATAGCGAGAACGGGCTCGGGAGCTAGAGTTCGACACAGGCAGACGTAAGCGTTTGGTTTCTAATCTTCGATTATTAAATTTTCAAGATTTCTTTGAAGTGGTGTATGTACTCACCTGAATGTGCTTGTAGAGAAGCATTAGCACTAGAGTCCATTGATCAAGATATAGGTCGTTTAGATTAGACTCTAATAGAGGTAATTAGACTATTAGAGTCCTAGAGCAATGACGTGAACCCTCATATTAGTTTGTATTATGGAACTAAGTATTGTGTTGGCTTTTTTGGACGGGAGACATCTCCTGTCCACGAGGCTAACCATAGCCCGTGCTTCTTGCCCAGCTCCTGTGCCAGGTAAGTTACGGGCTCACCATAGCCCGTGTTACTTGGAACTTGTTCCGAGTAGCTGAATCTATAACAACAACAACAATGTGTTGGCTTGAACTATAGCGGCAGCCCGTTCTAATTGTAAAAGTATTTTCAGGCATTTCTAAAGAAAATCTAGAATTTATTTGAAATAGCCTCACATTTGAGAGTGATTTCCATGCCAAGGGTACATAAGCTGTGGGACTACAACGTTCTTAAAGCTTAAAAGCGTCTGTCTTCTGTCGTTGACGGTTCTCTATCAACACGATGATCCTCAGCCGTTAGGATTATATCTGTCTCCGCCGAGTCGGGGAAGATAACGTCCTGGTCATCCTGTCTGGTCCGTCATACCATTACCTCGCATATGTGAGTGAGAGCGCGTTAAAGAGCTTGGTAAAAAATACGATTATAATGCCGTAACAACTATATTAAGCAACTTGTTAATATATAGTTGCTACGATGCAAATGCAACAAACGTCTTGCAATATATATTTTTCCCCTTGTTACGTCCTTGAAGGCCTATCAACCTGTCGGAGACTATAACTGTAACCCTCTACCATCGCCCACAGGATGGGTATGGGGTGCGTAACAAAGACTCCATCAAGACTATTAAAGGCTTAAGATTAGCTGAGCAAAAACTATGTAAACCCCTTGTATAGACGCCCAGAAGTGGTGACTCTTCTCTGTGCATATATCCCCTGCCCTTCTCTCCCTATAACCTTATAACTCCCTATAAGACTGTGATGTTATTGGAGACAAGATCACAGGACATCTCCTGTCAAGCAGGGTGCAGTCGCACCTCCACAGATCTACAGTATCATCTACCGATACTGGTTATGGCTCAAAAGGGCCACCATTTACGGGCTATTCATGCCCGTGCCACCTTTTGGATGGCTTAATCTTCATCAGGAGACAAGATCCAGAGGCCGCCTAAGGCGGTGGTGGTGGAGGTGGTGCTGATCTTCAACAAGTAACACTTCAGGCGTCTGACTTCAGCGCCACAGTCTGCCTCAAGACTATTTTTTACTGTTGGTTGTGACGCTGGAAAATGTCGTTTTGGCGTTGGACTTTTATTATCAAAATATATACCCCGGGTGCCTTAACTCCCGCCTGTACACAACTTCCCAGTGTTTAGTAACTTCTGTTATTCTTCAATCATAAGTGTTGGGTAACTTTGTGAGGCTGTTTATACACTGCCTCTCTTATTACGGGTGACCAATGCAGTAGTCTAAAGCCCTCTGTAACCCTGAACTGGTATGATCATAATTCATTAGTAATTATGAGTATGACGTCACACTTCGTGCTCACCATATATATAAAACATTTTATCTTATTTTCGTGAGGTTGGGTTAGGCTGCGTAATGTCAGATTAGATTAGCTGCGTTTCAAGAATAGCGATGACTGAAAGGGGGGTACATATACTTTTCTCATGTATTTTTAGACCCGACCATGTGTATTATATACCGTAATTACATGTCTAATGAGCTATATATAGTGAAGGGTGTGGTTAGTAGTGATGGTAATTCTTTCGAGTTACCACAACGTATAAAATACAAGATGGTAACTTAACCAGAAACGGACAAACCCAAGCCACCCATCTAACCTAGCAATGCGTAAAAAAAAACTTTTTGCGAACTGCTGCTTTTTGTGGTAAATTATAATTGCCTGTCCTCTAGAGAGACGGTGGTTCTCGGGTAAATTCAGGTAGATAACGGCTAGCGAAAGTTCACGTTTTCTATGCATAGGTCCATCGGTTAAGGTAGATTCGGCCAAATTAGTACACTGTACACTGATTTTCTGTCCATTAATGTCACAAATCGAGAAAACGGCCTGTATAATTTGTACATTGGGGGACCATAACGTACAAATTGAGAAGTATTAGTTGAGAGGACGGATTTGGCAAGTACTCTTGGCTCGACTCGTGTCACCAGATACTGTAAGAAAAAGCCCAGACGGAAGGAAGGTGAGAGAGTGAACTCTGTGTACTCCCTGATCTCTCTCTCTCTCTGTCTTCTTGTTCCCCGAGCTGTGTCTACACAGCTTTTCACTTCTCTGTGACCCCCCCCCCCCCTCCCCTTTCATGTATCCAGAATATAACAATGTACGTTTATATGTTCTTCGTGACGTGTAATAGTTATTATGTATCATTAATTTTGGCTGTGTTCTTTGATAAATATTTGTCAGGTCTTAAGTTTTTTTACTTTGTATATTTAGGCTTCGAGCCAATGTGTTTCATATTTAACATAAAACGCCAACAAATGTATCTGGAAATTTTACAAACCGTAATCAACATCTTTTACGTTTAAATTTGTCAGCTTTTTGTTTAAGCTATTAGTTTTCTTTACATAAAGCATCTTAATTGTATACATTTATTTATATTTTCGTTTGTCTCTATTTGCATAGCACTCAAGTTCCTCTTCGCTGGTACTAATGTGGTAGTAACGTAGCTACTTCACCAGACACGGCAAGCCCAGCAACTGTGCTCACCTCCACCACACCAAAGGAAGTTACAGCCCCGCTCCTGTGCCAATATAAGTCCACTACGGGGCTCACCATAGCCCGTGCTACTTGGAACTTTTTGTTCCTAGTAGCTGAATCTTAAGCAACAACAACAACCAGACCAAAATACCATCTGTGGCGGTTTTAGAAATGGTTTCGTTTTTTTTAGAACGTTTCGGCGCACGTTTACTTAACTCTAACTTATGAAATACCATATTTGAAGTCTAAACGAAGACTTTTTGGTGTAGTGTACTTCCGGGTAGTACTGGTACTGCTGTACGGACACACGTACCAGAGCTGGCGAGGAGAAAAGAGAGGAGAGGATTTGTATATTTAGATACATACAGATTTAGATACATTTATATTCATGCAGTTACCCCTAGACGGAGTAAGGTAAGGGGAAGGTTGGTGGACAGAGAGAAAATGAAGGGAGGGCGGGAAGACTGCTGTTAGTTAGACCCCCTTGTTGGCTAGACCATCAGTTGGCTAGACCATCAGTTGCTTAGACCATCAGTTGGCTAGACCATCAGTTGGTTAGACCATTAGTTGGCTAGACCATCAGTTGGTTAGACCATCAGTTGGTTAGCCCATTAGTGGGTTAGACCATTAGTTGAATAGACCATCAGTTGGATAGACCATCAGTTGGTTAGACCATTAGTTGGCTAGACCATCAGTTGGTTAGACCATTAGTTGGCTACACCATTAGTTGGCTAGACCATCAGTTGGTTAGACCATTAGTTGGCTAGACCATCACTTGGCTAGACCATCCTACCCCAGAAAATGCAACTTCTCCTAAGTGGGACAAGGACACAATAGTTAGTAGCAGTTGATTGATTGACAGTTGAGAGGCGGGCTGAAAGAGCAGAGCTCAACCCTCGCAAACACAACTAGGTGAATACACCCATGTGTTCCCAGATATCGTGAGGTATACTCCCCACGTCTAGAACATTACACCTCCACAACATTTAAAGAAGGTAAACAACGCTAGATACGAGATCAAAGCATGAACGGATCTCTTGTGTGGGAGGGGGAAGAGAGCGAAAGTCCACAGGAAATGGTGCTTAGAGGGTAAGAGAAGAGACAAAGGCAGTTAAAAATATAGTTAGAACCCATCACGTGTCAATGGCCGCAGAGAAAACGTTAATCAATGGAAACGCTGTACGACACCTTTTTTTATGTGAACGAACACAGAATACGTGATGAGCCGCACTTCTCAGCAGAGCAAGAGGCCACCAGCCAAGGATCCAACGGGAATTATGGCCGAGCTCTGCTTCTTAACAACAAGAAAATAACTTAAGAGGGGGGGTTAGAAATAGCCTAAGCTACTCTATCCTTTTGAGATGTATTTCTTTCTTGTCTCAATAAACATACTTGAATAACTTACGATAACACACGGTATGTACCTTAGACTTATTATATCAAGCTCCACTCCCAAGGTCGAACTACTGACCCGCCCCAGGATGGAACCCCACAACAGTTGACCTATTTATTCACCGCTAGGTGAACAGAGGTATTAGTAGTAGGCATCCAACAGTCTCAGGAGACTATGGAGTTGCGCTCTGGTTGTCGGTCTGGAGTGGCCTCACCAGGGCGCAAAGCCAAAGTAGGTTGATTCGGGGGAGAAGCTGTCGTAGTATTTCCTATTAGGTAATAGGAAATGTGTACAACCATTTCTGATTGAGATTCCAGGTTTGAAACATTTCCGATTGAGAGTGGAGAACGAAGCTAACTGTATTACCAGAACCCTTTTGAGAATCCGAGTGATCCCTACCCTCTATTTCATTTCCGGAAAACTATCATTTACACCTAGTGAAACCATATTCTACCCTAGCTTGTAAAATTCCAATAGGTTCAGATATCCTGATCAATTGGTTAGACAAGACTAACCAACTTATTTCACAATGTTATAATGGGTCCAGAATCTATCTAAGGGTTGCCTCGTAAAACACCACAGTCCTATTTTACACGTTTACTTCATATTAAAACACGAGGAGCTAACTGATAAAACATGCTATTCAAGGCTTTAGTTCTGGCAGTGACACTGAATCACCTATATAAGCTGCTGGCGACAGCTCAAGACAGGGTTCAGTCCCTGAGCCCATTATGTGCCTCTGTAACACTTTCCACTACCGCCCACAAGATGGGTATGAGGTGCATAATAAATGAACTAAACTAAACGTTATACTAATTATGCATACATAGCAAGCATAGCTAGAATGTTTTAAATATGAATGCGGTAATTAACCAGTAATGGGTAAATTATCGCCTAGGGTTGCCATCAGAAAATCATAGTTCATAGATTCGGACAACTTCAGTATTTCAAGTATTTTAAACATCATAACAACACAACGACGTAAAAACTCATACGGGACAAGTTTCTCGACACAACCCGGCTTTCATTACCAAGCTGGAATGCAGGCAGCAAAACAGGAATAACAGACTATCTCCTTATAGTGTGTACATACCTGGTTGACACCTGCTTGATGGGGTTCTGAGAGTTCTTCTACTCCCCCAAGCCCGGCCCGAGGCCAGGCTCGACTTGTGAGAGTTTGGTCCACCAGGCTGTTGCTTGGAGCGGCCCGCAGGCCCCGGTTTTAGACATAAGGTTCTATCGCCAGTTGCAGAGCTACCAAGAACCTTGAGAATGACTTTAAAGCATAAGATATCAAATTTTACGGTATCACATTTGCTTTAGGATGGCACAGTGGCGTTAGGATATCACACTGGCGTTAGGATATTACACTGGCGTTAGGATATCACACTGGCGTTAGGATATCACACTGGCGTTAGGATATCATACTGGCGTTAGGATATCATACTGGCGTTAGGATATCACACAGGCGTTAGGTTATCACACAGGCGTTAGGATATCACACAGGCGTTAGGATATCACACTGGCGTTAGGATATCACACAGGCGTTAGGATATCACACAGGCGTTAGGATATCACACTGGCGTTAGGATATCACACTGGCGTTAGGATATCACACAGGCATTAGGATATCACATAGGCATTAGGATGTCATATTTGTGTTTAATAAAATATAAGTAGAAAACCGGCAATAGACATGGCGTCGCCGCCCTGCTGGCCAATAAAACTGGCTGGCAAGGGCCATCAGCTATCTCTCACGTGTGACTGACTTCAAAACAACTGCCAAAATAAATTACAGTATTGATAATTTGACGTCATATCCACTTTATAGCTTGAACTTTAAAGCGTAAGAGAACGTAAACAGTACAAAACAATGAAGCAATATCAATTATGGGTATATGCATGCATGCAGTGTTCGAACGTTGCACTGTCCAAGATTATTTCAGGGGATACTAACGCAACCCAAACAGACCCGACCCAACCCAAATTAATATAACCTAACCCAATTTAATCAAATCTAATCTAGTCTAGCCAAACCAAACGCAACCCAACCCAGCATAGGCGTGCAGGGCAGGGTGGAGTTTAATTAACCTAGGATGAACATTCAAATCTACCGGTATATACGGTTTTGATAATCCGAAAAAAAAGAGTTTTATCAAATGGTTTCGTGTAGGGTTTAACGATTACTCCGTTTGAGCCTAACTAAATACTGTACTGTACTTATCAGTGACTACGGGGGAATGAGGTCTAGTTCGGTCCGTCTAATTACCACAAGCTACATAAGCTTCACAAAGCTGCCTGGCAATACGTTAGTAATGAATAAATATGATATATTTACTCATTATAATGTTGGTGCTGAATGTACAACACGAAAAAACATAATTTTAATCAGAAAAAGTATCTTTTTATAAAGAAATTAGACGAAATAAAGAGCTGGTGACGCCAAATTAAGTCGACGATCCAAGCGTTGGTTAAGTTAGGTTAGGATAGGTTAGGTTTGGTTTGGTTTTATTTGGTTAAGTTAGGTTAGGTTAGATTAGGTTAGCTTAGGTTAGATTAGGTTAGGTCAGCCTAACCTAACTTATCATATTTATTCATTACTAACGTATTGCCAGGAAGCTTTGTGAAGCTTGTGGTAGCTTGTGGTAATTAGACAGACCCATCTGGCTCTTTATGCCGCTGCCTACTAGTTTTGTACCTGCTGCGTTTCAATTTAACTATTCTGATATTCAAATTATTTTTTCTTAAATCTGGCCATAAAGTTGTGGATGGAGGTGGTTTCCACAACTTTATTTTCAGGGTATTTCAATTGTTAACTATCCATACAGGGTAAGAGTACTTACGTTCCTTAGGCTCATTTGCGTTTCCGGCTTCCACTTGTGTCCTCTTGTCCTGCTTTCTCTCAATCTATGCAGCAGATCCTGTGACCTGAGTATACATGGGTGCTCACCTAGTTGGACTTGTGGGGGGAGGGGACTGAGCTTCAGTTCTTTGTTCCAGCCTCTAAACCTTCAATTATCTGGTGTCCAGGTTCCCACTATGCTTCTTAGCACTTTCCATTTGTTCACTACTCTGCCTCTGAAGAAAAAAAATTATGAGAAGCACACCTGTACTTAGTTTCTATGTCCCCAAGTTCATGTACCATCTGTGCCAAGTAATCTAACTTTGTCAACCATGTCCATTCCATTATAATTTTGTATGTAGTGATCGTGTTTTCCTCCTTTCCTCCTAGCAATGTGGTGCAGCTGCAGTACTGGGTAGGTTATGTGGTTTTTACTCGAACCAAACAACCAATGCCAAGTTTAATATCCATCAACTTTTGCTAGATCATTAACTACACATACTTTTTACTCTTTGACAAATACTAATATCACAAATACTGTGGAAA
>WNGS01028583.1:6763944-6795806 GCA_020271785.1 Procambarus virginalis | reverse complement strand
TTCTGAGAAAATAATTCCTATAATCTGAGAAAATAATTCCTATAACCTGAGAAAATAATTCCTATAATCTGAGAAAATAATTCCTATAATCTGAGAAAATCTGATAATTGACACCTGTTTACACAACAAAATAGTTAACAGCCTTCTTGCAACAATTATGTTAATAATAAGATCTGTTGCAAACTTGTGTTCACAGCAGCGATTCAACATTCACACGGAAACAAAGAACTAGATCAACATTAAGGGGGGCCCCTAAGACTTGTTCAACACTCTCTTCCCCCCCCACCTACACGGTCCCAGCAACAACAGCCTGTTGGATCAAGCTGACACGGGTCGAGCCTGGCCTCGGGCCGGGGCTTGTGGGGAGCAGAAGAACTCCCAGAAAGCCATGAAGGGCGTTATCCACGAGGGCCCCAACACGAGGGGACGCACACCTGAGGGCCCCCAACACGAGGGGACACACACACCTGAGGGCCCAACACGAGGGGACACACACACCTGAGGGCCCCAACACTAGGGGGACACACACACCTGAGGGCCCCCAACACTAGGGGGAACACACACCTGAGGGCCCCAACACTAAGGGACACACACCTGAGGGCCCCAACACAAGGGACACACACACCTGAGGGCCCCAACACTAGGGGACACACACACCTGAGGGCCCCAACATGGGACACACACCTGAGGGCCCCAACAAGGGACACACTGGGCCCCACACGGGACACACGCCTAGGCCCCAACACGAGAGGACACACACCTGGGCCCCAACACGAGGGGACCACACCTGAGGGCCCCAACACTAGTGGACACACACCTGAGGGCCCCGACACAAGGGGACACACACCTGAGGGACCTTAACACAAGGGGACACACACCTGAGGGTCCCACACGAGGGGACACACACACCTGAGGGCCCCGACACAAGGGGACACACACCTGAGGGCCCCGACACGAGGGGACACACACACCTGAGGGCCCCGACACAAGGGGACACACACCTGAGGGCCCCGACACGGGGGACACACACACCTGAGGGCCCCGACACAAGGGGACCACACCTGAGGGCCCCAACACAAGGGGACACACACCTGAGGGACCCAACATTCTTACCCTTGGTGCCCGTCACCCAGATTTAGCCGACGGCTTTTTCTTCCTCTTGGCTGACTGTCTAAGCTTCCTGTCTCCCCCTCTCCGCTCTCTCCTCTCTGTCTCCTCTGTCTCCTGTCTGTCTGTCTCTCTCTGTCTCTCTCTGTCTCTGTCTGTCTCTGTCTGTCTCGTCTCTCTGCCTCTCTCTGTCTCTCTCTGTTCTCTCTCTCTCTCTCTCTCTGTCTCTCTCTGTCTCTGTCTGTCTCTGTCTGTCTGTCTGTTCTGCTCTGTCTCTCTCTCCTCTCTCTCTCTCTCTCTCTCTCTCTCTCTCTCTCTCTCTCCTCTCTCTTCTCTCTCTCTCTCTCTCTCTCTCTCTCTCTCTCTCCGTGCCATGAGATATAATAAACAAAAGGTGGCACGCGTGCAACCCTGGCATCGGCTGGGGGGAGCTAAGGGCCAGGAGTGCCACCTTACCCCTGGCACCAGCCGGGGTTAGACGCGCTTGAATGCGTGGTCTGTTGTTGTCTGTGTCATGTCCCCCCCCCCCTCCCTCCTGTTGATACCTGCTTGATGGGGTTCTGGGAGTTCTTCTACTCCCCAAGCCCGGCCTGAGGCCAGGCTCGACTTGTGAGAGCTTGGTCCACCAGGCTGTTGCTTGGGACGGCCCGCAGGCCACATACCCACCACAGCCCGGCTGGTCCGGAACTTCTCTTACAGTCCAGTTTTCCTCTTGAAAGTCCACGGTTGTTCCGGCATATTTCTTATAGTCGCGGGAGGACGTTGAACAACCGCGGACCTCTGATGTTATACAGTGCTCTCTGATTGTGCCTATGGCACCTCTGCTCTTACTGGATCAATCTTGCATTTTCTTCCATATCGTTCACCCAGTACTTGTTATTTTACTGTGTGATTTGGGACCTGCCCTCCAGTAATTTTCCATGTGTAAGTTATTTGGTATAAGCTCTCGTCTCAACTTTCTACCGTGACAGAGGCAGCAGTTGGAGAGCTTGAGACGATCCCAATAATTTAAAAGGTGTCTTTGAATCTCCGTCTAATGCATGCCGGCATATTGATTCGTCCTGTAATTGCAGGGTCGTACTCATATCAGCAATAAAAAGTCTTCGCTGCTCTGAAGGGGAAGTAGTACTGTACACGGGATAACTAGCGAGACGTGACATAAAGCGTGACAACCGTTTCGAGGTAGCAACGTATTGTGCGAGGACTCCCTGATCGAGGTTTGTAAAGTTCTGCGTAATCTCCGATGCAATTTTTCTGGCTGACGGCATATTTGCTTGGGTTATGCTCCCTAAACGTTAGGTCGTCCGACATCATTATCCAAATCCTGACATGCTGTTTTGCACTACTATGGACAGATTCGAATTGTTGATTGGCCCCCGTCTTGTGTTGTGGGGGGGGGGGGTTGATGTCTTTTCGCGCGGGCTCTCACAAGACATCTGGCTCATCCTGAAGACATCGGCTCATCCTGAAGACATAACTCGATCATCGGAAGACATCGACTCACCTGAAGACATCTGGACTCATCCTGAAGACACTGCTCATCCTGAAGACATCTGGCTCATCCTAAAGACATCTGGCTCATCCTAAAGACATCTGCTCATCCTAAAGATATCTGGCTCATCCTGAAGACATCTGACTCATCCTGAAGACATGCTGACTCATCCTGAGACATCTGACTCATCCTGAAGACATCTGACTCATCCTAGAAGACATCTGACTCATCCTAAAGACATCTGACTCATCCTGAAGACATCTGACTCATCCTGAAGACATCTGACTCAACCTGAAGACATCTGACTCATCCTGAAGACATCTGACCCATCCTAAAGACAGCTGGCTCATCCTAAAGACAGCCGGCTCATCCTCAAGACAGCCGGCCCATCCTCAAGACAACCGGCTATCAGAGAGCATATCCGGATTACCTAACTGCAGCCCAAGCTCTCCCAGGCATCCGGCATCCGCCTCTTACGTCGCTTTCCAGCCTCCGGCCTTTTGGAGACACCGGCGCTTCCACCACGCATGGCCGGCGCCGGGGGGATAACCACCCCCGCCCACCTCCGTTTCCGACAACGTACCTGTGTCCGTGTTATGCACGACGACCCCCGGCCCTCCCTTCACGTACAGGCACGTAACGATACGCGAGAATCCGCCGATACTCTGCTGTTAGACAATACACGTGTAAACCTCCCACAGCCGAGGGAGGTCCCCGTGAACCCGTTTAACGTGAGACAAATGTGTCAGCTCTGGTGGAAAATAGTCGAATCAAAAACTGAAATTAATCCAAATGCAACTATTCCATGTGGTGGGGGGGGGGAGAAAAAAGGGGTTATGCAACGAATGGTCAATCTAACTGTTAAGCCTGTAAGTATTACGCCCGTGTTTCTGAACCTGTTAGTTTACCCGTGGTCTACCTGTCAGGTAGACCATGTGTGGTCTACCTGTTAGGTAGACCACACATGTTACCTGAGCAATGACGATGCTGGGATGACGTTATTGAGTTGATTGATTGATTGATTAATGATTGAATGGTTGGTCTATGAATGAATTAAGCCAGCCCCCAAGAGATGGCACGGACATGAAATAGCCCCGTAAGGGTAAAACGAGCTTTGCGATCATTCTGGGGCGCGACCGCACCTCCGCAAATCCTCGCACCAGATCACAGTATTGACTTATATAATTGTGCATAGGTGACATAGACTTAGACAAATAGTTCCCTGAAAAGCTTCAAGAAACACCGAACTTACCTCACCTTGTTAGTATGTTAAGATAGCATCTTATTGCTTCGTAATTACAATTATTAACTAACCTATAACCTATAATAGGTTAAGTAACAATTGTAATTACGAAAGCTATAAGATGCTTATTTTAACATACTAACAAGGTTAGTAGGTCGGTGTTTTCTATGAAAGCTTTCAAGGTAAACTATTATGTTTAGTATGTCTCTTATGCACGTATTTTATAAGTCAGTATTGACTATACGATTTGCGAGGACGGGTTGCGGGGGGGTCATATATACATGTGATTCATTGTGAGTGCAATGTTCAACACCTGTATACGCTTGTCCTGTTTGTTGAAATAGGTAACATGACACTAATTCCACACAACGCGCACGCACACACGCGCGCACGCACACACACACACTCGCACGCAGCACGCACGCACGACGCACGCACGCACACACACACACACACCCACACACACACACACCACACACACAATGGAATGGTTGACCAATGGAATGCATTAGGCAGTGATGTGGTGGAGGCTGACTCCTACACAGTTTTCAAGTGGTAGATATGATAGAGCCCAATAGGCTCAGGAATCTGTACACCAGTGATTGACTGTTGAGAGGCGGGACCAAAGAGCCAGAGCTCAACCCCCCGCAAGCACATTAGGCGAGTATAATAGGTGAGTACACAAGACATCTGAAGTATGCGTACCCAGATCCCTTGTACAAATACCTGAGCCACATCCACCCCCACCATCTCCCCCACCTCTACCTGAGAACGTTGAAGAACAACGGAGGAATGAACAACGCGCCTGAGAACGTTGAACAACACCGCAGGAATGAACAACGCGCCTGAGAACGTTGAACAACACCGCAGGAATGAACAACGCGCCTGAGGACGTTGAACAACACCGCAGGAATGAACAACGCGCCTGAGAACGTTGAACAACACCGCAGGAATGAACAACGCGCCTGAGAACGTTGAACAACACCGCAGGAATGAACAACACAAGCGGCCTTAAATTTGGCAACGGTGTAGGAGTACCGGAGGATTTACCCACCACGTGGCACCACCGACGCTCGTGGCCTCCGTTATGTATGTTAATGTGTTCGGACGAGGCGGTGTTTGAACCCCCTGGCCTCGCTCCGCTGTCTCGCTCCCCTGTCTCGCTCCCCTGTCTCGCTCCCCTGTCTCGCTACGCTGTCTCGCTACGCTGTCTCGCTACACTGTCTCGCTCCTGTCTCGCTCCGCTGTCTCGCTGGCTGTCTCGCTACGCTGTCTCGCTCCGCTGTCTCAAGCCAGGGCAAACGTCTCAGCGCCTCAGACAAACGTCTCAGCGCCCCAGACAAACGTCTCAGCGCCTCAGACAAACGTCTCAGCGCCCCAGACAAACGTCTCAGCGCCCCAGACAAACGTCTCAGCGCCCCAGACAAACGTCTCAGCGCCCCAGACAAACGTCCCCGCGCCCCAGACAAACGTCCCCGCGCCCCAGACAAACGTCCCCGCGCCCCAGACAAACGTCCCCGCGCCCCAGACAAACGTCCCCGCGCCCCAGACAAACGTCCCCGCGCCCCACAAACGTCCCAGCGCCCAAGACAAACGTCCCAGCGCCACAAACCAACGTCCCAGCGTCCCAAACAAACGTCTCCATGGCGCCCCCAGACAACCGTCCCAGCGCCCCAGACAAACGCCCCAGCGCCCCAGACAAACGCCCCAGCGCCCCAGACAAACGCCCCAGCGCCCCAGACAAACGCCCCAGCGCCCCAGACAAACGCCCCAGCGCCCCAGACAAACGCCCCAGCGCCCCAGACAAACGCCCCAGCGCCCCAGACAAACGCCCCAGCGCCCCAGACAAACGCCCCAGCGCCCCAGACAAACGCCCCAGCGCCCCAGACAAACGTTTTAACCCAGTAGCACGTTTTCATATTTGTCTTCCCATTTTCTATTGCTCCTTCTTGTGTTCTATTGCCCCCCCCCCCACCCACAACAATAAACACCTCACCTGGTAAGTACCGGGAACAACACCTGTTTCCTCACCACCTGGCGGACGGCTCTCCGTGTTTACCTGAAATGGGAAGAAGAAGAAGCTTAGTGTGACTTAAGATATTGTGGCGAATGGCGGGAAGTGGCTGGTAGAAGGGGAGATGGAATGTGTGTATTCACTAGTTGTATTTTACGGGGGTTGAGCCTTTGCTCTTTCGGCCCGCCTCGCAACTGTCAATCACACTGTTTACTAACTACACTAACTACTTTTTTTCAAACCACAAACACACACACACACACCCCAGGAAGCAGCCCGTGACAGCTGACTAACACCCAGGTACCTATTTTACTGCTAGGTAACAGGGGCATAGGCTGAAAGAAACTCTGCCCATTGTTTCTGCCGGGGCACGTGAATCGAACCCGCGTAACAGAATTACAAGTCCTGCGCGCTATACACCCAGCTACCTGGCCCCTTGTTGTGTTGTGTGTGTAGGTGGGTGTGTTGTGTGGGTGTGTGTGTGTGTGGTGTGGTGTGTGTGTGTGGTGTGTGGTGTTGTGTGTGCGCACTGACTGAAGAAGAGTGATGATGGTGGTGGATAATAATAATGATAGTGAATAGTGACAGTGAGGAAGATGGTGATAACAAACAAAACGGCATATATAATTATGTGTCCATCACCTCCTGTAATTACAAATAAATATACCACACATCAACAAATGAGATCAACACGAAAGCAGAGGAAACAAAGCTAGATATAATAGCAGAGTAGAAACCAAAACTCACAGGACCAATTATAGGAATTATTTTCTCAGATTATAGGAATTATTTTCTCAGATTATAGGAATTATTTTCTCAGATTATAGGAATTATTTTCTCAGATTATAGGAATTATTTTATCAGATTATAGGTATTGTTTTTCCCACTTATAGGTAGTGTTTTGTATACTAGTATATACGAGTATACTTGTCTGGTGGAGAGGCTGGGCGTTATAAGAGAGCATTGGTTATAATCAGTATAAGTGGCGGGGTAATGGCCGGGGATCCCTTACACGTCTCTACCTATGAAACAAAAGAGTGTTGAGCGCAAGGGTATTTGATCCTCCTTCTGTACTGATCCTCTACTGATCCTCTCCTCTTCCTTCTCCCTCCTTCTCCCTTTCCCTCTTTGTCTAGTTCTCCTCTTCCGATTAATTGATATGATTCTCTAATCAGCCTAATTGGTTTGAGTATTATTTGTAGAAGGGATTGGAATTTAAATGAATATGATAAAGAAGCATTGGGTTGTACCTGGATGAGGTAATGGGAGAGCTTGGTCCAACAGGCTGTTGCTTGGAGCGGCCCGCAGGCCCACATATCCATCACCACAGCTTGGTTGATCCGGCATTTCTTGCAGAAAACTGTCCAGTTTTGTTCCGGCAATATTTCTTATGCTTGCTGGGAGGATGTTGAACAACCGTGGACCTCTGGTGTTTATACAGTGTTCTCTGATTGTGCCTATGGCACCCCTGCTCTTCACTGGTTCTATTCTGCATTTTCTTCCATATCGTTCACTCCAGTACGTTGTTATTTTACTGTGTAGATTTGGGGCCTGTCCCTCCAGTATTTTCCATGTGTATATTATTTGGTATCTCTCTCGTCTCCTTTCTAGTGAGTACATTTGGAGAGCTTTGAGACGATCCCAATAATTTAGGTGCTTTATCGCGTCTATGTATGCCGCATGTGTTCTCTGTATTCCCTCTATTTCAGCAATCTCTCCTGCTCTGAAGGGGGAAGTGAGTACTGAGCAGTATTCGAGACGGGACAACACAAGTGACTTGAAGAGTACAACCATTGTGATGGGATCCCTGGATTTGAAAGTTCTCGTAATCCATCCGATCATTTTTCTGGCTGACGCAATATTTGCTTGGTTATGCTCCCTAAACGTTAGGTCGTCAGACATCATTATTCCCAAATCCTTGACATGCTGTTTTCATACTATGGGAAGATTCGATTGTGTTTTGTATTTTGTTTAAGATCTTAATTTTTATCGTACCTGAGTACCTGGAATTAATCACTTAAAATCGTGATAATTTCTGCTTCCCAGTCGAAAACTTTATTAATATCAGCTTGTATATTATAATTTAAACATACACGTTCAAATGGGAACTTGAAAAACATATATAAAGAACACGTGATCAATCGAGCTGTTGTGCGAGACTGCGAGCAGCGGCGTTTAATTGCGTGGTTGACCAAATCACCTGCTATGATGAGACCTGGTCAGAGACCGGGCAGCGGGGACATTGATCCTCGGAACCACCTCAAGGTAACCTCCAGGTGACATTAACAAATATTGCAGCAACAATGGTTCAAGCGGTGGACGGGGCTACTAGAAACTCTCGAAATTGACCGCAGGTAAATCACTGACAAATCATGTTGGAGCAGAGATAAGGGAAGGTGATTGAATTAGTGTACGAGGCTACGAACGTCAAGCACGAGGCTACGAACGTCAAGCACGAGGCTACGAACGTCAAGCACGAGGCTACGAACGTCAAGCACGAGGCTACGAACGTCAAGCACGAGGCTACGAACGTCAAGCACGAGGCTACGAACGTCAAGCACGAGGCTACGAACGTCAAGCACGAGGCTACGAACGTCAAGCTACTTGTTAAAGGGCCGAATTTTGTCCAGGAATGTTGGCCAGGCGCGAAGGCGGTTTGGCAAGTGTGTTTTTGTCGGAAGACTGAGAGCTTTGTCGACAAGGACAAGGACAAGGACGTCACCTTGGCTGTAAAATTCATGTACACTGGTTCGTTTAGGCTGCCTCCGTCTCCTACCATGGGAGCAATTGTACTCACCTAGATGTACTTAGATGGGGGTTGAGCTCTGGCTCTTTGGTCCCGCTTCTCGACCGTCAATCAACTGGTGTGCAGATTCCTGAGTCTACTGGGCTCTATCGTATGTACAATTGAATCTGTGTATGGAGTCTGCCTCCACTACATCACTGCCTAATGCATTCCATTTAATGGTGTGTGTGTGTGTGTGTGTGTGTGTGTGTGTGTGTGTGTGTGTGTGTGTGTGTGTGTGTGTGTGTGTGTGTGTGTGTGTGTGTGTGTGTGTGTAAAACTGCTGGCTTAGCATCCACCTTCTTTTTATGTGTTTGTTTGTATGTGATGCCTCATTGAAACTAAACGACCAGTCAGGTGGCGGAGGCTTCCATGTATTTAAAACCAGCGTCAGGATGCATTGGAGACAAAATTAAGAGAATATTGTATTAAGAGAAAAAAAAACACTGCATATCACGATACTTTTGTTTTATTTAAGCTAACAGGAATAGACATCAGGGTTAATTATTCTAAGGAAACCGAAAGAAGGAATACATATTCCAATCAGGCGCAGCAGAAATAGCCCAATTCTACATGTAAAGCAGCTGAATACTGCACGGATGATCAAGGCGCGTTTGATGGCCTGGTTGAATTGATTATGCTGATATAGGCTTACAGGCTGTGTGGGCTGCATATTTATGAAAGTGGCGTGTCTGTGAGCGCGCCTGAGACTGCCCTCTGAGACCAAACCCAAGTTAAGAAATGCGTACCAGCACTTCAACGCAGCCACTGCGTGTCACCAATGCACACCAGGAATGTAATTTAAGGATTTCGAATCGAGAATTCACGTCAGGAATGCACCTCAAGAATGCGTATCGGGAATTTGCGTCAGAAATGTATGTCAGCAATGCACGTGAGGTATGCACATCACGTATCCGCGTCATTCGTGCGCGCGAGAAATGCATGGCAGAGATGTACACAACGAGAGCTCACCGAGCAACCTCGGGTCAGATTCACGAAGCAGTCACTCAAGTACTTACGAACCTGTACATCTTTCCTCAGTCTTTGACGGCTTTGGTTACATTTATTAAACAGTTTACAAGCATGAAAACCTCCCAATCAACTGTTGTTATTCTTATAAACAGCCTCCTGGTGCTTCGGAGCTCATTAATTGTTTAATAATTGTAAACAAAGCCGCCAAAGATTGAAAAAAGATGTACAGGTTCGTAAGTACTTGCGTAACTTCTTCGTGAATCTGGCCTACTCGGCCGCCCAGAACTGAGCCAGGCCCTGTGTTGCCCGGATGTTAATTATGCAACCCGTCCGCTTAACAGAATGTCACATTTTGACGTACACTCTACCTAAGGTCAGAAATGGTCGTACTAGATAACAGTAGTGACTCGTGTGAAATTGGCGTACTGTCCCGTTTTCTGTTTTAAGAGTCCTCTGGTAGGATAGGGTAAGGGCAGTTTAATACGACAGTTTCTTGACGTTGGGAAACCTTAGGAGGACGCAACAAGAGAGCAGTACATAGAAGACATAGTTACAGGGGCGCGGCGCCAGACAGTCTGCACAATCTTCTATCTTGAGGTTATCTTGAGATGATTTCGGGGCTTTTTAGTGTCCCCGCGGCCCGGTCCTCGACCAGGCCTCCACCCCCAGGAAGCAGCCCGTGACAGCTGACTAACACCCAGGTACCTATTTTACTGCTAGGTAACAGGTGCATAGGGTGAAAGAAACTCTGCCCATTGTTTCTCGCCGGCGCCTGGGATCGAACCCGGGACCACAGGATCACAAGTACAGCGATAAGACGATATAAAATTCACACCTCAGAGAAGCCAGCAGTTGGACAGGTCAACTCTGGGTGAACGGTGATGAGGTCACGAGGTGGTCAGATACGAGGCCGTCCTCTTGATCCACGGGGGATGAACTCTTCCATACCAACAGCTAGGCGAAGACCTCACTCACACACACACACACACACACACACACACACACACACACACACACACACACACACACACACACACACACACACACACACACACACACACACACGCCTCCTTCAGCTGGCGAGCAGATCTCGGCCAGTGACAGGACAGGAGTAGTGGTGTAGGACGGAGTGTGTTTGGGGCTCCGGGCTCATGGGCTCGCGTGGAACAACCTTGTATAGTAAGTCCGACTCTCTTGTGTCCAGCACCTGCTCATTATCTTTGTCTCTGGTAGGGAACATAGTTACCAAGTGTCTTAATGTGTTAAAGTCATATTTTCAGAGTGTCATACCCATTAAGGATGAGGAAAAGTGTCATACCCATGAAGGATGAGGAAAAGTGTCATACCCATGAAGGATGAGGAAAAGTGTCATACCCATGAAGGATGAGGAAAAGTGTCATACCCATTAAGGATGAGGAAAAGCAGGAAGATAGAGAGATGAGACAATTTGCAGCTGACATTGGCGGTGGCACTGTACAGGCTGAGGGACGGAGGGGAGCGGGGTGGCACTCTCCCTGGAGGGCAGAAGGGGTGGTAGGGAGGGGCTATCTGGCACCCCCCCCCCCCCTCCCCCAGGGCCAGCCTTGTGTATAGTTTCAGTTGAAGGTGAAATCAGATGGCTGCTTGTGTGTACTTGTCTATATGTACTTGAAGGGAAAGGCTCTGCTCCTGGGCCCCGCCTCTCAGGCCTCGTAGGCCTGTCTCTGACAAGGCGTCCTGGTTGGTGATCTGGTCAGCCAGGCTGGTAGACGTACCTGGTCGCTTTCTGACGATTGATCAGCGGTTGCTTCAACCAAATTGTCTATTGAACTCCGTGAAAGGTCGTCTACTTATGCCCCTTGGCGGCTTAGGCATGGAAAGGCCTAAGCCTCTATGGGTTAGGCCTGCTTTGCGANGTCAGCATATTAATGTCTCTTTGTCTCTTTCGGTTAATTTGCATATTTAATTAACTGGGTATTGCTGGAAACGCCTATGTGGCCGTTGACCTTCTCTGGTGTTAGGGTGGGTGTGTCCTGGGGGGGAGGGGGGCCAGGGGGGGGGGTTCTTGTACACATGCACTAGGGGGTCAGGGAGGGCGTCCCTGTACGCCAGGGGTGAGGGGGTGGGAGCAGTCTCATTCACAAGCACACTCATTTGAATATGTGGACGAGTGAGTGAGGGAGTGAGGGAGGGAGGGAGTTGGAGGTCACTTCCTGCAGAAGTAAGAAGAACTGTTTACCTCCAGCAGTCAACACTGAGTCACTGGTAAGTGGGATATCATTACCAATTTGTGGTTGGAGGAGGGGAGCCATGATGGCTGGTGGTCGCCATGTTTCATGTCTCCAGGTTGGCTACGATAGCTCATGGCTCTCGTCCCACTCATCTGGAATCACCTTCTGTTTACTGTTCTGGGGTCAGTATCTCTGCGGCCCTGTCTCTGACGAGGCCTCTTGGTTTGTGGTCCGTCAACTAGGCTGTTAGATGCGTATCTGGAGCATACCTGGAGACGGTTCTGGGAGTTCTTCTACTCCCTGAGCCCGGCTCGAGGCCAGGCCCGAGGCCAGGCTCGGCCTGTGAGAGCTCGGTCCACCAGGCTGTTGCTTGGAGCGGCCCGCAGGCCCTCATATCCACTACAGCCTGGTTGGTCCGGCACTTTTTGCAAGAACTTGTCTAAGTGCCTCTTGAATACATTGCTTGCTGGGAGGGTGTTGAACAGCTGTGAACCTCTGATGTTCAGACAGTGTTCTCTGATTGTGCCTATGGCACCTCTACTCCTCACTGGTTCTATTCTGCATTTCCTTAAGTATTTTTCGCTCCAGTATGTTGTTATTCAACTGTCCAAATTTGGGACCTGGCCCTCCAGTATCTTCCATGTATATATTATTGATACAGCTCTCGTCTCCTTTCCAGAGAGCACATTTTGAGAGCTTTCAGACGGTCCCAATAGTCGAGATGTTTTATCGTTCCTATGCGTGCCGTATATGTTCTCTGTATTCCCTCTAATTCAGAGATCTCTCCCGCTCTGAAAGGGGAAGTGAGTACCGAGCAATACTCAAGACGGGGACAGCACCAGTGATGTAAATAGTATTAGCATTGCTGTGGCACCTCTGGATTTAAACGTTCTCATAATCCATCCAATCGTTTTCCTGGCCGCCGCTATATTTTCTCGGTTATGTTCACTAAATGTCAGGTCGTCAGACATCATTGTTCCCAGATCTTTTACATGTTGCTTTCCTTCTATGATTGCGTCTGATTGTGTCCTGTACCCTGTGTCCTATACCCTGTGTCCTGTACCCTGTGTCTTGTACCCCGTGTCCTGTACCCTGTGTCCTGTACCGTGTCCTGTACCCTGTATCGTGTCCTGTACCCTGTATCCTATACCCTGTGTCGTGTACCCTGTGTTTCGTGTAACTTCCTCGTGTCCACCATACCTCAGTACCTGGAACTTGTCACCGTTAAACATCAAATCTCATAAACACCGTATTAAACCAGCCACAGGTAAATCACAGGTTATGATGACGAAGTGTATAGTGATCCATAATGAGAACAATGAATGCTGAAGCCGTTGTCCAGCATGCATATAATGCAGTTGATTCTCTAGAGGCTATTCAGACCCGTCCAGACCAAAACAACAGAGGAAGTCCAAAGATGGTCTTTTTTTATGTTAAGGATAGGAATCTTAAGAGGCTAGGTGAGAGAGAGAGGGATGCGGAGATGGTTGTGAGGGATTTTTAAATAAGAGGGTTTGAGAGGGAATGTGAGAGATGGACAGTAAGTGAATAAATAAAGAATTGTAACAACAGTATTAAATATGAACTAATAATGTAACACTACTACTCATTCGTAACACCACAATACAGTACCACTAATGGTTACACTGATATATATCCTGAGTAACTAGAACCAAAGGTACACGTCCAAGGAAATGCTACACAGGATTAACTACGCTGCCACCATCTGCCTTGTCCATCAACTATATCAAGCAACGAGGCCAGAAACATTGCTGACTTGGAGAGTCCGTTCTTTCTTTAACTGTCATTAATTATGGGACGGTTGTCAGCTCACTATATCCAGAGGCTAAGAGGATTCAACAATTGACACAGACGGAAAGCTTAACATGAGTTTATTGAGAACAAATATGCTATTCACCACTATAAATCCTACTCTAACACTGGCCAATAGTTAAGAAATTTAGACATGGGACAAAACCTCAGAGATCACACTTTACCTTAAGACCTCTGTCTCTCCTTCTGGTGGATTCACTCTGTCTCTCCCTGGCTGTGTGATGTTCCTCACAGACCCACTCTGGACCCTGGTGTCCAGCACTCTCTCCTCACTCTCATATTTATTTATTTATATTTATTGTTGCTAATATCTTCACTATTACAAGTATCAATAAGCTTATTCCTAGCTTTAGTTGACATGTGAAGTTTATACAGCTGTCAAGAAATAAAGTTTACTCTTTGGGGCCAAGTTCACTTGCAAAGCTTAATTTTGGAGATGTAAACAGAGACTGAGGAGAATGACTTTAACGCCGGAGGAAGTGCGCTCTCGGGTTGGAGGAGGGCTGGAGCCCAAGAGACCGAGCTTGGGGGGGGGGTTCCCTTACCTTGAGGGTTACCTTGGGGCTTGAGAGGGGGGGGGGGTTACCTTGGGGATTGAGAGAGTTACAGCGTGTATTTCTCTTTCGTTTGATCCTCATTTATATTATTTTTGGTCTTGTTCGTGTCCTGTTGTGGTCTTGTTTCGTGTTCTGTTGTGGTCTCGTTCGTGTCCTGTTGTGGTCTTGTTTCGTGTTCTGTTGTGGTCTCGTTCGTGTCCTGTTGGGGTCTTGTTTCGTGTTCTGTTGTGGTCTCGTTCGTGTCCTGTTGTGGTCTCGTTCGTGTCCTGTTGTGGTCTCGTTCGTGTTCTGTTGTCTCGTTCGTGTCCTTCATGTGAACTTATTTCTCTCGTTATTTTCTGTATCTGAGTCTTCACCAGCTGGCAGATGATGTTCAGGTCTCGACCAGAGTCTTCACCAGCTGGCAGACGATGTTCAGGTCTCGACCAGAGTCTTCACCAGCTGGCAGATGATGTTCAGGTCTCGACCAGAGTCTTCACCAGCTGGCAGACGATGTTCAGGTCTCGACCAGAGTCTTCACCAGCTGGCAGATGATGTTCAGGTCTCGACCAGAGTCTTCACCAGCTGGCAGACGATGTTCAGGTCTCGACCAGAGTCTTCACCAGCTGGCAGATGATGTTCAGGTCTCGACCAGAGTCTTCACCTCACTGGCAGATGATGTTCAGGTCTCGACCAGAGTCTTCACCTCACTGGCAGATGATGTTCAGGTCTCGACCAGAGTCTTCACCTCACTGGCAAAAGCTCTCCAGGTCTTTTACGTTCAAACATCTTCTTGGTTCTTCCTGAATGTCTATTGAAATTTATGTAAATTGGATAAATACGAAGAGTAGGATAGGTTCATCTGCTGAGGAATGAGGGAGAGAAGGTAGTGAGAGAGAGAGAGTGAGAGAAACAGAGAGAGAGAAACAGAGAGAGAGAGAGAAATTAACTGTACACGATTTGGAGAATTTTACTTGTATAGGGTAGAGAGAGAGAGAGAGAGAGAGAGAGAGAGAGAGAGACAGAGAGGCAGGATAATGACGAGAGAAGAGATCCATAAAGAGGGAGGGGGTGTGGGAGGGGGGTGGGGGAGCAAGGGTTAAGAGCTCATGTTGCTCGTTACTGGAAGGGAGACGTGAGAGGGAGGGAACAGCCGGAGGAAGGAGAGAGAGGGAGGGAGGGGAATTGAGAGAGGGGGAAAAGGAAGGAGAAGAGTGGGGGGGAAGAGGAGGATTGCGGAAGAGGAGGAGGAAGGATGCGAGCCATCAGCAGCCAAGCGGGGCAGGAGAGGGGGAGGGGGGGAAGGGGGACGGGGTAACCAGTCACAGGAAAGAGAAGGGAAGCGAAGGGAATGGAAGGGCAAGTGGAATAGGGAAGGGGTAGAGGATGGAAGGGGCGACCATTGATAGGTCCCCTCACAGCCGACAAGTCCCCCCTCCCTCCCTCCCTCCCCCCCCCAGGCCTCTCTACCGTAATAGGTCGCGTTATTTACGTTACCGGAATCAACGTTACTCCTTCTGAAGATGTATTAATATACGAAAGTACTTAAGGAAATTCCTGTTTCAATTTTTCCTCCGTGGTCTGACACTGTCACATTTTTAATCACGTGTTTATTTTCGTGATACACACACACACACATACATACATTCATATATATATATATATATATATATATATATATATATATATATATATATATATATATATATATATATAATATAGTTCAAATCTGTGAATGATTCCAAATTTCCGGGAACGTCCCTGAAATCTATTCAATTCCAGACAGATGTAATTGGTCGTTTGAACTGACATTAAAAAATGGCGGCCCTTGATGTAGCTCCATACAGCTCCCCCCCCCCCTCCATGTCATCCCACTCCTCGTCCTATCCCTCTCTCTGCTATCCCTCTCTCTGCTATCCCTCTCTCTGCTATCCCTCTCTCTGTATCATTCGTCCATTTTCCGTTTTTATATGACAATCTAGGTCTAGGACATCCGTGTAAATTTGTGTATATCAACGTCCTTACACGTGTGTGTGTGTGTGTGTGTGTGTGTGTGTGTGTGTGTGTGTGTGTGTGTGTGTGTGTGTGTGTGTGTGTGTGTGTGTGTGTGTGTGTGTACTCACCTAGTTGTACTCACCTAGTTGTGCTTGCGGGGGTTGAGCTCTGGCTCTTTGGTCCCGCCTCTCAACCGTCAATCAACAGGTGTACAGGTGTGTGTGTGTGTGTGTGTGTGTGTGTGTGTGTGTGTGTGTGTGTGTGTGTGTGTGTGTGTGTGTGTGTGTGTGTGTGTGTGCGTGCGTGTTTATCTTGAGGTGGTTCCGGGAATCCATGTCCCCTCGGCTCGGTTTCCTGTCCAGGCCTCCTAGTTAGGGGGGTATCCTATCTGATATCCTTTTTTGAGGCGCCTTATCAAGTTTCCTTTTCAACGCCACGAGAGGTTGGCTTAGTTATGGTCCTTGATATCTTGATATCAAGATATCAACCCCCGCAAACACAACTAGGTGATGTTTAAAGGGAAGTGGGTCGACAGGTCTTGGGGTCTCTGATGTTGATAGATTTATCTATCGCCGTACTGATAGACTTGTCTGTCACCGTACTGATAGATTGTCTATCTGGTAGCAAATTTAGTTTTTTTTGTGCACTTCCTGCCGTGTCTCCTGTAGAGAGTTCTGGACCAACCGGGTTGTTGTGGGCGTGTGTGTGTGTGTGTGTGTGTGGCGCCACTCCAAACAACAGTCTATTGGATCAGTCTATTTATTTATCTATTTAATTGTCTATGTTAGTCTATCACACGTCATTGGGCGTACAAGATCTCTGAGAACCCATATTGAAGGATGTTGTTGATTTAGATTTAGCTATTCAGAACGAAGTGTCCCATGTAGCACGGGCTATGGTGAGCCCGAAACATTGAAGGTATACTCCAGGTATACTCCAGATAGTTAATCACCAAATTGCGTGTGTTTAATCACCTTGTCTACTACCATCATAGCGTGATTCTCAGCATTTGGCACTCTATTAGGCTGATACTTGAGCCTTAAGTAGAAAAGTGAGACTTCGAAATGACACATAATTAGCCGTAACAAGGGTGGGAGATTATAGTAATGGGTATGTGGGTAGGAGGTGGCACTTGCTGGCACTTATGGCACCCTTCGGGAGTTATGTGTTGTTAATTGCCATTATCGGCGCCATTATTTAAACAATCTTGTCGGAGTTGATTACTGATGGTGTGTGTTAATGGGGCCCCTTAGTATGATGGTAGTATTCACCTAGTTGTGCTTGCGGGGGTTGAGCTCTGGCTCTTTGGTCCCGCCTCTCAACTGTCAATCAACTGGTGTACAGGTTCGTAAGCCTATTGGGCTCTATCATATCTACACTTGAAACTGTGTATGGAGTCAGCCTCCACCACATCACTGCCTAATGCATTCTGTTTACTAACTACTCTGACACTGGAAAAAGTTCTTGTAATGTCTCTGTGGCTCATTTGGGCACTCGGTTTCCATCTGTGACCCCTTGAGCGTGTACCACCCGTGTTAAATAAATTGTGTGTGTGTTTGAAGAGAGTTTATGTACGCATGCAATTACGCACACATCACAGACCGTCCACAGTCGCACACATCACAGACCGTCCACAGTCGCACACATCACAGACCGTCCACAGTCGCACACATCACAGACCCTCCACAGTCGCACACATCACAGACCGTCCACAGTCGCACACATCACAGACCGTCCACAGTTGCACACATCACAGACCGTCCACAGTCGCACACATCACAGACCCTCCACAGTCGCACACATCACAGACCATCCACAGTCGCACACATCACAGACCGTCCACAGTCGCACACATCACAGACCGTCCACAGTCGCACACATCACAGACCGTCCACAGTCGCACACATCACAGACCGTCCACAGTCGCACACATCACAGAGACGTTAGAAAGAATTTTTCAGTGTCAGAGTAGTTAATAAATGGAATGCATTAGGCAGTGATGTGGTGGAGGCTGACTCCATACACAGTTTCAAGTGTAGATATGATATAGCCCAGTAGGCTCAGGAACCTGTACACCAGTTGTTTGACAGTTGAGAGGCGGGACCAAAGAGCCAAAGCTCAATCCCCGCAAGCACAATTAGGTGAGTGCAATTAGGTGAGTACAGTTCCCTTGCCCTTACATCAGTTAACAAGCGGCAATTACCGCACCAACTACGCCCTTGAACCTCTTACGCCGACAAACCTGAAGTAATGGCCAAGAAACACTGGCCTGTCTCACGCCACGCCTCCCATTTTACAGCCCGTCCTCGTATACAAAGATCCAAGCTCGTTAATCCAGCCGCCAAACCCCCTGTTTATGAATGAAAACCAGTTTACACACGACTCACGGCTGATGACGTCCGAACACTTCCGGAACAAGTGCTTCGCTCACGGCCGCTGTTCGAACCACAATTCTATAAATGCTTCACCCAAGTATTTCAAATACAAATAATCGCCAACAGAACCTAAACACCTAAGCTAGCCTACGACTAACTAAACATAGAATTTTTTTATGTATAATAATATTTATGTATGAGAACATAAACATTTTTAATGCACAGTATGTTAAAATTGGTGAATGCGTTTGGGGAGGACGGCCGCTGCTTTAACCAGCCTACTTTGCAGTTACCTTGCGATGATTTCGGGGCTTAGCGTCCCCGCGGCCTAGTCCTCAAGCAGGCCTCCTCGTTGCTGGACTGGTTAACCAGACTGTTGGACGCGGCTGCTCGCAGCCTGACGTATGAGTCACAACCTGGTTGATCAGGAATCCTTTGGAGGTGCGTATCCAGTTCTCTCTTGAACACTGTGAGGGGTCGGCCAGTTATGCCCCTTATGTATAGTGGAAGCGTGTTGAACAGTCTCAGGCCTCTGATGTTGATAGTTAACTCTTGAACACTGAGGGGTCGGCCAGTTATGCCCCTTATGTGTAGTGGAAGCGTGTTGAACAGTCTCGGACCTCTGATGTTGATAGTTCTCTCTTGAACACTGTGAGGGGTCGGCCAGTTATGTCCCTTATGTGTAGTGGAAGCGTGTTGAACAGTCTCGGGCCTCTGATGTTGATAGAGTTCTCTCTCAGAGTACCTGTTGCACCTCTGCTCTTCAACGGGGGTATTCTGCGTCAAGTGTGAGGGCGGGTTACATACCGGCACCGCTGCGCTTGAACGTGTAAAATGCTTCGATGTAACATTAGAACCCTTCACTCTTTAAGCCCAACCCCCCTGAATTGTACTAACTTGGTCCAACAGGCTGTTGCTTGGAGCATCCCGCAGGCCCATATATAGCCAAAACAACTCGGCTGGTCCAGCACTTCCTGCAGGTATTGAATCCTCTAGGCTGTGGAGGCAGGAGCCAGGCCGGGCTCGGGGAGTAGAACTCCCGAAACCCTCTCCTGGTATGTTCCAGGTAAACAGAACCCTGGGCGCTGTGCTTTAAGAATAAGCCTTATGTCCTGGTGGTGGACGCACAAGGTGCCTGCAGGATAGAGAACTAATGCTCGATCCTGCAGGCACACATAGGTGAGTACGTACACCTGCGCGCGCGCAGTACTCACTAAATTATTTAAGGAACAGGTGGAAACCTGGTAGACGTCTCCAAAGAATACCTGCTTGATGGGTTTCTGGGAGAGTTCTTCTACTCCTCAAGCCCGGCTGGAGGCCAGGCTTGACTGATCAACCTGGCTATGACAATAGCCTACGTCGGATTTAAGAGCTGCAAGCACCAACAGTGTGCCTGATCAGGCTGTCAACGAGGTGATCCCTCGAACCATTAAAAAATAGAAAAACACAAAAACAGGAAATAGCCCTCTCTCCAAGACTGTAACTTGGACCGAACATTAAGAATAGAACATCAGTACTATATGTGAAACTTTCACCTATTTGAGAAAGACATTGATGTACCCGGTGGCTGAGCGGACAGAACACTGTACGCGTGATCCTGTGGTTCCGGGTTCGATTCCGGGCGCCGGCGAGAAACAATGGGCAAAGTTTACCCTGATGCCCCTGTTACCTAGCAGTAAATAGGTACCTGGGAGTTAGTCAGCTGTCACGGGCTGCTTCCTGGGGGGTGGAGGCCTGGTCGCTGACTGGGCCGCAGGGGACACTAAGCCCCGAAATCATCTCAAGATAACCCACTCACCATACCTGTACATCTTGCCTTAACCACTGCGGGTTTGTTTATACATTTATTAAAAGTTCACGAGCGGCATAACTTGACAACCCAAGGTTGTTATTGTTATGAAGACCCGTCGTAGTGTTTCAGCAGCATGCTCTTATTGTTCCTTGTGGCAGCCTTGGTGAAACTCTCTTTGAGGTCTTGTGCTTTGGTCCTGTGAGTTTTGTTTCTACGACTGCTATTATATCTAGCTTTGTTTCCTCTCTGCTTTCGTGTTGATCTCATTTGTTGATGTGTTTATTATTTATTTGTAATTACCAGTAGGTGATGTGACATAATTATATATGCCATTTTGTTTGTTATCACCATCTTCCTCACTATCACTATTCACTATCACTATTATTATCCACCCACCATCATCACTCTTCAGTCAGTGAGCACACACACACACCACACACACACACACACACACACACACACACAACACACACACACACACACACACACACACACACACACACACACATCCATCTCCCCTCTACCAGCCACTTCCGCCATTCGCCACAATATCTTAAGTCACACTAAGCTTCTTTTTCTTCCCATCTCAGGTAAACACGGAGAGCCGTCCGCCAGGTGGTGAGGAAACAGGTGTTGTTCCCGGTAATTACCAGGTGAGGTGTTATGTTGTGTGGGGGGGGGGGGGAAATAGAACACAAGAAGAGCAATAGAAAATGGAAGAAAATATGAAACGTTGCTACTGGGTTAAAACGTTTGTCTGGGGCGCTGGGACGTTTGTTTGGGGCGCTGGGGCGTTTGTTTGGGACGCTGGGACGTTTGTTTGTGGCGCTGGGACGTTTGTCTGGGCGCTGGGACGTTTGTCTGGGACGCTGGAACGTTTGTTTGTGGCGCTGGGACGTTTTTGGGACGCTGGGACGTTTGTCTGGGGCGCTGGGACGTTTGTTTGGGGCGCTGGGGCGTTTGTTTGGGGCGCTGGGACGTTTGTTTGGGGCGCTGGAGCGTTTGTTTGGGGCGCTGGGGCGTTTGTTTGGGGCGCTGGGGCGTTTGTTTGGGACGCTGGGACGTTTGTTTGGGGCGCTGGGACGTTTGTTTGGGGCGCTGTGACGTTTGGGACGCTGGGACGTTTGTTTGGGACGCTGGACGTTTGTTTGGGGCGCTGGGACGTTTGTTTGGGGCGCTGGGACGTTTGTCTGGGGCGCTGGGACGTTTGTCTGGGGCGCTGGGACGTTTGTCTGGGAGCTGAGACGTTTGTCTGGGGCGCTGGGACGTTTGTCTGGCGCGCTGAGACGTTTGTCTGGGGCGCTGAGACGTTTGTCTGGGGCGCTGAGACGTTTGTCTGAGGCGCTGAGACGTTTGCCCTGGCTTGAGACAGCGGAGCGAGACAGCGTAGCGAGACAGCCAGCGAGACAGCGGAGCGAGACAGGAGCGAGACAGCGTAGCGAGACAGGGGAGCGAGACAGGGGAGCGAGACAGCGGAGCGAGGCCAGGGGTTCAAACACCGCCTCGTCCGAACACATTAACATACATAACGGGAAGGGCCACGAGCGTGCGGTGGTGCCACGTGTTGGGTAAATCCTTCCCGCGCCGGTACTCCTACACCGTTGCCAAATTTAAGGCCGCTTGTGTTGTTCATTCCTGCGGTGTTGTTCAACGTTCTCAGGCGCGTTGTTCATTCCTGCGGTGTTGTTCAACGTCCTCAGGTAGAGGTGGGGGTGATGGTGGAGGTGGGGGTGGGGGTGATGGTGGGGGTGGATGCGGCTCAGGTATTTGTACAAGGGATCTGGGTACGCATACTTCAGGTGTCTTGTAGTACTCACCTAATTATACTCGCCTAATTGTGCTTGCGGGGGGTTGAGCTCTGGCTCTTTGGCCCCGCCTGTCAACTGTCAATCAACAGGTGTACAGGTTCCTGAGCCTATGGGCTCTATCATATCTACACTTGAACTGTGTATGGAGTCAGCCTCCACCACATCATTCCTAATGCATTCCATTTGTCAACCATTCCATTTGTGTGTGTGTGCGTGCGTGCGTGTGTGTGTGTGTGTGCGTGCGTGCGGTGTGCGTGCGCGTGTGTGGAATTAGTGTCATGTTACCTATTTCAACAAACAGGACAAGCGTATACAGGTGTTGAACATTGCATCATCAATGAATCATCATGTATATATGACCCCGCAACCCGTCCTCGCAAAATCGTATAGTCAATATTGACTTATTAATACGTGCATAGGTGATATACTAAACATAATAGTTTCCCTTGAAAAGCTTCATAGAAAACACCNTTACCGTTAGGTGAACAGTGGCATCGGATGAAAGAAACCGGTCGTTTGTGTGTGTGTGTAGTCCCGCTGATCCAGACCAGGTACGGGGCCCAATGAGCCACAGGGACGTTAGCAAGAACACCTTTCAGTGTCAAGAGTAGTTAACAGGCGGAATGCATTAGGCAGTGATGTGGTGGAGGCTGACTCCATACACAGTTTTAAATGTAGATATGATAGAGCCCAATAGGCTCAGGAACCTGTACACCTGTTGGTTGACGGTTGAGAGGCGGGACCAAAGAGCCAGAGCTCAACCCCCCCCCCCCGTAAGCACAACTAGGTGAGTACAAGGGACACGGGGGGGGGAGAGGGGAAGTGGAAAGGGGGGGGGACTAGGGTAGCGTGTTGACTTGTTAGAGAAGGACTCACGCTTCACCCAGTTAGTTTGACCCCTATAAACACACCCTCTGGGGTCAGCGTTGAACCCGCTGAACCCCCTTCCCGCGTTGAACGCCGCTGGTCAACGCTAAATACCATACCCCCACCCCACCTCCCCACCCGAGAAATAATCAAACAGGTAAATAAATAAATAAAGGGTAATGAGTGCTTGTGGCTGTAGTGGAGAACTCTGGTCTCCTCCTTGATATATTCCTAGCCGGCACCTTGTGTGACCCCCGGGGGGGAGGGGAGGGAGGACAGCCCCCGCACGTGAGGGTGGGGGGGCTGGGATAGGGGTGGGGGTGGGGGTGGGAGGGGAGATGGGGGGCTGGGAGGGGGTGGAAGGGATGGGCAGTACGAACCCGTTATGTTACTTGGTCATTACTGTAGGGTGGGTCTGGCTCAGCTGGAATTGTCTCTCTTGTGGCTGTCATTTGTCTGTCTGTCTGTCTGTCTGTCTGTCTGTCTGTCTCTGTGTGTGTCTCTCTCTCTCTCTCTCTCTCTCTCTCTCACACATTCTTTTCAGCGTGACAAAATAAGAATTCAAGTTATTACCTTTGACCTCACTAGTGACCTTTCCCTCACAAGACCTTCATTGTTGTTTACCTGACCTTCACCCGGCTCTTCACCCGGCTCTTCACCCGCTCTTCACCCGGCTCTTCACCCGGCTCTTCACCCGGCTCTTCACCCGGCTCTTCACCCGGCTCTTCACCCGGCTCTTCACCTATGTGGAAAATTCCACCCACTATATCTATATTATTATCTAAGAAATTTATTATCTACTAAATCAAATCCGAATCATATCTACTGTATCCTACATCAGAATCACATCACATTCACTATATTGTATTATACATCAACTAGATCCTACATGACCATTCTACATACGCCATTGGGCCCCAAGGCCTACGTGACTCTGCATATAATCTCAAGAATCTATTAATTGAAATACTTAGGGAGCCGGTCGGCCGAGCGGACAGCACGCTGGACTTGTGGTCCTGGGTTCGATCCCGGGGGCCGGCGAGAAACAATGGGCAGAGTTTCTTTCACCCTATGCCCCTGTTACCTAGCAGTAAAATAGGTACCTGGGTGTTAGTCAGCTGTCACGGGCTGCTTCCTGGGGGTGGAGGCCTGGTCGAGGACCGGGCCGCGGGGACACTAAAAGCCCCGAAATCATCTCAAGATAACCTCAAGATAACTGTTGGAACTAAATTATAGCTTTCGGTGGCGTATTTTCAAATCTATAATAAAGTATCAGTTGTACTGTTCAGTACTGCCAATAATCCTTAAATCCTAGAATTATTTATATCATAATCCTACTTGAGGTTATCTTGAGATAGTTTTGGGGCTTAGCGTCCCCGCGGCCCGGTCCTCGACCAGGCCTACATTTTGTTACCTCCAGGAAGCAGCCCGAAGCAGCTGTCTAACTCCCAGGTACCTATTTACTGCTAGGTTACAGGGGACATCAGGGTGAAAGAAACTTTTTGCCCATTTGTCTCAGCCTCCACCGGGGGATCGAACCCGGAACCTCAGGACTACGAATCCGAAGCGCTGTCCACTCAGCTGTCAAGCTCCACTTTATCACAATTATAATCTTTTAGACGAGAAATAAATTAGAGATATATGAAGTTGTTGTTGTTGTTTAAGATTCGCTACCTGCAATAAAAAGTTCCAAGTAGCACGGGCTATGGTGAGCCCGTAATAGATATATGAAAGCTAGTCAACAGAGAGAGAGAGAGAGAGCAGGTTGACGGTGAAGGGAGAAGCAGCCACCACCACCCGAAGCCAGAACTTTTTTGTTTACAAACACTGAAACACGTGGCCAGAACTTTTTTGTTTACAAACAGTGAAGCACGTGGCCAGAACTTTTCTGTTTACAAACAGTGAAGCACGTGGCCAGAAATTTTTTGTTGACAGTGAATCACGTGGCCAGAAATTTTTTGTTGACAGTGAATCACGTGGCCAGAAATTTTTGTTTACAGTGAATCACGTGGCCAGAACTTTTTGTTTACAAACAGTGAAGCACGTGGCCAGAACGTTTTGTTTACAAACAGTGAAGCACGTGGCCAGAACGTTTTGTTTACAAACAGTGAAGCACGTGGCCAGAACGTTTTGTTTACAAACAGTGAAGCACGTGACGGAGTTAAAGAGACCTTTATCATAGGACTCACACCGCACAAACTAATCTTATATCACCAGTGATAGCTCCTCTAGATACTGGGAGAGTTCCTTAACTACATATAAGGGAAAAATTCCCAATACATTGATCTAAAAAAAAAAAAGTGTATAGTGGTCCTCACGCCGTGAAGCCATCTCCAGTATATCATCTATCCTACAGCCACAGCTACTAAGGATATATTCAACAGCAAAAGCTGCTGTATTATCATCAAAATACAGTGCCTATCTTCTCAGTGAGAGATCGTACAGTCTGGCAACTTGTCAGGTGGCACAGGGTCTCCATTTTTGAATGAGTATTGTTATTTGTTGAGTGTTGATTGGCCAATTGCATGCTTCACAACATAGCCTTAATATGTCCATATCAATTGTTAATCGTTAATAACGTTATTAACACGATATATATTATATATATATATATATATATATATATATATATATGTATATATATATATATATATATATATATATATATATATATATATATATATATATATATCATACTTGTATAATACAACTTGTTTATTAATGTGCTATTCTTGGCCGTTGCGGTAATTTAGAGGCAGGCCAGACTGTGTATATTGTTCAGATCTTTGGTCTAGAACAGAACCAGTGTTCAAGGTCATGTAACAGTGTTTTATTATCTTATACTTGTATAAAATACAAGGTGACGTGTTTACACTGGGAGGAGTGCTGCCTGCGCCAGTCAGCTGATCAATGTTTACACTGGGAGGAGTGCTGCCTGCGCCAGTCAGCTGATCAATGTTTACACTGGAGGAGTGCTGCCTGCACCAGTCAGCTGATCAATGTTTACACTGGGAGGAGTGCTGCCTGCACCAGTCAGCTGATCAATGTTTACACTGGGAGGAGTGCTGCCTGCACCAGTCAGCTGATCAATGTTTACACTGAGACGAGTGCTGCCTGCCTACTATCTACCTGCAATCTACCTGCAGGTAGAATGTGGGTCTCCCACCAAGAAATCTACTCACCCTCCAGGAATCTACCTGTACCCCTACAGACCACTGTTCTTCCTTGGACTAGAGGATTAGGACTTACAACCCTGGCTAAGGACCTTAGTTTTATTTTTACACGCGATAAGTTTTCTTTTAGTAAATTTCAAGTCCTAAGTAATTCTCCTCCTTTAACCATGATGGTATTTCCCCCCCCCCCCCACAACCTGGCCTTCATCCGGATGTTTATCTAGATTATTTATATACGCTTACCTGGATTTTACCTTGTTGTTTGATCTGCTATCCTTTCTTTACTATTTCTCGTTATATATATATATTTGAGATCTCCTTAAGAAGCCAGACTGAGATTGGGTCGTGACATTATCTGTGACCCCTTGTGTGGACGTGAAGAGGGGTGGGGGGGGGGGGGGGGGGGGAAGTGTGACGTCATTGGGGGGGGAGAGCGGGGAGGGGGGTTTGGAGGTCATGAGACATGTGTGTGTGTGGGGGGGGGGGTTCTTCAGGGGTTGTATATTGTATACGCAATGGTCTGTGTGGGATAATTTTGTGTTATCACAAACTTTTTTCTCTCTCTCTACTACAGACGTGGCCAGATAGTTACAATGCTAACTAGCATATACACATTTTTCTTCTGTCCTCCATGGACAGGGTTAGAGATCTTTTAAACATATAGTTCAGGGATTTATTGAACGGTCAACCACAGAAGGTGATTGTCTCACAGAAACTATGATCTACGAGAGTATCCAAAGAAATTGAACCTAATTTGCATGCGCTTCCATATGCTGTCGTAAAGTGATAGGCGACTGACACATTGTTAAACCCTCACGCCCGGTGCCGGGTTCTCTTCGGCTGAATCGAGCATAAAGTACAAGGGTTCGAGCTTACATTTTGCCTGTGTTGAGGTACTGTTAGTACCAGCAGAGGTGGTCCGGCTACGGAGCGCTTCAAGTAACAGCCTGTTGGACCAAGCTATCACAAGACAATCCTGGCCCCGGGTCGGGCTTGGGCAGTAGAACAATTTCCAGAACCTGCTGCGGGTTCTGGCGGTGTACTCGGGGGAGTAATTACCTTACTGGGTCGTAATAGCATCTTGTAAATGCAGTTCAAACTAACATGTTCATTTTGGCCTTGAATGCATGCCCATGTTTGGTCTTGAACCAGGTCCGACCGGACTTTTGGAGCCCACGCTAACTGATGCCAGTTTTATTGTTGTTCATGTTTCCATTTGACGTCCAGCGGCGGCGGACGTTGGTGGACGACGTCCATTCCCCTCACAAGCTTGACTGAGATGGTGTGAGGGACGCACATTCCCCACGTGAGCAGAAGAATGCACATGTCAGCGTCCTTTAAGCTTTGCTTTTGGTCCTGATCGGCGATCGTCAACGCTTGCCAAAGGGGAGGCTGGTGAGAGGACTCGGTCGTACACAGCCGGAGAGGACTGTACTTGTGTTGGACATACATTATGAGGAGTGCCGGACCAACCAGGTTGTAGGGGATATGTGGGGCCGCTCCAAGCTTTTGGTAAAGGTGGTGAAGTGGAACGGGTACGTGGCCAGACTGTTCCACTAACCCATCAGGGACCGGAGACTGTTCAACACTTTCCCTCTAAAACATATTTAGACCGAGAGTGTTGACAAGTGTTGGGCCCGTGATGTTGAGAAAGAGAGTTCTCTCTCAGCGTACCTAGTGCACCTCTTTCTTTTCAACGTGGGGTATTTTGCACTTCCTGCCATATGCTTCCTGGTCTCATGAAGAGTTATTTCCATGTGCAGGTTTGGAGCCAGTCCCTCTTAATATATTTCTCAAGTGTAAATTATTATACAACTCTCCCGCGCCTGCACTCTAGGGAATATGGATTTAAACATTTTAAGCTATCCCATAATTGATATGTTTTATTGTGTGGGGTGCATAAGCCGGTCGGCCGAGCGGACAGCACGCTGGACTTGTGATCCTGTGGTCCCGGGTTCGATCCCAGGCGCCGGCAAGAAACAATGGACAGAGTTTCTTTCACCCTATGCCCCTGTTACCTAGCAGTAAAATAGGTACCTGGGAGTTAGTCAGCTGTCACGGGCTGCTTCCTGGGGTGGAGGCCAGGTCGAGGACCGGGCCGCGGGGACACTAAAAAGCCCCGAAATCATCTCAAGATAACCTCAAGATAATATATGAACTAAACTAAAACCAAGGTGGGAGACAGTTATGTTGTATCAGTAGGAAGTATTGCATCAGGAACCTGTCAATGATAGACGGACATTGTCAGCATATTAATGTCTCTTTGTCTCTTTCGGTTAATTTGCATATTTAATTAACTGGGTATTGCTGGAAACGCCTATGTGGCCGTTGACCTTCTCTGGTGTTAGGGGTGGGTGTGTCCTGGGGGGGAGGGGGGCCAGGGGGGGGGGGTTCTTGTACACATGCACTAGGGGGTCAGGGAGGGAGCCCCTGTACGCCAGGGGTGAGGGGTGGGAGCAGTCTCATTCACAAGCACACTCATTTGAATATGTGGACGAGTGAGTGAGGGAGTGAGGGAGTGAGGGAGGGAGGGAGGGAGGGAGTTGGAGGTCACTTCCTGCAGAAGTAAGAAGAACTGTTTACCTCCAGCATTCAACACTGAGTCACTGGTAAGTGGGATATCATTACCAATTTGTGGTTGGAGGAGGGGAGCCATGATGGCTGGTGGTCGCCATGTTTCATGTCTCCAGGTTGGCTACGATAGCTCATGGCTCTCGTCCCGCTCATCTGGAATCACCTTCTGTTTACTGTTCTGGGGTCAGTATCTCCGCGGCCTGTCTCTGACGAGGCCTCTTGGTTTGTGGTCCGGTCAACTAGGCTGTTAGATGCGTATCTGGAGCATACCTGGAGACGGTTCTGGGAGTTCTTCTACTCCCTGAGCCCGGCTCGAGGCCAGGCCCGAGGCCAGGCTCGGCCTGTGAGAGCTCGGTCCACCAGGCTGTTGCTTGGAGCGGCCCGCAGGCCCTCATATCCACTACAGCCTGGTTGGTCCGGCACTTTTTGCAAGAACTTGTCTAAGTGCCTCTTGAATACATGCTTGCTGGGAGGTTGTTGAACAGCTGTGAACCTCTGATGTTCAGACAGTGTTCTCTGATTGTGCCTATGGCACCTCTACTCCTCACTGGTTCTATCTGCATTTCCTCAAGTATTTTTCGCTTCAGTATGTTGTTATTCAACTGTCCAAATTTGGGACCTGGCCCTCCAGTATCTTCCATGTATATATTATTTGATACAGCTCTCGTCTCCTTTCCAGAGAGCACATTTTGAGAGCTTTGAGACGGTCCCAATAGTCGAGATGTTTTATCGTTCCTATGCGTGCCGTATATGTTCTCTGTATTCCTTCTAATTCAGAGATCTCTCCCGCTCTGAAAGGGGAAGTGAGTACCGAGCAATACTCAAGACGGGGACAACACCAGTGGTGTAAATAGTATTAGCATTGCTGTGGCACCTCTGGATTTAAACGTTCTCATAATCCATCCAATCTTTTTCCTGGCCGCCGCTATATTTTCTCGGTTATGTTCACTAAATGTCAGGTCGTCAGACATCATTGTTCCCAGATCTTTTACATATCGCTTTCCTTCTATAATTGTGTCTTATTGTGTCTTGTACCCTGTGTGCTGTACCCTGTGCCCTGTGTCCTGTACCCTGTGCTCTGTGTCCTGTACCCTGTGCCCTGTACCCTGTGTCCTGTACCCTGTGTCTTGTACCCCGTGTCCTGTACCCTGTGTCCTGTACCCTGTGCCCTGTACCCTGTGTCCTATACCCTGTGTCCTGTACCCTGTGTCTTGTACCCCGTGTCCTGTACCCTGTGTCCTGTACCGTGTCCTGTACCCTGTATCGTGTCCTGTACCCTGTATCCTATACCCTGTGTCCTATACCCTGTATCCTATACCCTGTGTCGTGTACCCTGTGTTTCGTGTAACTTCCTCGTGTCCACCATACCTCAGTACCTGGAACTTGTCACCGTTAAACATCAAATCTCATAAACACCGTATTAAACCAGCCACAGGTAAATCACAGGTTATAATGACGAAGTGTATAGTGATCCATAATGAGAACAATGAATGCTGAAGCCGTTGTCCAGCATGCATATAATGCAGTTGATTCTCTAGAGCAGGGGTCTCCAAACTTTTCAATGTAAGGGCCACATTATATATTTCCCATATTTATGCGGGCCGAAGGAATAAACTCACTGTCCACTTTTCTTTTCTTTATCTTTTCCATATCGGAAAACATAAGGGTAAAATAAATGAAATAAATTCTACAGGAAAAAAACAGCTTGTATGTGGTGTTAAAAAGCATAGCATCTTATTATAAAGTGGTAAATATTATGGCAACAGCTTTCGTTGATAAACTTAATGGTTACCATTTTAACTATTTTAAACATGCAATATTTTTGGCTACAATAGTATTATTGCTATTTTGTATAACTAAGATAAAGGTATTGTCAAAGTACAGAGAAAAGAATATTGTACAGTGTTTGTGCTCCCTGAAACAGAAGCAGCGAAGCCCCACTCGCCCTCCATCCCCACAATATACAGTTATACACAACTGATTGGTTGTAATGCACAACACATACCTACCAGTACTAGTATCTGTGCGTCACACTATCGAGAGAGAGGAAAACTGACTCGGGCTGAGCGCCACCAGTCAGCAGCCCCAGCTTTGAATAATTCTGCGATGCCATTCGTACGATAATTATTTTTTCAAGGCCACCACACAGGGATTTGTTTGGCGGGCCAGATGAAATTATGTGGCGGGCCGGATGTGGCCCGCGGGCCATAGTTTGGAGACACCTGCTCTAGAGGCTATTCAGACCCGTCCAGACCAAAACAACAGAGGAAGTCCAAGATGGTCTTTTTTATGTTAAGGATAGGAATCTTAAGAGGCTAGGTGAGAGAGAGAGGGATGCGGAGATGGTTGTGAGGGATTTTTAAATAAGAGGGTTTGAGAGGGATGTGAGAGATGGACAGTAAGTGAATAAATAAAGAATTGTAACAACAGTATTAAATATGAACTAATAATGTAACACTACTACTCATTTGTAACACCACAATACAGTACCACTAATGGTTACACTGATATATATCCTGAGTAACTAGAACCAAAGGAACACGTCCAAGGAAATGCTACACAGGATTAACTACGCTGCCACCATCTGCCTTGTCCATCAACTAATCAAGCAACGAGGCAAGAAACATTGCTGATTGGAGAGTCCGTTCTTTCTTTAACTGTCATTAATTATGGACGGTTGTCAGCTCACTATATCCAGAGGCTAAGAGGATTCAACAATTGACACAGACGGAAAGCTTACATGAGTTTATTGAGAACAAATATGCTATCACCCACTATAAATCCTACTCTAACACTGGCCAATAGTTAAGAAATTAGACATGGGACAAAACCCTCAGAGATCNACCTTAACCAAAAGCGAGGTACAGCAACAGAGACAAAAAAAAAAAAAAACGAAAGGACCACCAGGAAACTTCATAATGCCGCCGAGACGTAACCTGCAGGTGGGACACCATCAAAGAAATCACCTGATCACCATACAGATGTGATCGACTCGAGTCAAAAAGACCAAACGCTAATACTTGAGAAGATCAAACCAGTCTCTTAACGGATCGAACCGATCTGCTGAAAAAGGCGGAGCCGCAGGA
>WNGS01028583.1:6735110-6747853 GCA_020271785.1 Procambarus virginalis | reverse complement strand
TGCAACGGACTAGTACCCGCAATGAGGGGTATGATCTACGAGAATACGAGACTCCTGAGGAGAGACTAGACACGTAGAGCCAGGCTGCTGACCTGGAAGACAGAAGATTTACGAGGCGGAGGGTTACCCCTACAAAGCATCGTCAATAGGCATATAAGCGCGAGCAAGTACCTTTTTTGTATTTTGCTCGCAAGATGTTCCCCATTACAAGTGACTTACAGGTGGAAGATTACCCAATGGGAGCCCAGATGACATTCAGAAAGAACTAACAGGTCCTAGTAATTGACCGCACTCAAGTTAATTGACGATTGACTAGGAAGACCACTATGAGCCATTGAATGCGTACACACCTCCGCCAAGTCCCCCATAGATGAGTACAGTAGGACATCCATCCGAACGAGGTTGTCTGTAATTTCATATATATTATAGTCATATATTATCAGTATATATAATGGATAGTATATATACTATATCATATAATATTGTAGACTGTTGTGACCGCATCTCTAAACTCACAAGTGGTAGTGACTTCAACAACACAGACTATATAATACTAAGTTGGTCGGTCGAGAACTGCGGGCCCGAGGCCGGGACCCTAAGTAGAGTACGTTCTTCCCTGTGGAGCTGTCAAGGTATTTGCTATATACTATATCTAAATATACTATTTTAATCTATGAAGGGACGACGGGTGAGGGTAAGAGATGGTGGGTGTGGGAATCAAGCTGTCCTAGTGATCTGGAGGGATGGCGTAGGGTGGCGAGTGGCACGTTCTGCACAATTTGATGTTGTGGTTGATAAAGTGGTAAGAACCTGCAAATTGCGACTCATTGCAGCTTGGAAACGTTGTATCGAGAGACTCAGATCAAGCAATATCACTGTTTTGTGTGAGGAGAGTATTCCCGACCAGGACCGCTAGTCTCGGCTCGTTGACAGTGAACTTTTTCTGCTGTCATTCTTGTATGTTCCCGAACACTTAACATTCGCTTTTGACGTTTAAATTACACGGCCCTCCAAAAAACGGTTATTGTACTAAAAAATCGTAGAGCCCGCCATAATAAAGTTGAAATCGTGATGTTCCGTTTTCTAGTTTGGGTGCTCGGTTAGGTTAGGTGACGGCAATTTAGTAGTAATACATCAGTTTAGGGACGTGGGCGCGTCTGGAGAGGACGGGGGGGGGGCGGTTCTTTGTGGCAATTCTGAGGCAGCCTTATCATCCACCCGCGCGCTGGTATCGTACAACATCCTGGCGGTAGGGAGCCCTCTTCCTTACATTCCTCTGTGCACATCAGCAAGTAAATGTTGACGCAAAGGTTAAGCATTCTCACGCTTGCCCCGCCACATTTCCATTTTAACACGTGAAAGATGCCGCGAAATATTCAGCAATATGATGCTATCCTTCGTGGGCCAAACTATTCGTACATCACCATCCATAATATACCTCCCGAAACCTCTAGAAATGTTTTTCTTGTATTTGTATATGTTTAAGTTGACAGTGGGATATACAGGGACTGTCTAACAGTTTTCGTTGTTGTAGGGTGGCAATGGTGGAGGGAGGGAAGACGGGGGTAGTAGGGGGAGAATTGTCGCGCTTAAGTGGACTAACGGCGGCCCAGAGAACAATGAGAGGCTTCACACGCGAGACCGGCCTTATATACGGCGGCCATATTGGGACGGTGTGGTCAAGTTGACAGAAACAGCGTTATGCCGCGGATGTCGAGGGCCAATGGCCATAGCTCACGTCATCTTTTGGGCTGAGGGTTATAATTATCATTAATTTTTTTTCAGAGTTGTGCTTGGTCAAAGTTATTTAAGCTGATGCCTTTGGTCAAAGTAATGGAAATGTGTCTTTATTGTTTTGTTGCCAGAGTTTAGATTCTTTCTAAATTCGTATATTGATCAGAATTGAACATAGTCAGATTACTGTCCAGAATTAGCATTTGCCTATCACAGTTAGCATTAAATCCTATTCTCACTTGATACGTGGCTTTAATAATCCTACATACAGATTTGTTATCAAATGAGTAACTAAAATAAATGCTTTAACAATACAAACATAGGGGGGGAAGTAGCTAATTCTCTATCCGAGATGATCTTTTCAATGAACTACTACTTGAAACCATTAACAGCGATTTAAAGAAAATGACTTACAAACGTCAGGCACTGAATGAGTTTTTAAGCACCAAATGATTGTTTTAATCACGTTTTATCTTGTAGAAGCGGGGGCCCGTATTATTGGAGCGGCGTGGGTTTGTTCATTTTAAACGGCGGGTTCGCATCTGCCACGCCATTGACAGCGTGTTAAAACAATTTGGAGCCATTACGGCGAGTTACCCGCCTTCCCTTGTGTGTGTGTGTGTGTGTGATGTGTGTGGTGTGTGTGTGTGTGTGGTGTGTGTGTGTGTGTGTGGGGTTTCTCGTCTTAAGAAAGTCACTAGAGCATTCCGCTCTACGAAATTTTTTCCTTTGTTGGGACGTCAATATTTCTTGGGTTCATTTGGGCGGAAATGTGAGATGGTTTATGTCAAAGAATTGGAATGGTTATTTGTTGTGTGTGTGTGTGTCGTGTGTGTGTGTGTGTGTTGTGTGTGTGGTGTGTGTGTGTGTGGTGTGTTGTGTACTACACCAGTTGTTGTGCTTGCGTGGGTTGAGCGTCTGCTCTTTCGGTTCTCACTTCATCAACTGGTTACATCCGACTAGGCAATATCTACCTAACTGGTATATCTACCTACCAATTACTCTTTTTCCTACATCATCCATTGCAAACCACACCAAACATCGAACAAAAACACACACACACCCACACCACCAAAGAGTCAGTAGTGCAAAAGAAGGTCCGTGGTTCTAACTACGGAACTATCGTAGTAAGCTAGGTAGGAATGTTTGTTCTGCTGCCAGAATCGATCCGCAATGGTGTGCTGTGCTCAGCGCTCCCCCGTGTGCGTGTTGTGTGGTGTACTCCATGTTGTTGTGTGTGGTGTGTGATCCTATGTCGGTGGGCTGCCTCGCCTAACCGAATTCTGGTAGGCCTGACTATGGCGCATTACTGAAGATGACACAAGTTCCCTGGTGTTGGGGTGGTTGCTATACGAAAGGGTGAGTTTAGTTGTAATTTTGGTCCCAAACGGATAGAGGAATGATAGCGGATAAGTCTTGCCAATCTCCGGGTTGGTGGTAGGGGGGGGGGGACCATCCTACACCGTCTCTACGTTACTCCTATTTATACCAATAATAGCAATAATAAAATATTATGATTTGTTAATACAAATATTCACTAGATAGGTTAAGTGATGTATTGTTATTAATTTTGTCGGTGTTGGGTTTGGTCGAGCGTGATGAAGGAGGGAGGGTTGAATAAGCAAGTAGGGCTGTGCCAAGTTGGGCAACTGGAGTAGGGGTGACCAGCAGCTGGCGGCTGCGCTGGTTCGCTGTGTCGCTGGTTGCGTTGTATGTGTGGCTGCGTGGTGTGTGTTTGTTATTTTGTTTTTTGGGGTGGTTGGTGGGGATGTGGCGGGGTGTTGCTCTGTCATGACTGTACTGCTGCATTTTGGGGTTGGGTGTGCATGTATGGCCTAGCTACCGGCGGGGGGGGATACCACTTGCTATATGCCTGGCCTATACCAATCACCTCACGTTCTGCTAGTCGCGGCCCCTTGCGTCTCTTAAGGCAGTCAAATATGTCAGTTTTTTTCTTGTCTGGTGCGTGTGGTAGCGGTGTAGTGGTGGCGAGTACGTAGTGGTAGTGGGGCTTAGTGGTGGTTAGTGTGTATGGGGGGGCAGCGGGGTGTGTGACTGTCGACGCCTTGTGCGCCGTGTTAGACTATGCAATATTGCGCTTGTTTTTAAATATAAGGAATGTTTTGGTCAGATTAGAATGTGATTTCTTAAATAAAAACATTCTCGGGGTGTAAGGGGGGAGGTGGGTGTGGGTGAATGTGCGAGAGGGGGCAGGGGTGAGTAAGCAGGGAGAGAAGGGGCCGTGAGAGAGTGAGAGGGTGAGAGAGAGAGGGAGGGGCGAGGGAGTGGGAGAGACGGGAGTGGCTGAGGGGAGAGAGAGAGAGGGAGGGCAGGGAGAGAGAGAGAGAGAGAGAGAGAGAGAGAGAGAGAGAGAGAGAGAGAGAGAGAGAGAGAGGGGGGGGGAGGGTAGGGGCGGGGTGAGGTAGCCGCCTGGCCAAGGGTCCACGTGCCTATCACACGCTCGCCAACACAGGAAATTGTTAAGACTTTTGAAGTGATCCTGGGCAGTGTATCTCGCCATTATCACGACTCCAGCTGGGGTTTTCCCTCTCCTAGACCTCCCGAGGAAGCGCGCGCGCGCCCGCGTTAGACATTACAACAGAAGAATAAAGACACACAGAAGGCCTATTTGGCCCATACGAGACGGCTTGTATTCATACATCCACCCAAACCCATTCATGTTAATGTCTAACCTACGCTTGAAACAATAGGGTGATCCATGTATACATTGTTGATGCGCTATACGTCTGTATCTCCTCATTCCGCAAGTGAGGAGGATAAGTTTTGCGTGAAAAGATGTGTGGGAAAGGTTAGGATGCGAGGGCAACATGGCGGCCTCCCCGCGCGCGATTCCAGTTTGTAAGCCACAAAAGGATAGGATATTCCTTCCTCGTCCCTCCGCCAACCCGGTGACTCTGTTGGGTTAACTTTCATGTTTCCTTTCCATTAAAAACTGTGACACTGATTTCCTGTGCAGTGCTTTTGAACGAGGGTGCCTGACAGCTGGGTGGACAGCGCTTCGGATTCGTAGTTCTGAGGTTCCGGGTTCGATCCCCGGTGGAGGCGGAAACAAATGGGGAAAATGTTTCTCACCCTGATGCCCCCTGTTACCTAGCAGTAAATAGGTACCTGGGAGTTAGACAGCTGCTACGAGTTGCTTCCCGCGGGTGGAGGCCTGGTCTAGGACTGGGCCACGAGGACACTAGGCCCCGAAGTCATCTCAAGATAACCTCAAGATAGCCTCCCAGTCAGTCTTAGTGTAGTGAAGTCTTGGTGGTGAGGGTTTCTGAATAGGGTTAGTTGATAGCGTCATTATTATTGGTAGGAATACTGCTACAAGATGAGGGGTACTACAAGGGTGCAGGCGACGAGTCACAATAACGTGGCTAAAGTATGTTGACCAGACCACACACTAGAAGGTGAAGGGACGACGACGTTTCGGTCCGTCCTGGACCATTCTCACAATCGACTTGAGAATGGTCCAGGACGGACCGAAACGTCGTCGTCCCTTCACCTTCTAGTGTGTGGTCTGGTCAACAGTACAAGGGTCATACTGGTGGATCTCAGTGTCACTGCTAGGTCACGGGCGGATGGCCTTATGTATATTATATGTATTTGAGGAGGTCCTTAAATGTGATCAAGATACGTGATTGATTTTTGTTAGTAGCCAAATTCTTTTTTTTTTATTTATTTTGTGCGGTATTGGTTGTGAAGCATAGTCCTTTATTGGTAATTTCCAGGTTAATTAATGGCGTGATGATCTTACGAGGTTAAATTTGTTTTCCGGTAGACATAATTATAAATAATATTGCTCGTTTGGCGTTGCTGTGTTTTTTGTTTTGTTTATCCTAGACTTAAAAAATTGTGTTACCAGGTAAACAAATCCTCTCATATATATATAAACACGTTAGAAATAACATGGCTGAGAACAATTGCTATTTGGTAGAATAAATTGATACTGAGAAAATATTGTGCATTAATTTCAGGCGTTGGCAACCTCGCCAACGCTCGTTCGAGCGTGTTGACAAGGAACTGAATGAGAAGTGTAGCGCTGGCCGTGGCCACACTCACGTGTTTGGACAGTGGAACGTTTATATATGATTGCCGTTGCTGACTGAAATTATCTTTTAGTTATTGAGGTCATGCGCTTTATCCATGAGTGTGAGGAGCCGTATTATTCTCTGGGTGGACTCTAGGCACAGTCACTCGGGGTAGGCAACTAATGACTATTCAGGTACCCTCCCGGACGCAGGTTCGAATCCTCGTCACGGCCCTTGTGGATTTGTTTATTCAGGTACCGTTGTGGTTCTCAAGGTAGGGTACTACCCTACCCCAAGTTCCTGCTCTTGGGGTACTCTTTGAGGTACGCGACAATTTGCCAAATACCGTCCGGTTCTTTGGAGTTTGAGCAAAACCTATTTGTATAAAGCCCCTTGAACTACACATCCACAAGGGCCGTGACGAGGATTCGAACCTGCGTCCCGGAGCATCCCAGACGCATCTCACCTTGAACTACTTAGGATACGCGTGCCCCTGGGCTTGGGGTACACGTGGACCTGGGGTACGCGTGCCCCTCGGCTTGGGGGTACACGTGGACCTGGGGTACGCGTGCCCCTGGGCTTGGGGGTACACGTGGACCTGGGGTACGCGTGCCCCTGGGCTTGGGGTACACGTGGACCTGGGGTATGCGTGCCCCTCGGCTTGGGGTACACGTGGACCTGGGGTATGCGTGCTCCTCGGCTTGGGGTACACGTGGACCTGGGGTATGCGTGCTCCTCGGCTTGGGGGTACACGTGGACCTGGGTACGCGTGCCCCCTGGGCTTGGGGGTACACGTGGACCTGGGGTACGCGTGCCCCTGGGCTTGGGGGTACACGTGGACCTGGGGTACGCGTGCCCCTCGGCTTGGGGGTACACGTGGACCTGGGGTACGCGTGCCCCTGGGCTTGGGGGTACACGTGGACCTGGGGTACGCGTGCCCCTGGGCTTGGGGTACACGTGGACCTGGGGTACGAGTGCCCCTCGGCTTGGGGTACACGTGGACCTGGGGTACGAGTGGGCTTGGGGTACACGTGGACTTGGGGTACGTGTGCCCCTTCCAAGGACTAACGAGGCCTGGGGAACTGACAGGGTTGGCCCTAGGCTCGTGGCTAGGGAAAAGCGTACAAATTAAGACTGCTTGTCAAGTAGTCAGCACGGGTAAATAGAGGCATGAGTTGTGGCGCCGTGTGGTTGACGCTGGCTGGTGTCGGCAGGTGCGAGGGGCGGACAGTGAGGAAATAAGAGGCCAGCGTCGCCCAGGGCTCCCCTCGCACACATGTCCCTTCAGGCGGGGTGCGAAAGTTGAGCTGTGGAGAGGTGTTCGTATACACCTTCACTCCCCAGTGAAGGGGAGATATGTGTACTCACCTAGTTGTACTCACCTAGTTGTGCTTGCGGGGGTTGAGCTCTGGCTCTTTGTTCCCGCCTCTCAACCGTCAATCAACAGGTGTACAGGTTCCTGAGCCTATTGGGCTCTATCATATCTACACTTGAAACTGTGTGTGGAGTCAGCCTCCACCACATTACTTCTTAATGCATTCCATTTGTCAACCACTCTGACACTAAAAAAAGTTCTTTCTAATATCTCTGTGTGTGTCCTCTGTGTTGCTGTTATTAGATTCAGCTACTCGGAACAAGTTCCAAGTAGCACGGGCTATGGTGAGCCCGTAGGGGACTTACCTGGCACAGGAGCGGGGCTCGCTTCCTCTGTGTTACCCGGAGTGGGTTTTGGGAGGTTATCTTGATTCTTGAGGGTATCTTGAGATGTTTTTCGGGGCTTTAGTGTCCCCGCGGCCCGGTCCTCGACCAGGCCTCCACCCCCAGGAAGCAGCCCGTGACAGCTGAGTAACACCCAGGTACCTATTTTACTGCTAGGTAACAGGGGCATAGGGTGAAAGAAACTCTGTCCATTGTTTCTCGCCGGCGCCTGGGATCGAACCCGGGACCACAGGCTCACAAGTCCAGTGTGCTGTCCGCTCGGCCGACCGGCTCCTGGGAGTTGCTCTTCTCTCCCGGGCCGGCCTGGGGGCCAGACTTCACTTAGGATAGCTTGAGCCAACAGGCTGTTGCTTGAAGCGCCTCACGGGCCCACATATCCACTACAAGATTGATGTATAGGTTTCGTAGCCTTTTTATTAGGTTGTTAGAACTACACTGGAAGCTTTGGATAGTGTGTCTCCACCACTTGGTGCATTCCTCCTGTTCACTAATCCCCACACTGAACAAATTTGGCTCATTGGCAACTTAGTTTCTTCTAGTACGGGCTCACCATAGCCCGTGCTACTTGGAACATTTTGTTCCAAGTAGCGAATCTTGAACAACAACATCAGTTTCTTCTTTAGTTAGTTTAGTTCATTTATTATGCACCCCATACCCATCTTGTAGGCGGTAGTGGAAAGGGTTATTTCCAGTGGGGGTTTCTTCCTGTGTTGTACCTGGAGGTATGTTCTGTGTACCTTTCCCTTGCTGCAGGCGGCTTTCTTTACATTTATTAAACAGGTTATGAGCTGCGAAGCCGTGCGAGGTTGTTTATTAACAGCAACAACTTTGGGTTGTGAAGTTTCGAGGCCCGTAAACTGTTTAATATAAATGTAAATGAAACTCACCATGTGCAGGCGATGAGTCACAATAACGTGGCTAAAGTATGTTGACCAGACCACACACTAGAAGGTGAAGGGACGACGACGTTTCGGTGCGTCCTGGACCATTCTCACGTTGATTGTCTTGAGAATGGTCACAGGACGGACCAAAACGTCGTCGTCTCTTCACCTTCTAGTGTGTGGTCTGGTCAACTAAAACCACCGTGATTAATGAAGGATTTACGGGTTTCGTAATTGATTGCGTAAATTGATGAATCGTAGTCTTAAGAGTTGGTGCTCTTATCCTACTCCTGATTGTATATCTCTGTCTGTCCTGTGTGACAGTGAATATGAGCAGCATTCTCTAGGTGGTGTGATGGGGCCTGACAGCTGACTGGAGAGCGGTTCGGATTCGTAGTCCTGAGGCCCTGGGTTCGATCCCCGGTGGAGGCGGAAACAAATGGGCAGAGTTTCTTTCACCCTGATGCGCCTGTTACCTAGCAGTAAATAGGTACCTGGGAGGTAGACAGCTGCTCCGGGCTGCTTCCTGGGGGATGTATAACAAGGAGGAGGCCTGGTCGAGGACCGGGCCGCGGGGGACGCTAAGCCCCGAAATCATCTCAAGATAACCTCAACATGTCGTCTGGAGGTGTAAGGGGGGGGGAGTAGCGTAATATTCTAGCGTGTGACTCACTTATCCATCATTACCAGGCTGCCTCGTACGCATCCACCTGGTCATTCATCCTATCCATTAACATATCCACATAATCCACTCATTTATATGCCAGCCCAATCGAATTATCCATGCACATACCCACACAGTCAATTCACCCCATCTATATATCCACACCCTCCGTCCGTTTATCCACCTCTACACAGAATATCCACACACCATGTGGGTTTAATCCTCATAAACCCTGTGCCTGCAGCAGCAGGTAATCTCACAGACCACGTGAAAAGAGTGATCATTAACGCTGAAAAATGGCAACTGGTAACTCGGCGCACTCGCTCAGCTGTTTCAGTGTAAACAAACAGTGAGGGGGTTGCCGCCTCACCACGCTCCGCCACCGTCACTTGAACCACCACCACCACCACCACCACCACTACCACTACCACCACTACTACCCCATCTTGCACCACCACTACCACTACTACCCCATCTTGCACCACCACTACCACTACTACCCCATCTTGCACTATCACCACCTTCTTTCATCACCAGCAACACTGTTTTTACCCCTCCCCCCCTCCCTAACTACCACCATCACCACAATTGTCACCACCAACAGACCACCACCATCTCCGTTACCACAGCCTCCCCCCCCCTCCCCAACCAGTTTCGTTCCCAACACCGCCATCATTAGAATCTTAAACAGGTAAACAGGTCAAGAAACTTATAGTGACCAATACACACCCAGGAAAGACCTGGGTAAATACTGGTTTGGGAAGCACGGGTGTTGATATATGGAACAATTTACTGATAACGTAACAGACGCGGGGTCGCTGGATTGTTTCAAGCGTAGGTTGGACATTTATATAAATGCGTTTGGGTGGATGTAAATAGTAGCTGCCTCGTGTATGGACCAATTGGACTTCAATTAGCCTTCAGTTGACATCAGAGGTCCACAGCTGTTCAACTCTCTCCCAGCAAGCATTAGAAATATTGCTGGAACAAAGGTGAATGTATAGTAGAGGCACTTAGACAAGTTCTTGCAAGAAGTGCCGGACCAACTAGGCTGTATTGGATATGTGGGCCTGCAGGCCGCTTCAAGCAACAGCCTGTTGTACCAAGTTATCAGACGTCGAGCCTAGCCTCGGGCCGGGCTTGGGGAGTAGAAGAGCTCCCAGAACCCTCTCCATGTATTCTGTATTGAATGTAGCAATGTATTATATAGTTGCTTCCTTACTGCAGTAATTTAGTAGGGAAATAAATTGCTTCATTTGATATTACCGTCATCAGACTACTACTACCGCCGGGCTTTTATGGTACTATAAAACTCAGGAGCCCAGATCGAGGACCGGGCCGCGGGGGACGTTGAGCCCCGAAATCATGGCAAAGTAAGGTACCAGTAGACCTCCTGTCGTGTTAGTTCAACCACTTGGGCTGGACGGTAGAGCGACGGTCTCGGTTCATGCAGGTCGGCGTTCAATCCCCGACCGTCCAAGTGGTAGGGCACCATTCCTTCTCCCCCGTCCCATCCCAAATCCTAATCCTGACCCCTTCCCAGTGCTATATAGTCGTAATGGCTTGGCGCTTTCCCCTGAACCCCCCCCCTCAGAACGAAGTGTCCATGTAGCACGGGCTATGGTGATCCCGTAAGACTGTTTTTGTGGTATCCGAAGTCGGTCACGCCATCACTGTCATTAGGGTGACGTGGGGGGGGGGGGTTTATGGCTCGTCCAGGTGGCGCTGGCGAGACCCACTCTTGCGGGGGTTGAGCTCTGGCTCTTTGGTCCCGCCTCTCAACTGTCAGTCAGCTGGTGTACAGATTCTAGAACCTATTGGGCTCCAAATCTACATTTGAAACTGTGTATGTGCTATTCCCTGGTTGTGTTTGTTGGAGTTGAGCTCCAGCTCCCGGGTCGTTTGTGTGTGCAGGGGGGGAGGGGGAGTATTTACCTACCTGTGAAGTGTATTCCAGCTCTTGGGCTCCGCCTCCTAGCTATATCATCTGGTCTGATACGATCATTACTCCCGATAGTGTAGTGCTTTGTCATAGCCTGTATGATCCTGTATGTATGTATGATCCTGTATGTATGTATGAGCCTGTATGTATGTATGAGCCTGTATGTATGATCCTGTATGTATGTATGTATGAGCCTGTATGTATGTATGATCCTGTATGTATGAGCCTGTATGTATGAGTCTGTATGAGTTGGGGTTGAAGTGCTCTTTTCTGCTCCTCTTTAGGTCATTCCTCTTGTGCGTCACTCTTCCCTTATATTTATATATATATATATATATATATATATATATATATATATATATATATATATATACAAGAGTTGTTACATTCTTGTACTTCTTATATAGAAGTAATATAATAAGAAGTAATATAAATCTTATAAGACGTAATATAAATGTTGTCTTGCTTGCTTGATGGGGTTCTGGAGGTTCTTCTACTCCCCAAGCCCGGTCTGACCTGTGAGAGCTTGGTCCAACAGGCTGTTGCTTGGAGCGGGATGACATGTCCACCACAGCCCGGTTGGTCCGGCACTCCTTGAAGAAAACTATCCAGTTTTCTCTTGAAGATGTCCACGATGTCTAAAGTGATGGGTTGTGTACGACTTCGATTCTCATCCGTGAGTCCCGGGTTCGAATCCCGGCCGGGGCAGAAGCAAACTGCAGTGTTTCCTTGCAACTCATGCCTCTTGGTCATTGTTCCAGGGAACAATGAGTGTGGGTAAGGCTTGCAATGAGTTATGGTAAGGTAACAATGACTGTGTTTTGATAGTTCTTTGTTTACATCCGATCAGCTGACTGTGTTTTGGTAGTTCTTTGTTTACATCCGATCAGCTGACTGTGTTTTGGTAGTTCTTTGTTTACATCCGATCAGCTGATGACTGTGTTTTGATAGTTCTTTGTTTACATCCGATCAGCTGATGACTGTGACTTACTGACGCTAGCATCACCTTGCCTCCCCCCCCCCCCCCCCCCCCAACCCATCTCTCATTCCCCTCCCCCCATTCCCCTGTCCCCCTCACCCGTCTCTTCAGCTCCCCTCACCGAAACATTTAGACCCTCCCTCACCACCCTATTCATGTCACCGCCCCCTTCCCTCCCTCTCCCCCAATCGCTTTTATTCTCAAGCACCGAGCGACTCCACCTTTGCCTGCCCTGCCCCTAGTAACCTGCTGCCCTCCCTCCTCGCCCTCCTGGCTGACCCCTTGTACCTGTTCCATCACACAGGCACGGAAGGGAGGGGGGAGATGGGATCTCTCTCTCTCTCTCTCTCTCTCTCTCTCTCTCTCGTCTCTCCTCTCTCTCTCTCGCTCTCTCTCTCTCTCTCTCTCTCTCTCCTCTCTCTCTCCTCTCTCTCTCTCTCTCTCTCTCTCTCTCTCTCTCTCTCTCTCTCTCTCTCTCTCTCTCTCTCTCTCGCGCGCGCGCGGAAATTATTCCTCGCCCCACGTGTGGAGGCGGCCGGAACTGCCTGCTATATTTCTCAGAAGGAAATTAAAACTAAGGAGCGGAAAAGACAAATTAAAGATAATCTGAACACTTTGAAGCCATTGGCCTACACCGCTTCCGCCATTGAGATCCTGTTTAATCCCTCCTCTCGCCCAATGCGTCGGTATTTCTTACGGAATTGACCAATTCGTTAAAAATGGGACGAAGTAGTATGGTATTAAGATACCTGGTTGATGGAGTTATGGGAGTTCTTCTACTCCC
>WNGS01028583.1:6701505-6718468 GCA_020271785.1 Procambarus virginalis | reverse complement strand
GCTGGGGACGAGGGAGGATGCTGGGGACGAGGGGAGGATGCTGGGGACGAGGGGAGGAAGCTGGGGACGAGGGGAGGATGCTAGGGACGAGGGAAGGATGCTGGGGACGAGGGGAGGATGCTAGGGACGAGGGGAGGATGCTGGGGACGAGGGGAGGATGCTGGGACGAGGGGAGGAAGCTGGGGACGAGGGGAGGATGCTAGGGACGAGGGAAGGATGCTGGGGACGAGGGGAGGATGCTGGGGACGAGGGGAGGATGCTGGGGACGAGGGGAGGAAGCTGGGGACGAGGGGAGGATGCTAGGGACGAGGGGAGGATGCTGGGGACGAAGGGAGGATGCTGGGGACGAGGGCAGGATGCTGGGGACGAGGGCAGGATGCTGGGGACGAAGGGAGGATGCTGGGGACGAGGGGAGGATGCTAGGGACGGGGGAAGGATGCTAGGGACGAGGGCAGGATGCTGGGGACGAGGGCAGGAAGCTGGGGACGAGGGAGGAAGCTGGGGACGGGGAAGGATGCTAGGGACGAGGGCAGGATGCTGGGGACGAGGGCAGGAAGCTGGGGACGAGGGGAGGAAGCTGGGGACGAGGGGAGGATGCTAGGGACGAGGGCAGGATGCTGGGGACGAGGGGAGGATGCTAGGGACGAGGGCAGGATGCTGGGGACGAGGGCAGGAAGCTGGGGACGAGGGGAGGAAGCTGGGGACGAGGGGAGGATGCTAGGGACGAGGGAAGGATGCTGGGGACGAGGGAAGGATGCTAGGGACGAAAGGTGATACCAGGGGGCAAGGGAATGAAACAGGTGCAGAGGGGGAGGAAGCAGGGGACGAAACAAGGGGCGTCGAGGGGACAAATCAGGGGACGATGGGAAACTGGGAGGTGAGAGCAGACGAGGGGAGGCGAGACGAGGGGGAGAGGAAATGTGAGGGTAGACGAAATTGGACGGGGGGAGAGTATGAGAGGAGAGAGGGAAAGAGACAATGTGAGAGGAGAGACGGTGAATGTTACTGGATATAAATATAACTATATAATACTTATATATTATATATATATAATATATATATACCCTAAGAGCACAGTAAATGATGTACGGTAAAGTGGGTTCCTGTGGCCAGCAGGGTACAGTGGTCGGTATACTGCCGCATGGCTCAGGTAATTACGCGCGTCCCACATATCAAGAGCGTGAGCCGAGCTAAGTAGTGAGTGGGTTGCACATACACAGATCGACCAGGCCGAGTCAGCTGTTTGAGAAATAGTGTAATGGAAGACATGGGGGTGAGGTGGAGAAGTGGTCAATACAGTATTACACACTAAAGCTCACGGTCCTGGCGTCGCCCGGGCCGAGCCATATGGTATCCGTGAGAGTCTGGCTGCGCGCGCTGGCTGGCTCCGCCTCCTCCTCTGTGACGTCACTTGCATGCCTCTGTACGATGATTATCATGTTGGAATTCCTTGTAGATTTGTATGTGTGTGTGTTTGGAAATTGTGTGTTGCTTTGAATTAGTGAAGAGTATTATATTGGTGTTATTGGCATAGACGACGAGGAGGAGGAGGAAGGGCAGTGATATGGGTCTTGTTACTGAAGTGTGATGAAATGCTTACGTTTGGGGCTGTGTTTTTCAGTCAGTTGATGTTTACTTAACAAAGAACAAGGTAGTCAGCATTGTACATGTTACATCTTAAAGTGTTCATATCCGCAACTTTAAAAGGTATGGCTCTGTATCTGGTATGGTCGGTTATATAATTAAAACAGCAATAAAAGTATGCCGTATGGACATGCGTTTTAATTCCATTTGAATCCACATTTCCATCTCTAATTCAAATTACAGTATAAAACTTTAAACAAATTAAACATTCTTAATTTACTTAAATTAATATATGAACGCGTAAGTAACTTTATACACTTTGATTCAATGTAGCTCTTATATATTTTTGGCTGTGTAGCTGTCAACACTGAATTACAAAACTTTATATGGCAAATATGTTATTCATTAATGTTGGTATTATATCGTATGCTAGTAGCAGTGGTCTAACCCGGGTAAGACAGAAACGGTTGGGCACACTTCCACCTTATGCCTCTATTCACCTAATAGTAAAGAGATCCCCCCAAGAGTTAGACAAATGTTGTCGGTTGTATCCTGGGGAAGAATGTCTGCTGTTGGCCTAGAGGGAGTGGGGCCTCGATGAGCCAGAGTTCAGGAATATGTCCCCTGATAACGGGTATTATATGACCTATATTAAAGCCCATATCGTGGACTATATTGAAACCTATAACATGCTCCATATATATACTCTTAGACAAAACTTATACATGTTGTCATCGTCTCAACCTATTTAAGGATAATCTTAGATAAAGAAGTCGTTATATCTGATAAGATGCGAGGCGCGTCTTATAGTCTAAATGATTATGTATTTTTATCTTGGTAACAGATGGAAAGTGTACGAGATAAGTTTAATGCTTCCCCCTAGACGGAGCTACCGTAGAGCGCGCGCTGGCAACACCGTAGCCGGGCTGTGATTGGTGCATCAGTGATGACGTCAGAGGACATTGACGTGGTCTCCATTGTTCACCGTTCATGAACTGAGTCTCTTCTAGGTTCTCTTGGTGGACGGAGATGTGTCGCGGTGTGTTGTGTTTATGAATTTAATGGTATTTAAAGGAATTACAAATGAAGCCTGGCGGATAATTTTACAATATCTTTAGAAAGTGGTATGTTTTAACGCCCCCAAGTGGAGCCGGGAAGGCGAGTTAAAGTGTGTGCTTTGTGGTGAGTGTTTTAGTGAAGTGCGAGGAGTGGTGGTGAGCATGGCCCTCAGCTGTCTGGAGGAGATGGCGGCTTCAGCGCTATGATATGTGCGGCCACAGATAGGGAGGCGGCGTGCAGGAGCGTGGGAGGTCCCGGAGGTGGCTTAGTTGGAGGAGGAGGAGGAGTAGGAGGGTTGCTGGGCGGTGGAGGAGTGTTTGCGGCCATGCCCCTCTCCCGCACCCGATCTCTACTGGCAAACATCAACGGTGCGGGCTCCCCGGGCGACACCACCAACACCACCCTCTCCAACACCAGCAGCAACGCCACCACCGGCACCAGCGCCTACCTGGAGGGGGGCAGCAGCACGCACTTGCCGCCCCTCAAGCCTCTAGCCATGAAGACCACGGGGGCTCAGTCCATCACCCAGCTCTATGAGTTCGATGACACGAATTCGAACTCTGAACAGAACGGTCAACCCAACTCCGTGTCGAGTCAAGTGAACGCGGATTCCTCGAGTCTACCGGTTGTGCGGCCGCCCTCCGCAGACTCTAGCAGCCTAAAAAACGGCTCAACCAGACAACCAAAGACCTATGTAGCCACACCAGAACAAGTCATGAAATATTATATGAACAAACTTACTCCTTTCGAACATAAAGAAATCTTTAATTATCCACAAATCTACTTCATAGGCGCCAATGCAAAGAAGAGACCGGGTATCGTAGGGTCTGGGAACCAGGCCATCTCCTCTAACTTTGGGTACGACGACCACCAAGGGTCGTACGCCCACATTCCTCACGACCACATCCAGTACAGGTACGAGGTGCTCAAAATTATTGGGAAGGGGAGCTTCGGTCAGGTGGTGAAGGCGTACGACCACAAGAGCCACCTCCATGTGGCCCTCAAAATCGTCCGCAACGAGAAGAGGTTCCACAGGCAGGCCCAGGAGGAGATCCGCATCCTGGAACACCTGAGGAAGCAGGATAAGGACAACACTATGAACATCATCCATATGTTTGACAACTTCAACTTCCGCTCCCATACCTGTATCACCTTCGAGCTCCTCTCCATTAACCTCTACGAGCTTATTAAGAAAAATAAATTCATGGGATTTAGCTTACAACTTGTGCGAAAGTTTGCTCACAGTCTCCTGCTGTGCCTGGACGCACTCTACAAGAACAAGATCATCCATTGTGATATGAAGCCGGAAAACGTCCTCCTGAAGCAGCAAGGACGCAGTGGCATTAAGGTAAGATCCTCCTGACCTGCTTCCTGTCGTGTCTTGTCGTGTCGGGTCTGCACAAGGGCGTCCGCTATCCCCGTTAACGTGTTCATTGGCAGTCTTTGACAACTTCGATTAGTCTCATTGGAATAATTCAATAAAAGGCTATCAATAATGAGTGTGCGAGAGCAGTGGCGTTATTGTCGCTCTGTATTTACCATTCGTGTCTGCAGATTTAGTGCAGAATCGAGCTATTAGCTCTTGAACCCTGCCTTTCTAACCAATCTATTTTTCCCTATTATATATATATATATTTATATATATATATATATATTTATATATATATATATATATATATATATATATATATATATATATATATATATATATATATATACACTGTCCACGAGCGGCCAAGTGGACAGCCGGGGATTGTATTGCAAAGGGCCCGGGTTCGATCCCCGGGGGAGGCGGAAACAAATGGGCACTTTCACCCTGATGACCCCTGTTTACCTAGCAGTAAATAGGTACCTGGGAGTTAGAAAACCACTACGGGCTGCTTCCTGGGGATGTGTGTGTGTGGATTAACTAGGTGAGTTCACACACATTTCCAGAAAGCAGCCCAACTCCCAGATACCTATTTACTGCTAGGTAAACAAGGGGCATCAGGGTGAAAGAAACTACCCATTTGTTTCCACCTTGGCCGAGAATCGAACCCGGGCCCTTAAGATTACGAACCCCAAGCTTTGTTCACTCGGCCGCGAACCTTGCAACACAGTCTGTATAAGACTGTGTGTGTGTGTGTGTGTGTGTGTGTGTGTGTGTGTTTTCTTCGATTACATTATCAAGAGGTATTAACTAGATATCCCTGCGTTACTTTGGAAACCACATATAATTTCAATTTATTGTCTCTAAGAAGATTTGAAATACTGTATCTATATCATTGTTGTCTGCCTATAGGAAGGTAACATACCACCACAAGATATGCTTTCATTATAGTTATATGTTGTGGGTTCAGGCAGCCGAGGTGTGTATGTTGAGATTACACTATCGCCTTGTGCAAACGTTATCAGTTTTTCCTTCTCTGTCGACTCACGTTGCATTACACAAGCGTTTGTTTACAAAAATAAAAAATGCGATATTCTCTTCAGGTTTTTCCTTTTACCCAGATTATTTAAAGCTCATTCCATCATTGCTTTGTGCGGCAGTATTTGAATAGAAAATCGTCTCGGGAGACCTGCCTTTTTAATATATACACGAGATGCAGAAGAAAACACGAGATGCAGAAGAAAATCTTAATATCCCAATAGTGTAAACACATTAGTCGTTAGGGTGAGCTTAACGGGCCAGCCTATTGGCTTAATTAGGCCAGGGCAAGGCAAATACCTACCTGCAAGCTCTCTAGATCAGATTTACAGCCTCAGTAAGCACAGATGATTCCAGATAGAAGCTTGGAGTTCGGTCTCTGTGATACGTTTATGTAAACAAATCAGCCAGCAGTTGCATGGAGTGGCTTTGACTTGAAACGTTTGCTGCAAATGACCTTTGGTTTCATTTTGAAGATGCAGTATAAAATTTGCTTTGTGGAGGTTCTGATGTAGCAAATGCATTCAATATATATACAGTATATTCATCATTATTCTAATGTTTGTATGTGAATTTAGTCATGCTGGCTTAACATTTTCACATGATATGTGTATATGTGCTATTATTCATGCACGAAGAAAAACATAAGAAATATTGAAAAAATTCGTGTTAGAATTATTAATCTTACTTTTTCGATCATATTCAACAACATATGTTTACAAGAAAGACTGCTACCAAAATATACTAATATGAAGATATATTATGCATACTATAGCCTAGATGTATATTTCCATTATCAAGACCCTGAATTAAAGAGTGAACTTTTGTTCTCAATGCTGTATATAGATGCTAGTTTCAATAATTTATTCAGTAAGACTTAAAACAAAATTTTAAAGTGCTTGAAATATCGACTTAAGTATTCCCGCAATTATGTGCAGTCTATTTGATTTCATGATAAGGTAACTAAAATAAAACCGTGTGTGCTTGTACTCGCCTATTTGTGCCTGCTGGATCGAACATTAGCTTTTGGACCCCGCCCTTCTAGCCACCTATTGTCTAAAGCAATGACTCCTTGCCTATTTTCCCTGTCATCTAATTTTAAAATAGAGTTTACTTCTACAACTTGCTCCTTTAATTCAGTTTATTTTCCCACTACTCTCACCCTAAATGAAACACTTTCTAACATCTCTGTGACTCGTCTGAGTCTCAAGCTTCCACCCATGTCCCTTTGTTCTGTTGCATTCATTGTGAACATTTACTCTATTTCCAATCTGTCAATCTGTCAATCCCCCTAAGTGTTTTATACGTCTCTATCATATCATCTCTCTCACTCCTGCCAGGTTTAGTTCCTTCGGTCTCTTCATATCCCATTTTTCACAATTCTAGGACGGGCCTCATTGCAAAATTCTTAACCTTTTCTAACCTTTTCTCTTCTTATATTTCTGTACAGTATTCGTTCCTAATACATCAACTCCTGATTTCCTGTCCATTAACATCTATATTTCTTCCACTCTGCTTTTCGTTTTAGCTTCTCGACACCGTCTATTAAACCATGGGTTATATTCTGTTACTTTTTCCCTTACTATTGGTACGATGCACTCTTCAGTCTCCTTGCATCTCCACTTGATTTGTCATGCTGTGGAAAGGTAGTGGGAGTCCCTGTGCTACGTCCGAATGATATACTTGAGTACTTTTAAGATCCCTTATTGCACCTGTCATTTCTTGTTTTGGCAAAGGTAGGCTTGGCAAGTTGGAGAATGTTTTTTTTATTATTGTTACATAGATTCAGCTACTCGGAACACGTTCCAAATAGCACGGCTATGGTGAGCCCGTATTGGACTTACCTGGCATAGGAGCGGTGCTGTGTGTGTTTGAAGTTGGAGAAGGCACAAAATGAAGCCATGAGAATAATCTTAGGATACTCAAGAAATGCTAAGATTGAGATAATGAGGATGGAATTGAATCTGAAGCGAATTGGGGATAGAATTTCAGAATTAATGTAGCCTCTGCCATTAGATTAATGAGAGGTGGGGGAGCTAATGAATTAATCCTCTCTGTTCATTGCTTCCCACCTTTTGACCTATGTATGATAAAGTATAAAGGCGAAGAGTTAGGGGTGACATGATTATAAGGTTTACAAGTGGATGAATGGACATAACGAAGGGGGATATTAATAGGGCATTAAAAGTATAAACACAAGACAGTACACGAAACAATGGGTATGAATGTCATAAGTTTAGATTTAGGAAAGACATGGGTAAATACTGATCGGTAACAGGGTTGTTGATTTCTGGAACCAATTACCACGCAACGTGGTGGAGGTGGGGGTTCCGTCGATTGTTTCAAACGTGGGTTGGACATGTATATGAGTGGGATTGGGTGGTTATAAATAGGAACTGCCTCGTATGGGCCAATAGGCTTTCTGCAGTTACCTTTGTTCTTCAGTTATCTTTGTTCTTGTGTCCTTATGTTCTTATCATTTCCTGTACTGTTATCCAGTACGTTCTTCCCCTCACTGTACATTTCCCAGATACTTTCTTATCCTCATATAATCTCCGTTTCTTCTTATCCTCATATAATCCCCTTGTCTATAGTCATCTTTCCTGATATGCAATCGAAGGCGTATACACATACTGACATGCAACAATAGACCTATACATATTGGTATACACACCTGAGCCTGGAGGTAGGTGTGTATACCAGTATGCATAGGCCTTCGGTTCTACACTATAGGCCTATGATCGATTAGGTGCACATATGTTCTTATGCAATCATAGACCTACCTATACTTACTGGTATGGAACCATAGGTTTATACACACCTACTGTACCTCCATGTTCATGTATGCATACCAGTATGCATAGGCTTATTGTTGCATGCCAGTATGTATAGGCCTTCGACTGCACATCAGTATGTGTAGGCTTATGGTTACATATGAGTGTGTATAGAACTATGATTACATAACAGTTCGTATAGCTGCTCAAACTTACTAGCATTTATTTTAAACGGTGACCAGCTTCAGGTAGCCTAGGCTATGCTGCTTTTTATGGCGGGGCGAGGAAATACCTGGTTGATGGGGTTCTGGGAGTTCTTCTCCCCAAGCCCAGCCCGAGGCCAGGCTCGACTTGTGAGAGCTTGGTCCACCAGGCTGTTGCTTGGAGCGGCCCGCAGGCCCACATACCCACCACAGCCCGGTTGGTCCGGAACTTCTCCTAGAAAACAGTCCAGTTTTCTCTTGAAGATGTCCACGGTTGTTCCGGCAATATTTCTTAGAGTCGCTTGCCTAAAGGTGCACCGGAGAGTAAGCGATGCCCTGCTTCAAGGACTCCCATATCCAATATTTTCCCAGCCAAGGGCACTTCCTTCCCCTCCCGCCCCCCCCCCTTGTTTTTATTTTTTCCCCCGTGTCTACTTTATCATAATTCATGGCTATTTTGGTTTATTTGTGTTTTTCTTTGTTTTAATTTTATTCCCTAACTCGTTGTCGTTTTTTCATATGCCAGTTTTTGGTCTCGTGTCCAGTATTTTGTATTTTTCCCAAACATGGCGATTTTTTGTACCATGTCTACTTTGTTTTCTTATGTTCACTTCATTCCAACTTCATTTTCCCCATGTTTATACTTAATATCATACCTTACCTTGTGGTTACCTTGAGGTGCTTCCGGGGCTTAGCGTCCCCGTGGCCCGGTCGTCGACCAGGCCTCTGGTCATGCCAAGGGTATTAAAAAAATTACTTTATTTACATATCCATTTTCCTGGTTTATATCCATACAAGCTCCCTGTGACCCCCAAGAAAGGGAGGGAGGAGGTCTCCTAGGCCTCCCCTGAAAATTGTTGTTTGCGGGTGTAAAGCTTTTTGAGTCATTCTTAGACACACACACACACATACACACACACACAGTGTGTTTCAGTGTCAGAGTAGTTAACGGATGGAATGCATTAGGCAGTGATGTGGTGGAGGCTGACTCCATACACAGTTTCAAGGGTAGATATGATAGAGCCAAGTAGGCTCGGGAATCTGTACACCAGTTGATTGACAGTTGAGAGGCGGGACCAAAGAGCCAAAGCTCAACCCCCGCAAGCACAAATAGGTGAGTACACACACACACACACACACGTGTGGTGGTGTGTGTGTATATATATATATATATATATATATATATATATATATATATANGGATAAATCGAGCATTATTTCTGTGCCCCCCAAAAAATTAAAGCTAGTTTTTTTTCTTTATTGTTAACAATCATGCTGAGTATAGGAAAAGTGTAAAAAGGAAAAAATTTAATTTGTCAAGATGGCAGATGTTTACTGAAGACCTCAAATACCGATTGGGAACCATCAATACCCGCAGGGGCATAATATGTTGCAAGTAGCTAAGGCATCTTGGGAAGATACGTACATCATTGGTTGGTTTTAAGATACGTATGTGCATTTCAAGGGTTAAGCTTCACAAAATTTTATCCATTCAATATTCAGTTGTTTCAGGTTTGTGTGTGTGTGTGTGTAGCACCCAGAAGCATTATGGATCTCTGATGTTTTCACCAATTTTGATGTAGTGTAATAATTTGAACAGGTTGTAGTACATTCTTACATCTTAAACATAGCATTTCAAATTTCATAATTCAAAAAGTGTGTGCCAGGTATATAACTCTGTGTAACTTGCACTTACCATATGGTTACTTTTAATTTACAGCCATCAAGCATGTCAACTGATTCTGTATGGATAGTTGATCATTTTCAGAAGAATATGTACATTTAAAAGCTTTATATGAAAAAATAAAACCTGCAACAAATTCTTGACACACTTTAAATTAAGACCAAAGGGTGATTGGGAACCAAAAATTGTGTTGGAGAATTTAATATTTTTCCACAAGTGGTGTGGGGATCTTGGTTCATGTCCTGTAAAGAGAATATTTCGTATGCTGCTATGTTTTTCTACCAAAATTTACCAATGATGACCAGCCAAGAAACGACATTCTCTTGGTCAGCATTTAACCCCTTAACTGCTAAGCTATTTTGAGTCCTACATCATGGTGTGCATAGAAAAAAAGCATTGAAAACCAGTAAGAATCAATTGCATATGGAGATTTGTGCACCAGAGGAAATCGGACAGCAATTGCACCAGTGTATGGGTTAAGTGCCCAATATGTACTGCCTCTGCTGCTACACAAGTGCCTCTTTTCATGCTTAGTTTTGAAGAACTAAAACCAATTGTTAGTACAGTGAAACCATAGTAATGACCTTTTTACATAATGAACATTTCACAATTCAAAATATTATATTTGCTCAGTTTCTGAAGCTTTTTATCTCGTATTTACAATAATTTACTTGCAATGCTTCCCTGATTTGAAGACTTCATAAATAGTGTTGCACATGTTTGGGAAATTCTCTTTATGTAAATTGAGTGGAATTCCACAACTTGTCTGTAATGTGAAATTGGTACAGGTATACAATTTCTTGTTAAAACATACTGACAAGTAACATTGCAGTTTACTCATTGCCAAAACACAAATATGTTAAAAAATATAGCTAAAAAGGCATTCGACTAAATGCTGTGCTTGAACAGTTTTAGCTACTGTGCTATTAACAATTATTGATATATCACGAGCACCTGAATGTGCATTTTACTAGCAAGGTAATTTTAACCAAGCATTACTTTGCTGTATGTTAGAATAGTTATGCACCTGTGCTCGGTAATACTGTGCGTTTGTTTGATTTATCCTCGGTGATTCTCTCTCCCCTCTCCCCCCCTCTCTCTCTCTTTTCTCTCTTCTCTCTCCTCTCTTCTCTTCTCTTCTTCTCTTCTTCTCTTCTTCTCTTCTTCTCTTTTTTCTTTTCTTTTCCTCTTCTCTTTCCTCTTCTCTTTCCTCTCCTCTCCTCTCTTCTCAGAACACAAATTAATGAGTGATATATATTTAAACAAAATAGTGGTTCCGAAACCCTCCTTTGTGATGTTAAATACAAATGTTACAGTAGTTACAGTATATATTTTTGTGGGTATAACTCGAAACTAATCCAACTACTAGCACAGTACTGTACTGCCATTGGTTCGGCACACAATATACTCTTGTGAAAAGAATAGATTGGCCACAATCACCAAGCATATTGACAAAGTATGACAAAATAGTGGGAACAGGAATTAGGTAAAGGTGTACCAGCAGCAACAGTAATCAGTTGTGATGTGTCCCCTCCCTTTCATGTTGATATGTGCAAGTTTAACCACTTTGCCACCTGCTTTTATAAATGGACAGGAGAAATATACACACGTTGGTAACAGTGTTTAATTAACCTGCCTTTTACCAAAGTAATTACTTTTATCCAGCTAAAGTATATCTATGTTTTATTTTTTATATATTTTGATGCATTTAATTGATTCCCTCTGCCAGCTCTTGCTTGGGGAAGTGGCCAATTGGTCTTCCCCAGATGTTTAGGATGCCTTCAGTAAAAAGCACCTGAAACATTCGAGAAATAATTCCACATGATTTAACCACAAATGAAGCAGCTGCCAATTGTCGGCACTAAAAACAGGTTTAGGAAGCAAAAGGAATAGGCATAATTCCAGTGGAATGGATCAAACACTGGACATAGGTATCCACATTAATTGGTAAATTAAGAAAGGCAAATGCTAAGCAACATAATAAAATACAAAATTGTACAATAAATTTAATAACAATAGGGGAATAATCTTTGTATGGCACCAGCAATAACGTCAGTTCACTAGCAAGTATCAAACCTTGATACAATTAGGCTGCAGGACCCAAGTAGCTCATTGGGTTATGTTCTTGGCTCGCAATTAAGGGACCTGGGTTGCAGGACAAATAGTTGGGTATGTTTCCTTGGGTCTGTCGTCAAAGAAAATCCACTACCTCAAGCGACAAACTGCCCCTTGAAACCACATTGATAGTTATCTTAGCAATTTGTGATGGTCTGAAAGCATATTACTGTTCCAGTAATAGTCTACTTGTAAACTGTCAAGTGAACCCATGTCCTAAACAGTTATTCTCAAGCTATAACTATTGTATTATAAATTGTTGGTTTAAAATATATATAAAAAAGTGTGCTAAAAATGTTTTCTTTGAAAGTGAAGAATTTGGCTTTCCGTAAAAAAAATCGAGGGTACAATTATTTTCAATTACAGTACCATTTTGCACTATATTAACATAACCAAATGCAATGAAACCTGCTAACCTAATCATGGATAAAGAGTAGATAATAGAACGTAGTCATTCTGAATCCATTGCCATGAACAGATTGACTCCCTGTGGACAGGTTGTTCCTTGACCCTTACACCTGATGCGTCTGTTCACCTAGTTGTAAAATAGGTACAAAGGAATTAGGCAATTGTTGTGGAATGCATCTTATTGGGGAAGGTCAGTATAGTTGGAAGAGGAGTACTTTGATAAGCACAAATAAACGATTACTTGAACAACATGAAAGAATAGTTCAGTAAGTGACAACTACTTAGTTGAATTCAGGCAAGTGCTTCAATATTTTGGGAATATAGGAAGATAAACACAAGGTACCATATAGGAAAGGAAGCCCTCCTGGGGTCGGGTAAAAAACAAATACCTATTACCTGAATTGACCTTTAGGGCTACTATTTCTTTTGGTCTTAACTTAGACAGAAAGCTGGCGACTTGTCAAAAGTACCCCCCCCCCCCCACTCTATCCTCATTGTTTCTGATTCTTCCAGCTTAAGTTTTGAACTGAAGTAATGTCTTGGCATTTACGGCTTCGGCGGGAATCTAATCATAGACAAAGTCGTTCAGAACCTTGTTTACCATTTATATCAGGCCAATGATATAAGCTGCACCAGCATGGAATCCGCATCTCATTGACCACAAACCAAATTGGAAAAAGTTCAGGGGCCAGATTCACGAAGCAGTTACGCAAGTACTTACGAACGTGTACATCTTTTCTCGATCTTTGATGCCTGTGGTTACATTTATTAAACAGTTTAAGAGCATGAAAACTTCCCATTCAACTGTTGTTATTGTTATAAACAGCCTCTTGATGCTTCGGAGCTCATTAACTGTTTAATAATTATAAACAAAGCCGCCAAAGATTAAGAAAAGACGTACTGGTTCGTAAGTGCTTGCGTAACTGCTTCGTGAATCCGGCCCCAGAAGTATGCCATCAGATTAGCCCCAGAACTGAGAGTTATGAGCTGTATTTTAGTGTGTTAGTAGCAAGTTATAGTGCAGCTAATTCTGCGTATGCCCATCTAATTAAGCCAGTTATTCAGTCACATACTAGCGATCTGTGTGTGTTTATGTTCATATATATATGTACACAGGCTACAAATATTAATATTCTGCTGATCCTCTTAAATAATTTAAATTTGTATTTGTATTAACAAAAATAATGTAGTTACATATATTATATGTTTCTTTACGCAAGGAATTAATAATTGTATTTACGTGTTATGCTTCAAATGTGGGCGCGCGTTGTTGGAACTGCTTGAGGGGGTCGCACTTTCTCGCACTTAGTTCAGTCTTCAAAACAAAGCCTAACATTAATATTTTTCTAAATAAAATACTAAAATATTTCAATTATTAATTAAAAAAAACATTAATCTTTATGTACATATCACCAAATATAGTTTAACAAATAAGGAATTGAAATTAGAACTTTAAAAATGTTTATATATATATATATGCAATTAGAGAGGACAAAGCCCCTGACTATATTCTGGTCATCACGACTCTGTAACAAACCTGGAGACTGGTCAGTGTTAACTCGGGAAGAGTCGGTGACGGACGTGCCTGCTGTGTTCTAGTCCAGCAGACCCACACCTTTGTGAGTTATACCATGGGGAGTCTAATAAGCACAACGATGGCCAGCGTACGCAGCACACACTAGAGGAGTGTAAGGAATGTTACGAAGGAGAGTACATTACATGGGAGAGGCCTGAAGAGAAAGGAAAGCGAGAGTTAGGTCAACACGGGACCCGAGAAAAGACTGAAGAAAGGCTGCAGTGAAGGAGCTGGAGGGAAGGACAACCGTAACGGAACGGGAAAGAATGACATCCTTAACGAAACAGGTGAAGGGAAGGATTTTGGTAAAAGCACAGGAGCCGGGTACGAGGTGAGCCCAGACGGCCAGGTGCTGACCTTGTACCTGGAGTCTGCACCTGTACTCTGCCATCCGCCATCACTGAAGGACTTGGAGAGAGTACATCTCATTAAGCATAACTTCCTTCCGGTTATAGCGGACAAGAGAGGATGTACCATGTTTGTGGACTCCGGGGCCATGAGCAATGCTATAGAAGACAGACTGGCACGTCAGCTGGGATTAGATAAGAATATCCACTCCACCAGACTCATAAGACACAACTTTGGAGACGGCTCCAAAAATCTTAACATTAGGATAGTTAAAAATGTTAAAATCCAGTTATAAAACAGAAAAGAACTGTGTGCTGACGTTAATATTTTCCCAGTTGAAATGGATAATTACTACAAGTATAATAATATACCTGTATTTTACTTCAGTTTTCATCTGATGAGAGAATACCAAGTAATATAAAAATTTCGTAAAGATAGAGCGTTTCTATATTTCAATAAATCGGGATGCAAGAAGGAAATCTTTGGGAGTAGCGATTCCAAAGCGCCTTACCTTAGAATGAAGCTTCCAGCTTCTACGGAATACAAGTATGGGAGGGCTGAAATATTAATTGATAGTGGCGCAGTTATTTCGGGTATTTCTAGGTTATTCTTAAAGTACATAGGCATGGAAAAATGCCCTCCCAAAAAGTTAAGAATTCACGTGGAGGGTGACACCTACCTGGAGGATGATTTGAAGGTGTATACAGATCCATGGTGCAAAATTCCAATAATTTTAGGTCAAACTGTGTTAATAAAATATAAATGTATTTTAGATTGTTCTTCGTGTAATTTATTTTGCAACCTTGATGAGAAAATGTATAGTATGCCTTTCGTCTGATCGATTAGTAGCCTATTTGGGTAAGTTAGGGGGGGGGGGGGGGGGAAAATATGTGTGTGTGTGTACTTACCTATTTGTGCTTGCGGGGGTTGAGCTCTGGCTCTTTGGTTCCGCCTTTCAACTGTCAATCAACTGGTGTACAGGTTACTGAGCCTACTTCCTCTCCTCTTAGCTGGGCTGGACAGTAAAGCCACGGTCTCGCTTTATGTAAGTCGGCGTTCAATTGCCGACCGTCCAAGTGGTCGGGAATTAATAATGATTAACGTTTTAGTAAAATAATGAGTAATCAGTGTAGTTACGACCTTGAGAGAATATAACTTTAATGATGTGATAATGAAATAGCATAATTAGCAGTGATACAATTTATTAATAATAATTAATTCGGTACTAATAGAATAACTTTAGAATTAACACAGTAATACGATACAAAAATTTATTTCAGCAGTTATAAAATAATAATGTTGTAGTTAATCCATTAATAATGAAATAGGAATTATGCAATCGACAGTAATAAGGGAATTGCCGTAATCAATTGTTGGGGGGCATATAAGTAGAATTAATGCAGCAACGCGGTATTAAAAGTAATATATACATTAATAAGGGAACAGGTACATAATTAATGCATTAATATGGAAACAGTTGCGTAATTAATGCAGTAATAATACAATAAGAGTAATTAATTCAGTAACCGAGGCAAAATAGGAGGACGTAGGAGGAGAGAAACACCAGTTGCAGGGGTGACGGTTAAGGCAGGCAGATATGTGTTGCCTGGTCTGGGTGTAACTCTCAACTCTGGACCTGTGGGGCTCTCGTTGATGAAACTATCATCCTCTAGGTCACCAGGACGGAGTTGATGACATCTGTGAGTAGATTTTTTCTTTCGTTGATGTACAGTGTATAGATACTTTGTATCTATACACTGTATCTTTGTATCAACCCGTTTGTATGGGTGAGGTGTTGTAGGGAGGAGTTCCCTGTATATTTCAAGCTTTTTTTTATTATTATTATTTATTGTCTTGATACTCTCGTGATTGTGCCAAGGCAAAAAGGTGTCGTTGTAGTCTTGTGTGATGGATACTGTTAATGTAAGTCTGTGTTGTTAATTGGACTATACGAATATGACATCATCGAGGTGCTTCGTTTAGAACAATTTACTTTGAATGTAAACCTTTATATTATGTTTATTCTGCAAAAAACTGTGAAACTTTAATACAAAAGTACATTAAAAATTCAGTTAACATGTGATATCACTTTTTTTTGACAAATTGTTTGACAAACTGACTGACAAATACCTAGCCTGTCTTCTAAACAAAGACCCAAAAGTGATTCCATCCACCCGCCAACCCCCCAGCTGTTTATGAATGAAAAAATGGTTTACACACGACTCACAACTGATGACGTCCGAACACTTCCGGAACAAATGCTTCACTGACGAATTTTGTTCGAATAATAACGCTGTTACTAACAGCCCGTCCTCCAAAGATCCAAAAGTGATTCCATGCACCCCGCCAAACCCCCTGTTTTATGAATGAAAAGCGGTTTACACACGACTCACAACTGCTGACGTTCGAACATTTCCGGAACAAGCGCTTCACTCACGAATTTTGTTCGAACCACAACGCTGTAAATGCTTCACCCACGTACTACAAATACAAATAATCGCCAGCAGAACCTAAACACCTGACCTAACCTAACCTATACTATTTACACAATATGCTAATAATTATAATATTAATTTATACTTGAGAAAATTCCCTTTTGAATAACAGCATGTTAAAATTATGAATGCATCTGTGGGGTTGACCGCTGAATGTAATGGCTGAGTCGAGGACGGGTTGGTTACTAAATACTTCACCCACGAACTGCAAATACAAATAATCGCCAACAGAACCTAACCAGTGCCTAAATATGCACAATATGCTAATCATATAATATTAATTTATATTTCGGAAAATATCTGTTTTGAA
>WNGS01028583.1:6647772-6676393 GCA_020271785.1 Procambarus virginalis | reverse complement strand
CATCCAATAAAATCAGCAGACTTCTAGATGTTAACTGCTGCTCGGCTAGACTCGGTTACAAGTATCTCTGGGAATTCTCATTATCTGCCGATGTAGACCTGACAAAATGTAAACTGTGTCAACAAAATTATCGCACACCCTCCGTCACTATGTGATGGAGTGCGAAAAGATACGTGAATTTAGAGACAATTCTATAACAATGTTCCAGCGATGTGTAAATATTTCATTCAAAAATGATCTGCTACCAGAAATTTTAGCCAAATATCCCCAGTTTGCTAACTGTAGGTAGTAACTGAGTGATTGTAACCTATCCACCGCTGTCCACTGGATGGGAGGCGGTGTGCAGGACAAACATATAAAATTTTGACACTAGCTCTCCACATATGTCAGTTGCTTAATTTAGAACCTGTACTTGAGGTCGATCTCGAACCCATTTTTGATGTGACGACTTATATTGAATTTTGTAACTAGCTCATCAAGATTGTAACTTGCTTAGCTAAATGAATTGTGGGGTTCAGTCCCTGAGCCCATTATGTGCCTCTGTACCCTTTCCACTACCGCCCACAAGATGGGATGGGGTGCATAATAAATGAACTAAACTAACTACTGTACATTCAAAATAAGTTAGTGTTGGATTTATAGATAGAGCTCGTACATACTATGCCTAAAGGCACTAATACGCAAAGCGTTTCGGGCACAGTGTTTTGGGTTAGTCTGATAATCTACCAGAATGTGTGGTACAGTGTTTTTGCTTCATCTTGAGGTGCTGTGGTGAAGTACAGTGGCTTTTATTATACAACACTTTACCCGTAATATGACTTGGGGATTGTTTACTAAAAATGAATTGGATGGAGCCTGTTCTAAGTGTAACTTGAATTTACCGAGGGCCACTAACACTAGTGGCCTCGATGAGGACAGGAAGCTGGCGGCTTGTCGAAGCTTGTAGGCCCCAATGTTTGCCTTGATAATCTTTTTCCAGTTTGAGTTTGAAATTCAACAGTCTTGGTATTTATGGTTTTGGCAGTTCCATGGGTTTACAACCCTGTGAGTGAATGTAATGTATGTTAATATTGGACACATTTGACCTTGAATTTTAAGCATAAGTAGTGCTTGTATTGAATTTGCCATCTATGGTACAAAGTCCAGTTGCCAGATTTCCAACACATTTTGAGATAGACATGTTTCTTAAACTTCTAGTGCTCATTGTTTAGGTTAGGAGCAAGTTAGAAATGTTGTTGTCATGGAAACCCCTTCAATAACCCCTAAAGGTTTAATGTTATTTTTTTAGTAATAAATGATTAAAAGACACAATGCCTTGGACATGCAATTCTGTCTGTTCACATTTGGATAACGTAAGGGAATGAATCAAGTGTTTCGTGTATTTTGGCAAGTATATTATATCGTGCAAAGTTAAGTTCTTTCTGAAGAGTAAATGAAGAAATGCTTTATAAATTAAGCATACCTAAGATAGGTTAAAGTTTGTAGGATAATTTTGAATACAGGTCCTTGGGGGGGGGGGTGATATTTTTTTTACCAAGAATAAATCTGACTATATTATACTGTAATATTCTATACTATATCCAAGTAACATAGTTTTTGTGGGTCTTTATTCAAATGTATGAATTACTCTTCAAAGAGTTCTGGTCTATCTCTGATAGTTTCTTATTTTCCATAGATGTGCAATGACCTATGTGGAATTACTCAAGTGTACTGTAGTTATAGGATGATAGCTATGCTCGTGGTGTCCCCTCTTCCCAGTACTTTGTCATATGACACTTTGAAGCGACTGATGTTTTTGCATCGACCACTTTCTCACTTGTTCCACCAATCTGCAAAAGTGAACTTTCTAATGCTCTTTCGGCGGCTTTGTTTCCATAGCTTGAATATATGACCGTTTGTTCTTGACGTTGCAGGTGTGGGGTAGTTATTGTGTTCGGGCTCGGGCCAGTACAGTGCTGTGCTTTGGATACAGGCCAATGAAGGACTGTTATTTTGATGCAGGATCAAAAATGTTCCTAGATTCTTCAATGTTTGCCTTTTGTGTCCTACCTGAGGATTTCATCTTTGTTATAGTAGCTAAAAAATTGTCAAGTAGTGCTGCTGCTGTATACTGTAAACTTCGGTACATTGTTATATTCGCTAGGCTATATAGTACAGTAATGTATTACATAATTACATATAGAACACTTGGAAAGTGCCCAGATGCAGAAAATATATATAAAGTTTATTAAACACAGTATAACTGTGAGGCCTCACAAGGTCAGAATGTGGTACAGTATTTACATTTTGCAATCCAAAACAATAACTGTTCCATAAATTGTTTACTAGCCAGCATAAAAACATTGTGCAGATGCAGATTTGCATTTTCAAACTTGTTTATAACTTAGATCAGCTATATTTATTCCAAATCATTTAATAAACCAGAGGTTTATTGTCTACCAGGAAATAAGACGGTGACACCACCTATGTAGAATTGACTCAACAGTTGCAGTCCCCGTGGGGCAGTGGTAAAATACACTCTGAGCGTTTTGGCCTGGGTTCATATCCTGGCTTAGGAGAATTGACTAGGTGCTAACCCTTAATTTCATGCCTCTGTTCACCTAGCAGTGAATGGGTATCTAGTTGTTAAACGATTTGGTGGGTCATATTCCAGGGAAAATTAGGATAAAGGACCTGCTTGAAACGTTATGCGTGCTTAGTGGTTTTAAAAGAATGTAAGAACTCTTGTATATACAAATAAAATAAAAATAAAAAATTGGTCAGTATGATGTGAGGTGAACCACAGGAAAGTTCCTCATGAGAATGGCAACAAAACATTATATGCAAATTTGTCAAACATACTCGACAGTAAATACTGTATTCGTATTTTGCTTAACCCTTTAACTGCGTTGCCTCCAAATATGACACCCCCGTGGTGCGCAGGAAATAAATTCTCTGGAAAAAATTCTTTTTTCTTTTTAAAGTGTCAAAAACCCTTCCCTCAGTATGAGTATGTAAAAAAAAATCGTAATTGTACTTACTTTGGCTGCTATGGGGTCCGTAAGTTGGGGCGTGACGTCATCATTCCCCGTGCGCCCGTGCTGTAAGCTCCCGGGGCGGGTGGGGCGGTCGGGCGGGGCGCGCGAGTTGCCGCAAATATATTTTCGTTCATTTTTTTCGCACAGTTCCAAATACATTTTATTTGTTTTTATGTACTAATCCTATGTATAGTGAACACGTACACTATATTATGGCAGTAAAACAACCGTACTGTCCGAAGACACTGTTACGTGCATGACACTTGTGTACACATATGCTGCACATATTTACTATGTATCATGCTAATTTATGTATACATATAATCTATTTACACACTACACACTGTCACACACTATATACATTCACCATCAACACACTCAGAACACCTCGAGTGAGAGCAGCCACACCCAGCCAGTCTCCCTCACTCCAACATCTTACTCGCCAACATTGCTCCTCCCACCATACTGTTAGTTCTTATTACACATGTTCTATATACCTATCTACATGTTTTATTTACCAGAACTATGCAAGTAAGCCGGTATTGTGTCCAAACAGTACAGTGGCCACCATACACTGCATGAAAAATCACACAGCAGACGACGCTACGATTACGTCACATCCCTCACCAAAATAGCTCCTCTCAACATTCTCCTGTTACTGTTCTTACACTATATACACACACTATATATACCCATGTACATATGTGTTGCCCATAGCGAACCACTAAGCTATTATGGTGAGCAAAACAAGAGTGGCAGCCACACACACACAATGAGGCTACCTCAATTCTCGCCCTCCCTCCCTCACCAAACTTTCCTCCTTCCACAATACTACGCACAACGCTAATTATAACCACAATCCTGCTATTATCACAATCCTGGTCACTAATTCCTGTAAATGAATAATTGACCACACGTTTATTTTGAAAAGGAACCTAAGAAATCATTTGAAAATTCCTAGATGGACGAAATAATGCTGTGGTGCTGTGAACATCGTGAACAGCATTGAATCACTGATAATTGAACATTGTACCCAGTCATTATCACACTCAGGCTCTTCTATAACACTATCATGGCTAAATGATACAAGTTATATATATATTTGACATTATTAGGCGATGCTGTGGTCACACGCTGAACAGCAGTGCTGTGCGCTCATGCTGCGAGCGCCAGCCTTGGTTGCTCACACACTACTGAGGCTCCCACACCGGGAATGTGGACCACGATTTTTTTTAAAGATGGCGTCTGTTTACAAGAGCCCTGAGGAAGCTGATGTGAACCCGTGTAACCGCGGGAGATTTGAATGGAACGTGAAAAATACAAATACCGGAGGCGCGTTGCGCAAACCAGACGCGAGCCTGCAGGCGCGTTGCGCAGTTAAAGGGTTAATTTTGTTGGTATGCTTTTAATAGTATCCAGAATTGTTATTGCTTACACTAGTACCGAACCTAAATTGGAAGACGGTACAGTATAGTAAATTATAAATGCAGTACTGTAATTTCAAATATATAATATCCTTTGGCATTTTAGGACCCCTTAATTTAATTCGCTTGGATCCAATTTGTTTTCATTGTACTGTAAATGTATGACATTTAAAAAATTGCTATTAATATAAATTTTTTTTTCTTTGAAATGGTCACATTCATATCATTGGGATCTATGAATCTAAATCATTGAATCATTGGGATCTATGAATTTTGGACATGTATATGAGTGGGATTGGGTGGGTAAAGATAGGAGCTGCCTAGTATTGGCCAATAGGCCTTCTGCAGTTGCCTTTGTTCTTATGTTCTTATGTTCTTAATCTGACCATTGGAATCTATCGTTTCTGCCCGAAACGCTTTGCGTAATAGTGGCTTTAGGCATTGTATGTACATTACTAGCTCTTTCTATAAATCCATCAACTTTTGTATTTCACCTTGTATGTATGTATTTTACGTGAATAAATATTTGTATGAAGTATGTGTGCCTTGAGCATCCTGCCAGAGAGCTTTTTGTAATTGTTAATATACCTGCTTGTCTCACATTTTATTCACTTAGTTATACATAGTGCTTTAGGAATTCCCAGCAAATATTGTGGGAAGTGTCCATGTGTTAATGTTGCCACAAAACCAAAGAAACTTAAGAAATTTATTTTTTTTTTTTTTTTTTTTTTTTGGTGATATATACAAGAGTTGTTACATTCTTGTACAGCCACTAGTACGCGTAGCGTTTCGGGCAGGTCCCTGGAATACGATCCCCGCCGCGAAGAATCGTTTTTTCATCCAAGTACACATTTTACTGTTGCGTTAAACAGAGGCTACAGTTAAGGAATTGCGCCCAGTAAATCCTCCCCGGCCAGGATACGAACCCATGACATAGCGCTCGCGGAACGCCTGGCGAGCGTCTTACCACTACACCACGGAGACTTATTAGTCTAGATGCAAAAATGCTAGTTCTAAATAAGTTTGATGTTTCAGTGTGCTACAAAAGTTTTAAAAGGGAGGTATTAGGTTTTTCGAAAGATGAGGAAATTCTTAGATATTTGCATTAATAAAGACCATGCAAGCAGGAACTTACCCATGAGTTTCTTGATAGAGCATTGTCATTATTTGAAGTCATAAAGAAAAAATTGTGATGAATGGAATGAAACGCCTTTTCTGGAGATTCCTCGGTGGCTCCCACATGCTTCCATCTCTTGCCAACAATCCTTAGCCCAGGATGCAAGCCTTTGAGACCCATTTATCACTTGCCAGAGCCCAGGACGAGATCTGACTGATTCAACATGGTAAGGCAGTCTGACTCGACATGGTAAGGCAAGCTTGGGGGATTGGCAATGCTCAAAATCTGTAAAAAATGCCAAAAAGTGGCTTGGAATATGAATGGCTGCTGGGAGGAAAGTAGATACCATGAGGCAAATGATCATTGCCTTTGGGTAAATACCCTAACCGTGATGTGCCACATTGTCACTAAACAGCAGCCCAAGTCACCAGGTTCCTCTTTTCCCCAGTTCAGTTGTTGCTCTGGGTGTTGTTCACACAAATTCTGAGAGAGAGAGAGAGAGAGATCTAGGGGTGCTTCTAGATAGAAAACTATTACCCGAGGACCACATAAAGAACATCGTGCGAGGAGCCTATGCTACACTTGACAATTTCAGAATTGCTTTTTAATATATGTACTGTATCGTGTACAGATTGGCCTGGCGATTTACCTCGCTGGTTTCACCACCTCTGTCTTCGCATCTGGAGTTTCTGATCCAGGACTGTCACCATTCAAATGTCAATAGACCTACTAATGGGTTCCAGCTAATTTTCAATTAACTAATTATTGGAAATGAATTGTTTGCAGTCATTTGGCCATTTTGATGCTTTTTCTATGAACAGTGCCTTGCCAAATTTCTGGACACTTTCCCCAGTGACAGTGCCAATAATATTCCCCTGTTCCCTACATCACTGTAAGAAGGGGCCAGGTCTGGTCTCCAGTAAGGCAAACAGAACTCCTATGACTTAGTGTGACACAGTAGTGGGGGAGCCATTGAGATAGCTTCAGGAAGCCACTGGCGCTCTACCAGAAAGAGACGTTTCACTATATTCAAGGTCTCGGAAAATCTCTGAAGTTCTTGAACGAGACTGTGTGCGCTCCTGCCTTGCAGGTGATGGTGAGGTCTTGATAGTTGTGTGTGCAGGCTCGCTCTTTGTCTTCGGATCTGGTTTTGTTGGATTCCAAGACTTTCCTTGGTTTGTTTCTCTCCAAGATAATAACTTCTTGGTTGCTGTGTGGATTTTGATTCTGTTGGTATAGCTCAGTATAGCTTTGATATAATTTAAGAGGGGGGCTTGATTGTACTGTATTACATTTACCTATTCATCCTATTTGTATAGCAAGGGTTTATTAATAAAGTACTCGATATTTCTGCACAGATTAAAAATTTGAAACTGTGAATACAAATTGGATAAGTTTGTATTGAGTCTACGAATATATTGAATTTGTATTAAATCTACACAGTCCCTGTGGTGTAGTGGTAAGAAACTCGTCTGGCCTTTCACTAGCACTTTGTCCTGGATTCATATCCTGGCCGGGGAGGATTTACTGGGCATCAATCCTTGACTGTAGCCTCTGTTTACCCAACAGTAAAATGGGTACTTGGTTGTTAAACGATTTGGCGGGTCATATTCTGGGGAATATAGGATTAAGGACTTGCCTGAAATGCTGTGCGTGCTAGTGGCTGTACAAGAATGTAAGAACTCTTGTATATATACATAAATAAATAAATAAATAATTCTGAAAATACCTGGGAAAATATTGTACTGTTTTTGAAATAGGGGTGTTAATTTATGGAACAAATTACTGGATAACATGCTTGACATGGGATTGCTAGATTTTAAGAGTACGCTAGATTTGAGGGATTTGGTTGGATCTAAATAGGATCTACCTTGTATGACCCAATAGGACTTTTTGCAGTTTCCTGTTATGTTCCTATTTTGTCTGCCTTCTCAGCCACTGGAACTTGGCCTAAGTTGTCCATGCCTATCATCAAAAGTGGAGTAGGACTTACTTCATGGCATGATTGTGGAAGCAAGCTGTATTGAGCCATTTTCTCAATCCATTTGGACCAATGGGCAAGTGGACTATTGAGGTCCACTTGGCCTCTTGCTATTGTTGTCGTTTTTATTTCTGATCTTTTTCTTTTAAGGACGTGAATTGGATTTTTAATTCCAGATGTTTGGCTTTCAAATTGCTTGTCAATTATTTCAGTTGAAGGCCACCTCTCCTGCTCCCCATCATGGTGTGGTCAAACCTAGTTCTGCATATTCAACCTACTGGTGAGGCGGTGGTGATTCTAATGAATCGATTTCTGTATGGGTGTGGCTTGTCTCCTTACCTCTGCTGCTTCTGCCCATTGCTGGGAGACCTCTTCTGAGTTACTTGTGATTCCTGTAGGCTCTTTCATAGCAAGCTCTAGATACCTAGAAAATTGTGGTTAAATGGTAGGGTCATGAATGCTATAATTTTATTTCCATGCATCATTTAAATGCAGTGAAAGAAAGAATTAGTTCATTATTACAGTAAAATTAAAAAAAACATCGAGCAAAAGCTTTGGGAGTTTTCCATATAGTGTGTCGCAGCTGATCTAAAAAGGCATTGCATTGCTTATTTGAATAAAAGATTCCATCAGTGAGATTAATTTGTCAGCCCATTAATTTCCTTTTTCCATTGTTAAAAGGCAAACACACAAATGAACAAAAAGTACTGCAGTGAACTAGCCTGCATGACATAGGTGTGTTGTGCCGTGCTCGCAGATAATTTCCTGCTTCCCCAGGGTCGAGCCTTGAAATGTAATTAGCAGTTGTTGTTTTTTGTGCTAAAGTTTAGTCTAGGTGTGACCAAGTGGCCTGTGAAATGGTTGGTGATGCTCAGCTATTGGAGGATTCCACTGGTACATGGATGGGGTGTCATTAAAAGCATTAACTTGAGTTTAATGAAGTAGAAAGCATTAACACTAAAAAGAGGGGATTTTGATATATTTTGCGAGTCATTTCCTAGATTTGTTCATTTTCATTCTTATGAAAGATGAAGAGATGAATGAGAAGCATTATCTTAATGCAAGGTGAGTGGGGGGGATGAGTCATTGTGGATCAATATGATGGCTGCAAAGCATGAACCTATGGGACGCTGCCTTGCTGTGACTGGCTGCAGTTGAAGGCAGTGTTGTTGTTCATTGCTATTTCATGTCTGTCCTGTAATGGTTTTTTATTAAGAATAGGCCATGGTTGTATTCTTGACCCTAAATATGGGGCTTTCCATGTGACAAGAACTTTACAAGATTTTAAACCCATGAAGTTATTTATTTTTTTTTTTTAAGTATGCAGGTTTAAAGAAAAATCTAGTATTGTTTTACTTTCCATGTGTTGCACATGCTGATTTGTAATACTTTATTGAACTCCCTAAAATATTTGTGACTTGATAATGTGCTGTTTTTTCTCTGTACAGTATTTAGGCTACCCCCCCCCCCCCTCCTTCATCTCCTAACACCTCTGAGCTTAGCCCCCCATATCCCCTTGCTCCTCTGAACTTAGCCCTCACCTCATCCCCTTCAACCTCTGAACTTAGCCCTCCTTTATCCCCTTACACAGGCTCCTTTGTCCCCCTTTCACATACAGTATGTACTTGGGCTCCCTTGGCCCCCCCCCCTATCTCTGTACTTGGCTCCCTTGGCCTCCCCTATGTCTGTACTTGGGCTCCCTCGTGCCCCTTACATGACTGTACTTTATAGTTATTTGAGTGTTGTCAAATGATTTCTGGCTTTATCAGCATTATAAATGAGTAATATAATTCTTAAATGAGGGAAAAAGAGGTTACTATAACTTTTAGTATTTAATTTCTTGGCCCAACTAGTTTCATAATGTACTGTACGTGTATATATTTCACAGTTAGTGTATTTTTTATTTAAATGTCACATAATAAATGTTTCTCTATTTCAGGGAAGCGAATGCAGGAAATAGTCTGTGTATGCATATGCATAACATTGATGGTAGTGAACTTGTACTTCATGGCAGTTCACTTTAAGTTTGAGAAGGTGGCCACCATTTTCCTGGTGGCGTTAGCGGGAATCTTCACGGCAGACTTTGCCTCTGGATTCGTCCACTGGGGAGCAGACACATGGGGGTCTGTGGAGCTCCCTCTCTTGGGCAAGGTGGGTTGCTTTCCTCCTTCATTTTCTCCATATTGTACCAAGTATTAATTTTTTTTCCTCCACATTTAATAAGAAAAATAGCACTGCTCTGTAAATTTGTACCATTAATTATTATAGCATTTATAATTGATTCTTGAACAAAATATAATCCCTAGTACTGTATTCTTGAAAGACTTGGATCTGTCAAATTTGGGGACTACTTGGAAATACTACTGTACTTTAATGTGTTCCCATTATGTTTATTAGCTACATATACACTATTTGGCTAATTTGTGGCTGCCATTCACTTTTAGTGTATTGACTGCCTCATTCATGGTTCTCTCTGCATGTACCTCCCAAGTGCACCTCACTGGAGGGTAGGCAATGTCCTATATTTGAATATTTATGTTGTAATCATTTTAGGTTAGTACAAATGTTTGTCATTTTATTTTGTTACATGCAGATGGTTGCTCTGCTGGAATGCTGTTGTAGGTTTATTTTGATGCTTCTTATTGCTGCATCAGAGCATTAAAGTGTTAAATTGTTTTACTTTAATTTAATTTGAATTGAAAGTCAATTTGCCTTGTCTCTTTCAGAACTTTATTCGTCCTTTCCGAGAGCACCACATTGACCCAACTTCCATCACTCGGCATGACTTCATAGAAACCAATGGAGATAACTTCATGCTCACCATTCCAGGCCTGATGTACATGACTTGGAATTTCTGTTCCAAGACCAATGAACAGATTCAGGCCAATTATTATTGGTTTTCCTACTTGTACCTCCTGGCTATTTTTGTCTCGTTAACTAATCAGGTGAGAATTGCTGGTGTTATGTTTGTCTGATGGTCTTTAATGGCTCCTGATATACTGTACAATATATAACTAGCTGTGTTAACTTGTCACGGTGGTTCTGCGTTTGTCTAATGCAATCTTGACCCATTGAATCATTGATTGGCAAAACATTTGTTATATCATTTAACTTGCTTTACAAAAACAGTTAAAGCATTTTTATTAAGCCGACGTAAATTAATCCGTCCGTTAAACCAGTCTTGTTGTCACGATTTTTATCGAGACTTGTAAGAAGAAAATGGCAAGTCAATGTCGGTTAAAAATTTGGCAGTTGTAATTACATTTTCTTGATATATTTCAGAAATTAAGTCAATAAAGTGTTGTGAATAATTTTGTTGAGTGTTGCTGTTATTATAAATTGTCAAATAACTTTTACCCTTTAACTTCTATATTGCCAGGAGCAAATTAACACAAAACTTCATATAATTTTTGTTGAGCATATTTTCATACTGTAATTAAGTACTCAAGTTTCCAATAGGAGAGGAAGATTGCAATTTAGCTTCAGTTCAGTAAGTCAAGTATAAAGGAAAAAAAAATTATAAATAGATAAATATTCTTTTTAATTTTGTCTGGACTGCTGTATTAACCTGGAATTTTGAACCGAAATTGCTTGCGGGTTCATTGTAAAGGTTGAAATTGCAAGACGATTTGTAATTTCTAACATTATTGTTTCCTTGTATAATGATTCTATTTCCTACAGATCCACAAGTGGTCTCATACATACTTTGGTCTCCCACGCTGGGTCACTATATTGCAGGTCAGTGCTCTATGTACTAATAATAATAGGGAAGTATTCATAATGCATACAACACACTTTTATGCACACATGATAAATACTTCATTTTCTTCATTAATATTTGTTGTTCGTTTTGATACCTTGAAGTGCTACTAGATTATTTGCAACTGATGGCATTTATTTTATAAAAACAAACACACACACACACACACACACACACGTTCTTACATTCTTGTACAGCCACTAGCACGCATAGTGTTTTGAGCAAGTCCTTAATCCTAATATTCCCCGGAATACAACTCGCTAAATTGTTTACCAACCAGGTACCCACTTTACTGTTGGGTAAACAGAGGCTACAGTTAAGGATTAGCGCCCAGCTAATCCTCCCTGGCTAGGTTACGAACCCAGGCCAAAATGCTCGCGAAATGCCAGACAAGTGTTTTGCCACTGCGCCACGGAGACGGCAATACAAGAGAAATTTCATTTCAATAGTTTTAGTGTGAGACTCGACCAAAGCAGAAATGCCATGCAAATCGAGGGATCCCAAATCATGGAATGACCTTCCAAATGTGATTAAAAGCTGTATATGTCTAACCAGTTTAAGAGGGAAACTAAGAAATATCTACAGTACTTGATATCGTGTATCAGATTTTGGTTACATTTCCTCATCAGAAATTTTTTTTGGGGGGGGGGGGCTGTTACTTTATTTGCTAAAAATGTAGTCCTGTGCCTTTTATCATTAACTGTCGCCTAATTGTTGTTCAGCATTTGCTAAATTATTTATGTCATATGTTTACTTCCAGTATATTATAAAGTGTTTTCCCCATTAAACCCATACAAATTCTTACCGACTTAAAATTATTTTATGCCCAAAATACTTAGCGATCTAGTGGCTTTACCAAAAATTCACCTTGATATATTTTTTGCTGTTTATTACTAATTTTAAATACTATATCTGTACTGTTGTTAAAGCTACAGTCTGTAATGTAGTAGTCTATGCCTGTCATCATTACTGTATCACTTTTTTTTATTATCGTTACTAAATTTCCTGAATATCTCGCATGTGTTGGCTTGCTTCTCATTTGGTACAGTATTAAGTTTTGCCCAAAACACTTTTGTGTATTAGTGGCTTCATATACAGTACTATGCAACCCTTGTACTGTACCTTCAAATATACCTCTGAATTGTGTTCTTATGTATACAAATTTTATGAATAAAATATTATTATTATTAATATTTATTATTTATTATTATTGACATTGACAAAATCAGTATAACTGGAACATACCTGGAGAGAATTTCAGGGATGGTTCTTCTCCCCGAGCCTGGGCTGGGACCAGGTGCGACTTGTGAGAGCTTGGTCCAACAGGCTGTTGCTTGGAGTGGCCCGCAGGCCCACATATCCCCTACACCCTGGTTGGTCCGGCACTTCTTGCAAGAACCTGTCTTGAGTGCCTCTTGAATACCTCTACCTTTGTTCTGGCAATATCTCAATGCTTTATGAGGTGTTGAACAGCTGTGGACCTCTACTCGTCACTGGTTCTATTCTACATTAGGAGCCATGAGGAGGATTCGAACACATGCATCGGGTACTCCCAGGCTTGCTTTAGACCACTACACCCTGACATGGTAAAAACATTGCAACGTTGGATTCAACTGTATACTCTATAGTCATCCTATGCATGAATTTTAATTCTCCTCATGGCTCCTATTGATTTTCTCAATTATACATCACATTCAATGTGATTTCTTTGTGCCCTTGGGCTCAGCAAAGTTGGAGCTATCTTCGGTAGATAGCTTGCCAAGATATCCACCTAAAGGGTCACATCGGTTGCAGATTTCCTTTTTACCTTCTGGGAACCAGAGCCCAAGTCTGCCCCTCCCCTCCCCACTCAGAAGTGCAGGGAGTGAGAAATAATGTGCCACTCAAACTGGTAAAGTATCCAGAAAGTCTCTGCAAAGCTTTACAGACAACTCTTGGTGCCTTGTTTTGATAATTACTTTATGAACAACTGGAGGGTTCATAGAAAGTGAAGCATCAAAATTGCTATGTAACTCTGTAAACAACTGAAACAGCCCATCCCCCAAACAAAAACCCAAAAGTGATTCCATCCACCTGCCAAACCCCGTTTATGAATGGAAAATGGTTTACACATGTCTCACGACTGCTGACATTCAATATCCAGAACAAGTGCTTCACTGACGAATTTTGTTCGAATCATTATGCTGTAAATGCTTCACCCACGTACAGTACTACAAATACAAGTAATCACCAACAGAACCTAAACACCTAACCTATGCCTATATAGGTTAGGTCATTTAACCCTTAAATGGTGCATGGCTATATACCATTTGACACCTACAGGCACATACAAAAAAAAAAAAAAATCTTTTTTCTTCCTAACCTGTTAATTTGTGTTCACTGATCATGGGGAAAAATAATAAAAAATCGTAAGTGGCATATATTGCCCACTATAGGGTGGGGAAGTCTGGCAAAAAACGGGCGCTGACTCAGCGTGCGTCCCAGGCGGTCTGTTGCTCACCAGCTGTCAGGCCGGAGTTGCCACAAAGAGATAATTACCTAATTATTTCAATGTCTCTGATTGATTTTTCGTAGTTTTTTTTTTTGGCTGTAATATTATTCAATAGTGTGTAGTGTGATATATTTATATACTGTAATAAAATGAGTGAATCATCGCTGTACTCAAAAGTATGGTGTGCATATTGTTAATTCAATTATGTTCATCAAACAGTGAACAAATACTTTGTCAGTTATTACACTATATACACAGGTTATATATAAGTATCTGCATGTTTTGTTCACCATAACGAAACACTAAGTTGCTATTATGAGTCAAAAAGTAACGAGAAGTGACCGCCCTGTACCAGCCAGCCACTCGCTCCCTCCTTCAACACCTCACTCGCCCACATTCTCCTCCCACCATACTGTTTTTGCTTTTATTCACTATATACAGACGTTATATATAAGTATCTACATTCGTGTTCACCATAACGAACCACTAAGTTGGCATGCTGAGTGGCAGTGCCAGTGGCAGCCCGCCACTGGCTGCTACTTCCTCCCTCCCTCAAGTCACCTGACTCGCCCACATTCTCCTCCCACAATACTGTTTTTGCTTTTATTCACTATATACAGACGCTATGTATAAGTACAGGTATCTACATTCGTGTTCACCATAAAGAACCACTAGGTTGGTATGCTGAGTGGCAGTGGCAGCCCACCACTGGCTGCCACTCCCTCCCTCCCTCACCTCGCCTATCTTGCCACCATTCTCCACCCACCATACTGTTTTTGCTTTTATATGCAGACGTTATATATAAGTATTTACATGTTTTGTTCACCTTAACTGTACATCTAAGCTTGTATGGTGAGTAAAGGCACAAAGACGTAGCTACTCACACAGTCGGCTGATGGCTGCCGCCCTCAAGGCCAGACACACTAATATTTCTCCTCCAACAATACTGTTTGTGATGTTATTACGCTATACACACACATTATATATAAATATCTACCTGTTTTATTCACCATACTTGTACAAGTAAACTGGTATGGTGCCCAAAGACCATCGTGGTCACCAGTAAACAACATGATAAATCATGCAGACGACGCCACCGCCCTCACCAAAATGGCGGCTCCCAACCTCCTACTCTTGCTGTTTATACCCTCTATACACACGTTATATATAAGTATCTACATTTGTGTTCACCATAGCGAACCACTAAGCTGGTATGGTGAGTGCAGTCAAAGGTGGCCACACACAGTCGGAAGACAATGCCACTACCCTCCCTTCCACAGTATTACTCCTCCCTCCATGGAGCACAGTGCTAAATATCACCACAGTCCTGCTATTATCAGAACCCTGGTCAGTTTTATCACAGTCGGGGGTCTTCTGTAATAATATCATCGCTACATAATAACATGAACAAGTATATTATGGCATTTTTAGGCGATGCTGTGGTCACAAGCTGAACAGCAGTGCTGTGAGCTCATGCTGCGTGCGTCAGGCTTGGTAGCTCACTCAATACTGAGGCCCCTAACACCCGGGAATTTGGCCCACGATTTTTTTTTTAAATGGCGTCTGTTTACAAGAGCCCTGATGAAGGTGTGGTGAACCCCGTGTATCCGCGGGCCATTTAAATCTTGCGTAGTACTCCAAAGCATCATATGATGCAATGCGCAATTTAAGGGTTAAGCAGTCCCCGTGGTGAAGTGGTAAGACACTTGCCTAGCATTTTGCGAGCACTTTTTCCTGGGTTCATATCCTGGCCGGAGAGGATTTACTTGGCGTCAATCCTTAACTGTAGCCTCTGTTTACCCAACAGTAAAACGGGTACTTGGTTGTTAAACAATTTGGCGGGTCATATTCTTGGGAACACAGGCTTAAGGACTTGCCCGAAACGCTGTGTGCACTAGTGGCTGTACAAGAATGTAAGAACTCGTGTCCTGTATATATAGAAATAAATAAATAAATAAATAAAAAATCTATGCACAATATGCTAATACTGTATATTATAATATTAATTTATATTTGAGAAAATTCCTGTTTTGAATGAACTGTTAAAATTTATGAATGCGTCTGTTGGATAGACTGCTGGATAAAATGGGCTTGAGTTGAGGATGGGTTGATTAAAGTGACAATAGATTCACTCAAAACATAGCTCGAACTTGTTAGTACTGCTAGCTGCCACCACTCGGCCAGGCCCCAACCAACAGCCAGCTACCCTGACCAGTCATTTTGCTCAATGATGTTTGTAGTGTCTGAAACTACGTGTGATGCTTTGGTCCGTCTGTCATGGGCAAGCCCCTCTCCTTCAAACTAAGTGCTGGCTGTCATTGGACTTTATCCATCGTGCAAGAGAAGGGGAGGCCATTTACTTGTGTATTGTTCTTCAATTTTAATATTAGCTTCACAGACATATTTTCTTTCCAGCTTGTGTTGGTTTGGCTTCTTTGTGCTTTGAGCTGCATGTGCTCAGGGTTTTCTTCTGTGGGTGCCCACTAGTGCAACCCCTGCACTGACAGTTGCTTCTGGATGGAGAGCATCGCCTTGGGCTGTTTATGATTCCGACGCCTCTGTTGGCCTTTACTTGGGGATGTTCTGTTTGTTATGTGGGGTGCACTAGGGCACATGCACTTGCTTATATGGCACGGAGCCTATGAGTGTTGGCTACAGTTGGCGATCTGTTCCTTCAGCAAGCAGCCTCAGTTACCAAGTGTAATGTTTAGCCAGCTGTCTTCAGGGACCCCTGGTAATTTCCTGCTGGGCTTAGATGTGGTTCGTTATGGATCAGCTTGCCGAGCTTGGGCCTCTACATAGAGCTTGATTGGTATTCATCATCCTTGCTACCGGACGTTGATCATTCTTTTTACCTCTGCCAAGCTGTCTACTGGGTCAGTAACACAGCATTGCACAGTCCCTAAACCCTGTGATATTTGCTCTTGCCGAGTTTCTGCTTTGACTGATTCATCTTCGAGCTTGGAAGCTCGTTGACCGGCTGCAACTTTACGTGCGAAGTTTCTTCAAGTTAGGCATTTGCAGCATTCTGATTTGATCTCCTGGAGTTGACCCTATGGTATTTAGGGACCAGAATTCAAGGTGTTGGCAACCTCCCTCTGGACCCAGTCTAAGCAATTTTTTTTTTTTTTTTTTTTTTTTTTTTTTTCAGTTCTGGCTCTGAAGCACCTTTTTCAGAGCCAGAACTTCAGTCAAATCAGGGATTTGCTTGGGATGTAACTCGGCCTTCCCTAAAGGTGGTCCCATCCGCTTCGACAGTGGCCTGCTGAAGGTTGAGGAATTTTGCCTATATAGTGGAACCTCGAGTGACAAAGCGCCTCAATTTACGAGCATTTTGAATAACGAGTGCGCCAATCGCCAACAATTTGTCTCGATTGGCGAGCGTTCGTTTCATTAACGAGAAAACCACATGGTGCATTCCTGCTGGTTCTTGCAAATTCTCGGACACCTCCGACGATGCAAATAACTTTTTTTTTTTTTTTATAAAAAGATTCTAATGATGCTGGGATGTAAAGGGGATGTGACTGCTGTAATGTTGCAAAGCATTGGTTTTTGTTTTTTAGACAAAATTAGAAAAGAAAATTGAAAAAATTTGAAAAATAAACAGATGCCAAAAATGTTCATCAGTGAATGTCAGGTAGGCTGTTACATTTAAAAACAAAAAAAGGGATTTTTTTTTAACAAATTTGAAAAAAGGAGAAATGTCATAAAGGTTGTTCAGTGTATGTCAGGTAGGCTGCTCCATTATTAAAAATCGAATATCATATTGATGTTTTTTAGTGGTAGAACGGATTATTTTTATTTCCATTATTTTAAATGGGGAAATCGTTTTGAAAGATGAGCGTTTCACATGACGATACGGTGCCGGAACGGATTAAAATCGTTAATTGAGGTTCCATGTACAACCATATCACTGCTCTGAACTGTCTCCTAGATAGGATGCCTTTTTGTTTCGAACATTGAGCAATGATTTTGACTGCCCCAGTGTCTTCAAGCACATCACTAAACTAGAAAAAGTTCAGACATGCAACTAAATGACATCTGGAACTGAAAAACAAGACTAATAGAGGTTAATGGTGTTAAATATAATAAAGCTGGAAAATACAAGAAAGGGTGATATGATCACTACGTACAGAGTTGTAACAAGACTCAACAAAATTGATAAAGAAGAAATTTGAAAACTGCAACCTCAAGAACAAGGACATGGTTCAAACTAAGAAACAAAACCACCAAAAAAACATTGCCACGTTTGCAAAAGTGACTTTCTAGACGGTTGTAGTTTTAAGTGAAAGACCAAAACTGTCAGTAGTTTCAAAGTGTTGTATGACAAAGTACTGGGAAGATGGAACATAGCATAGTTCTCTTCCATTAACTACACTTTGGTAATTGCACCCCTAGCACAACCAAAAGAATGCACCTAGCCAAGGAGCCAAACATAGGAATCAAAGATCCAAAAAGCCCAAGGCGAGGCTCTCTGCCCTGGTGACCTGACCTGGCCTATCAGGGGGCAATCTCCCAACAGATACACGTAATATAACCATGCAAGGGCAGCGCAAGTGGGAACCCAGGAAAAAACATTCCCAGAGCATGCAGTCTGAAACACAAGAGTTAAGCCCACATGATGAGGGGAACACAAATGTGCGTGTGGAGCAACATCCAAAATAGAAGAATACGAGAAGTTAGTGGCCCCTGCAGGACAAACAACGTCCAAGGATGATCGGTACTTTGCTTGAAGTGGCAGTACTTGCCCATGACTGACAGACCAGAACACTTTTCACATCCACATGCTGCCTTATCAACGACAGAATTGACTAGGTGGGAGCTGACCGAGGGATAGTGCTGGCATTTGGTGCTAAAGCGTTTAGAGCTAGTCTGAGTATATTCCTTGCTGTGTGAATCATTTGCAGGCCTGCTTGACAATTTCTAAGCTTCCATTTTCTCTGTACCCCTCCTGTTGTCTGTAACATTTTGCTGACTTTCTGGAAGCTTTTCCAATGGAGTGGCAGATTGTCCTTGCTCGCTCCCCTCAGGAGCCCAGGTTCTGGCTCCGGTCCCTGGTAGACTAACAGAACTTCTGTGACTGATTTTGACCTTTAGTATGGAACATTTCAACAACATAGCTTAACCCATTAACTGCGCCAGCCAACAAAAGTCGTTCTTAGTTGTTTTTTTTTTAATTCAGCTATATTTTTATATTTTTTTAATCTTTTCATCACTGTGTTTTGAAATGAAAATAGTTGAGTTGGAAACATTTTGACATTAACTTTACTTGAACATTTATCAAAAAAAAAATGTCCTTAACAATTGCACTATGAAGTTTTTGCCAAAACAGGTGTGCAGTGCAGGGGTTGTGTAGGGAGCCACTGGGGAGGGAGGCTCCCTCAAAAAAAAAAAAAAAAAAAAAATATCTATTTATTATTTATATAATTATTATCTGGGAATTATAACACATTTTTTTGGCTCGCAAATAAGTCCACAATATATTCTATTTTAGTATGCAGTAATTGCAAATGTTTCAGCCATGAGTGGGCTAGTTTCCATATGGGCTATGAGAGTTGTAATGGTGGTGAAATTACTCACGCATGAATTACAGTGCCCTTCAATTATAAAAAAAAGGAAACAATTGGAAAGTTTAACAATAAACGTGTTGTACATGTGTTACTAATGATACTTCAGAATAAGAAATGCATGAGGGAAACCAGATATACCTACAGTTTCTTTTATACTACTGCTTCTCCATCAGTCATAAATCATTACCAGATAAATCACCGTAAAGTGATATATATCGACGAGAAAATTAACAGGGCCGTGGTGAGGATACGAACCTATGCGCTGGGTATTCCCAGACCACACTCTAAAATAAAACTAAACCACGGCATGGTCAAAAGACCATATCGTGGCCTTGTCGTTTAGCGTGTGTGTTTCGGAATACCCAGCACATAGGCTTGAATCCTCACTGTGGCTCGTGTGATTTTCTCATAATACTGTACTTTATTGTATAAAAATTTCCATGAAGATATCAAAACTATTTTCTTTTATTAAATTGGTTAAAAGATAAGATGTTTTTATTAATGGAAAGTAATAATCCAAGTGCACCAACAGGAGCAGAGAAAATGTGCCATAAACAAAGCAGTTTTTTCCCATATGAACACACACAGCCATATTCTTATTGTAAACAAAAAAAATGAGCAATCAGTGAGACTTTTCAAAGTATAAACAATAAACCACACATGTTGTCATGCTGTGTGTGGGGTTTAGTGAACAAGTGAAAGCTTGCTTGCTGCTTCTCTCTGTCACTGACTAGCTGTGATAAATATATTGATTTCATAAACCTATCCATATACTGTTATATTATTAATACAGTACTGAAGAAAAAAAATTACAGAATTTATTCGTGTTAAAGACAATACTGTAAATACTAAAAATAGCAAGGCCTTAACACTTTCGCTGCCTCGGTAGATGACCCACTGCACACCTCAAGGTAGACCGAGCTGTGCGCATGAACTCGCCACCACTCACAAATGTTTATACTATACTCTTTTCAGTTTTGTGACCTAAATTTTCGTGCTGCGTCCTTCAATTTGGTATCAAATTGTTCGCAATAGAATGTTCTGAAGGAATACTGTATGTGCATACAAGAACACATGTCTCGCTTTCCTATACAGTGCTTTGCTGCTATGTCGTTCAATTTGGTATCAAATGGGTTTATACAGCATTTACAGCATTCGCAATAGAATGCTATAAAAAGATATTTGCATATAGAACATATGTCTCGCTTTTCTATACTTTTGATGAAAACTCTAACTTTTCTCATACGTGTTTCTTTCAATTCTTTCGTCATGGGATTGGGTTTGTTCTTGATCATATCCATCTGGAAGTCAATTTGCAGTGTTTATAAAGCCGGTAACAACAAATACCCAAGATAAAATCCAGAATGGGAGACTTTTCAACTCTAGTGGAGGCCGTGGCGTGTCACGAGCGATGTCACGAGAATAGTGAACCCCAGTGTGGATGGGCGCCACATGGAGGGGTCTGGGTGCCATGTAGGGTATACAGAGATGAGCAGAAGTCGGCGCGAATTTTAAAACCAGTCCCCTAGTATTTAGACAATAAGTGGAATTTCTCAAAAAAATTTGAATTAACCCTTAGACCGAGCATATACCGCGAATTTAGGGGCTAACGTCGAAAAAATATTCAAATTATGTAAAAATACTTAAAAATGATAAATAAATCTCCAACTTATTGGCTTCAGTGTCGTGAACTCATAAAAAAAAATTTGGAAATTGATTTAGATAGCGATTTTTGAAAAATAAGAACATTTTATTGGTAAGAAGACAACTCCTAATAACTGTACTGAAGGATATGAATTAATAAAGAAATGCAAGCACCTGTCCTATGCTCAAAGAAGAACAATAGTGGTAAAAAGTGTCCACAAGTGGATATGCAGTTGGTGCCATTATACCATTGCCGAGTAATACATAATAACACAAAACATAGAATAGCAATGTTAATATGATCTATTTTGTTCATATCATAAAAAATACATTGTCCAATGTTAATATATGTTAATTTCATCAATGTCCCCCCCAAAAATTTTTTTTTTTTTTTAGGGTTTTTTTTTTTGTAAGATTTTAGTTATTTTTTCTGTTTATTATCTGATTTTGTTTTAACCTTTAAATCCTGGAGAATGCATATGTTTTCATAACTGTGTATAGATAGAATGAAATAGGTCAACAAATAAATCGGTCACAACTAGCAAAACTTGGGACTTAAATTTTTTTTATCTGATTTCAAACTCTTATTTTCTTTGTCTCTTTAGATTGTTTTGATGATTAGGGACCATATTAGGGCTTTTTCGCTTGTATAAAGGCGACCCCTAAATATATCCCCTAAATCCTTATATTTATTGTAATTATCCCCATATTTTGTGTGTTTTGGGTTATTTTTTCTTGACCATTTCAACACACATTGACCTACAACTTTCATTTATTCGAGTATGAATGCCAAACAATATTTATTAAACATACAATTAAATTAATAAATTAAAACTACCTTTATTCATTGTTGATAACTTCAACTTCAATTACAGTATCTCTGAAGCCAGAGATTCAACTTTTTGTGGCTTCTAAAATTCCAGTTATTAACGAATTCTCACTATTTTGACATACTGTGTGCTCTGCTGTCTGTTTTTCAATCCCATCAGAATGTATTTTTCATAAACTTTATACATTTGGAGTTAACTTGTTTTGGTCTAAATTTGCCGTATATTTCAAATGTCCTGTTGATTTTTTTACAGTAAACTATACTAAAAACCTATATTCTAATTTAATGAAGATCATAAGCTATTCTGAGAGAATAATAACATTAAATGAACAATTAATTATCATATTTTTTATTCTGAATTGAATATCTGAAGTTTTCAATATTAAATTTTAAAATTAATTTTGATTCTCTGGTTTTTCAAGTTATGCTGTGATCATTTAGACAAAGTTGGAGCATTTGCCTAGTTGATATGCACAAAAAATTATCAAGTGTTTGTGCAAGTTTTAAAAACTTACCTTAAATTATTTTTTGTCAAATCATATATGTATGTATTGCACGGTCTAAGGGTAAAATGATGCCGTTTGAGTCATCACGCATACGCCGTATTTTAGTTCCGTGATGAAATCGGCATCAGACAGCGAAATTGTTAACAGAACAATAGTGCTGGACTTAACGAGTCCCAATTTTTTCTCATTCACATTTGAGGAGAAGACTGCATTTTTGCAATGATCGCTGTATTTGTTAGGTTTTATCCGCAATTGTTACAAGTGATATGTTTTTGTGCAGTAGGTATTGTTGAATTTCAGACCAATTCCCTTGTCTTAATTGTGCATTCAGAATTCTTCCATTTTATCTGATTTTGTTTGTTTTTAACCAAGCTCCATTGGTGCAGGAATTTACTGTACCGATTATTTTCCTCTTTTCTCAGGACCTGCATATCATCCTGCCCAAACGTCACCACCGCATCCACCACGTGGCACCCCACGAGACATATTTTTGCATAACAACTGGCTGGCTGAATTACCCCCTTGAGAAACTCAGGTTTTGGACCTCTCTAGAGTGGTTGATTCAAATGGTGTTGGGCTACAAACCCCGTGCTGATGATTTTAAGTGGGCTCAGAAGAGGGAATGAGACCGCAGGAGCAGTGTCGTGCAAGCGATGCAGTATTCCTTAGAATCAAAAATGAGAAGTAGGATATGATAAACAAAGACCAAGTATATTATAGAAGTATTGTATTTTATGTACGCATGGGATGTTTCACAATGGATACACGAAGTACTATCAAATCCATTTTTGACACGACTGGAAGTCGATTCTCGAGATGGGGACGAAGTTTTGAAACATTGGGTATTTTACTATCATAGGAACAGACCAAATGTAGAATGTAAGGAAGTGAAATTGTATACTCTCAGGTTTGGAATAAACAAATGTATTAACTTATTTCTGTTAGAAAGCTAGATACTTGGTTATTACACAAGACAAACCTCAAAACTTTATATCTTATGTAATCCTCTGAATCCAGTATAGGATTTTTTGCGTAAAGTCATTTTTTTTGTATCTGCCATGAATTTAATACAGTATAAGTAACAAGAATAAATTAGGTCACATAGCAGTTTTTTTTTTTCAGATGAGAGAAATTTTGATTGTGGTGTGATCTCTATTAAGGAGAGCAAGAAGTATTCATTTTATGTTGTCAAAAGGCTCAATGAATATAAAGAATTGTGTATATAAAATAATATACAGTGTGGGATATAATTTTATTATTATTATTATAGGAGATTTATATACCTTATTTTAAGAAAAATGGGGAAATAATATTTTTCCTTCCATGTTAGTTGGGGGGAGAGGGGGTACATTTTTGCATTGTTTTTATAATTTTCTTTAGAAAATATTGCACTAATACCTGTATTAAACTATCAACAAATAAGATAGATATTAAAAAAAAAGGCCAAAATTTTAAGATTTCTCTTTTAAGCAGAGATAGCGAGTTTTGAGGAACGATTACAATACTGTATTTTCTTTGCTGTTTAAAGCATGAAAGTAGAGGTACGAGTCTTTGCTGGTTGCATAATACAGTCTGAAAATTCCTTATTTCCTTACTATTACATTTCAGAATTTCCATGGTGTAACCATTCATGCCCATTTTTGAACATGATGCATCAGTTTATCGGCTTACTTTGGGGCTGTGCTCATTCGTGTCTTTTATCCTCTCGGGTGTGCGCGCGTGTCTTAATGGCTACCACACTGTATCTGTTCTAGACTAAAGTTCTCGTGGGAAGATTAATAACAGTCTCGGTATGTGGCAAAGACTGTTGCTACAGGCACCCGCTCCGAGCCATCGGCTGGTGGCCTACTGTGATGCATCTCTCGAGTGACCTCATCTTTAAGGTATGTAATAAGAAATGTAAACCAGACGAGAGTCTCAGAATAGCACTGTTGACGTTTGAGTTTGTTCCATTCCTGAGAGGATACATGTGGAGTTCTGTAGTACAGTGGTGTACGGCCTCAACTCGCAATCAAGGATCCCGGGTGTGATCTCCGGGATGGGTACGTTTCCTTTCACTTGATGCCTCTGTTCACCTAGCAGTAAATAGGTACCCAGGAATTAGGCAGCTGTTGTGGGTTGCATCCTGGGGAAGGTCAGCAGTTGGCCTGTAGGGGGGACCTTGATAAGCCTAAGTACAGGCTTCCTGTCTTCATCACTGGGAATTATATGGCAGGACTGATATTTGGTCATTCAGTTGAACATAGAAAAAAAAAACATTCTTTCATTGTCTTGCTGTGAAAGGTAAGATTTTGACTTATCACATGGCAGTTTTATATACTAGGTTACATTTCTTTTAAAAGTAACTCACTAATAATAATATCAAACATATCCATTAATAAATTACAGTATGGGACATGCCTGTACCAGTTGCCGACTTGGCTATGGATTTTATTCACTGGCTTAAAGCTAATGCATACATCTTGATTGCTTCAAAAAGCGATTCCTAATACTTCTCTTAACATTTATGAATAGAAAGATGTGTAATATGTTGAATTTGCCTTGAAATTTGGGATCTGAATCCATTATAAGACGGATGTATCATATCGTTACAGTATGGCTAGCTTTGTTTCCCCGAGGCCAGCATGGGACTGCTCTTTGGGACTTTTTTTTTTTTTAACATGCCGCCATTTGTGCAGGACATTTAAAATCCCATAAACCGTGATAGATTTTCTCAAATTGTATTTTATGCCATTGGCAGTTGGGTATGTGCAAGGAATTATTTTTTTTGTGGTGTGTGTATCTGCGAAGCATTTAGCAGTGTTTGTGTGTGTGTGTGTGTGTGTGTGTGTGTGAGGGAACTCTCTGAAGAACTTAGTAAGACACTTTTTGTAAAATGATACAGTAGTGATTAAGCTTCAACTCGGTGAGAGTTGCAAATGCTGGCTTATAATGAAGTGTTGCTCACGATGTGTTTGGATTTATTCAACTTCACAAATAAATGATTTTCAGATTACTTTCATGAACTAATTTTTATTTAATATACTGTGTATGTGTATATATGTATGTTGTAATATAAATATAAATATATATATATATATATATATATATATATATATATATATATATATATATATATATATATATATATATATATATATATAATATACTGTATATATTTATTATAATATATAATATATACAGGTATATATAATATGAAAAACACACTTCTTTATATATTCCTTATTTTATGAGCTACTTATTAATTAATTAACATCCTTTGCCTCCATGTTACTATTAAAATTAGACAGGGTTGGTAGGGACTTGCTTGTCAACTTTTACTGCCCGATTCCTAGGTAAAACATCACTTCTGTATCTATATGCTTCGTACAAGCTTTTATGCACACAAGCATATTTCTCAACATTGATGCAGGGGTCTATTGACCAGACCACACACTAGAAGGTGAAGGGACGACCACGTTTCGGTCCGTCCTGGACCATTCTCAAGTCGAATGGTCCACTTTAGCCACGTTATTGTGACTCATCGCCTGCATTCAGGGGTCTATTACTGTTGGTGTGAATTGTCATCATGGACACTATATGTGAAGAAAAAATTGTACTATATATGGGCAAATCTTTATTGAAGGTGGTGATGGTTTATCTGGATAAAACACTTTCTAGTCTTCGTTAATTGTAGAATGGGCTTGGAAAGGCTTGTTTAGGGTGTAATATCATCTTGAACAAAGACTTGGCCTTAAATGATGATGACTGTTTTTCACATATCTATGAGATACATATACTCCTCACGATAACCTATTACCATGCCTGTAAGTGTTGTTTGGAGAGCCTTGCATCAGTTCTCAAGGTTAGCAAGAAAAGTTAGTGCTAGACTGGTTCAGAACTGCTCTTATGAGTGGAAGAGGGCACTATCCTCATTTGGTTACTTGTGTAAGAAATTTGGTGTCATTGTTAGAGCAGTTGAGTTCCTTACTACAGTGTCTAATTGCATTATTTTGTTTATTAAAATAGCTCGCCAAGTAAAGGGTTAGTATCGCTAACATGTCTTCAGTACACATTACACAACATACATTTGTGCGTATATACGTACGTAAATAAATATATATCTCCATTAATGTTATTTGTACGTGTAATTATCGGTGGATTAGTCTTCGTACTGATATTTTTATGAGGTGTAGCCAAAAATGTTGGGAGTGTAGAATTTTTGTTGTTTTGGCAACGAGAATGTGCTAGACGAGCATCATTTTTCGTGAAGTTGATGCCGCTTCATCACCTTTGTGGAGCTCCACTACAAAGGTGGTTTCATATCCACTCAATGATACAAAAACCATTAGGACCACGATGTTCCTAATTATCTTAGTCGCGGTATTTGATTTAGTTGATGGCTAGGGATATTTTTGGAACCCTAGTCCTTAGCACTGCTCCTTTTTATAGCTTTTTGATACTGGTGGGCTGGGGATAGTGAGGAGATCTTTGTTTATGCTCATCACTTTCTTCCTTTTCTTGCGGTTCCTTGTGGTCACTGTTCTAATCTTTGTTGGTGCCTGTACAGTAATCCACATTTGGGTCAGTGTATGAATAGGAAGTTTATATAATTATCATGGTTATTCTGTTTTGTTGTATCTCCAGGTAGTGTATCTTTATAGAATGGTTATCGATTAAGGTATTTTGAATTGGCCTGGGCTATAACGTGCTGCTTGCATTAAAGGGGTTGCTCTATCAGGGCTTTTGGCATGCAGGCCTTTATTAAAGCCCTTTGTCTTAATTACTGGTTGAAATTAATAATTTTTCCCTTCACAGTAAGTTTTGTTGCACGTTAGATTAATGCTCAAAAAATGGACGCATATATTTTTCATTGCATGGAAAAGCTAAAAATACAATTTACAAGCACCATACTGTACATTTCCTTTGATTCTGTTCACCTAAAGCAATCTTCCTGTGACTGTCCAGTTTCTTGTTTTGTTATTTTTAGTGTGGGTCCATCAACTTGCCTGTCGCCTTATTCCTTCCTCAGCCCATTGGTGCGCTGCCCTCCTTCCTCTGACCGATCCGCGGTGCTGTGTTTATCAATTAATCGTTCTTGTCGAACATTTGCATAATTCTCATGTGGCTCAAACTACCAATGTTCTTCTCGACATGCTAGCTTCATCATCATCTTCACTTGAGGCAATATCATCATATCTATTTTAAGCACATTTGTAATTTTTGAACTGCTTTGCAAAGATGCTTTCATATTTTTTATTTTGTAAATATAACAAATTATATATAAATGAATGTATAGTAAATTTGATATGTTTGAAAAACTTAACATTGAGAAGTCATATTTTAAGTAGAGCAATGCTAATTAACTGTGATAGTTTTACCAGTAGCCGAATTTAATGAGAATGGGCACCATTCATATCTTGGACTCCCAATAATAGCAGGGAGAAGTGTCTTTTTTCATGTGTGTTGTACAGCCTCACAGTAGATATGTGTGTGGGTAGGTCCTCACCTTCGCTTGTGTGCAGGCTCCTATGTTTGGGCTACTACACTGACATGGCTGCTTCCACATCAGTATATGTAGCTTCAACTCTCGTGACCTTAGATGGTTGCTAGTCATCTTGATCATGAATGGGTGTTCAGTGTCCTTAAACTTGAGTGCAAGATTTTTTGTGGTACCAGCCTAAACAGAGCCTTGCGTGTGTATTAACCCTTTAATACTGAAACTTCAATGGATTTCTACTCGTTGCTTTCTCTTTGAAACTGGATAGCTTTTGCTGTACCTGGCACAAAGAACTCGTGATGTTGCACTCACTAAGCCTAGTCTAGGATGCATCTCTATTTTCTTTCGGCTTTGTTTATTTTGTCAAAGGGAACAGTGGAGAAAATGAAATCCATTGTAGTCGCATTACCTTGAACAACAGGTTCTAGGTGCTTAGAGGAAGAATTTGTAACAATATTTTTGCACAATTGAAATAGAATACATGGATCAACACGGTATTTGGTGTGTACTTTTGGTGATCACTGTAGTTGCCGTTACTTTTGCCGAGGTAACAAACTAGGTTAAATAGCATCTCGTGTAGTTTGAATGTTCCAGAGCCAATTTAAAAAAATGCAAGGTGTATGCAAATGGAATGTGTTCTACCTTTTGTCATGACTTGGACCATAGCTTTCCACGCGTAAGATTAATTTTGTAAAGGGTTCAGAAGTATAAGTGCCATAGGAAGTATAGTAGCAGCTACAGCTACAGTACCTCTTCCTGGTTTGGCGGCTTTGGTTGCATCTATTCAGATGTTTACGATCTCG